>CM067172.1:128220802-128234766 GCA_034093135.1 Erigeron breviscapus
CCTGATTACCTGAAAAGTGTACTAAGCATAGTCAACACAAGGTTGGTGAGTTCGTAGTAATGGTCCATAAAGAACAGCGTCAATAATCACAATATACGAGTAGAGGCTCGGCATGACTTACAGCGAGCCTCTAAGTAGCACAATAATATCCAACAACAAGATTACACCAGACAAGTAAATGTGTAATAAGAAATGCATAAATGATATGAATATCAATGCAAAGCCATATGCGTAAGTAAGCCAAAATGCCTATCTTATGCATGATCTCCGGTCACCTATGCAACGATACTCGCTTGTCATCACCATGAACAAAGCGGCATCTCAAAACATCGAGATATATATGTCTATATACTCGGGGTCAAGATCTACATCCAAAATGGGTGCATACATCTATACACCAGGATGTCGGCAATCCCCTGCCGAGGGTCATCAGCAATGTATGCAATGCTTACAATCAATTGTAAATGCATCAATCATAAACCAACAATCAACATATAATGAACCTGAGCCAACAATCAATATTCGTCAAACATAAGCCAACAATCAATATTCGACAAACATAAGCCACTAACCACAATTTTAACCAACTATACGTACATACACTTAAGAGGATTCTACTTCCTTCGGGTCCCAGATGCTTATATATAGGGTCACCCGCAGCCTTCCCACCACATCTAAAACCCAATGAATGCATAACCGACTTTCATGTATGTACGTCTATCCTAATATTAACGAAATACTTACAAATATAAACTAAGTCATTCAAACGTGATAATCGTCTCAACAATTCAATATTTAAACCAAATTAACCAATCAATCAACAACGTAAGTAAACACGCAAGTTTACACTTTTCAGCCCGAATCTCAAGCGAGTAGGGAGATACGAAACTCACCTTGTCCGACAAAGAAGCTAGTATAAGATTACAAACGAGTAATAGGATCCACACGTCCACAACCTATAATTATACATCATAATACCGTAATGTCAACTCTACAATCATAAACAAGTTGGTTTAGCACAATTAAGTCAAGTCACAAACCCTAAACACCTTTACAACTTTAACGAGTAGGAACAAGACGCATTCGACTCGACCTTTTTAGAAATGAGAAAGAGATTCATACAAAAAGAGTGTTACTACTAGAAACTAGACTCTCTTACTATTCCAACGATAGGTCATAAGACTTGTTTGGAGTTACGGATCAAAAGTTATTAACGTTTGAAAATCGACGCGCATGTTTTCACAGCAACTATCCACTGCGCCGCAGTGAGCCAGAACCATGCTCACTGCGCCGCAGTGGCTAAGTCGAACCAAGACCAGAGAAAAGGCACTGCGCCGCAGTGAGCAAGGGTAGAGCTCACTGCGCCGCAGTGGCCACACCCTGCAACCAGCACCTGCAGTTTATGCAGGAAAAACGAACCAAAACCCCTAAAACTCGACCCAAGCCAATCCAAAATGATTTGTAGGAACTTGTAACTTGTTTTGAAGCATAACTAAACATCATTAACCATAAATACACATAACCCAATCCACGATTTCGACCAAAACATCAAAATCACCACCAAATTAATCAAACCCTAACTTTAACCCTAATTTGACCTAAAACGAGATTTAAGCCGATTTGTGACCCGAATCCACTTGCAATCAACTAGAAAAATGTAAACAAACATGAAATGATAAATATGGAAAGAGTTTAACTTACCAAAATCTTCACCTAGAGTTCAAATCCGAAAATGAGCTTAAAGAGAAAGTTTCTTGCACTTTGAGACTTCAAAAATTTAGATGATGAAAATACAATGAAGATGATGATGCTTATTACCCTATGAAAAACCGTCGGTCGACAGGGCTTACCAACGCAATACTTACCCATACCTTAAAATTATACTTTATTTGTTCATTAAATTCTTGTATTAAATAAATTTTCATAGTGATTCAATTATAAAGATCCTTAATTAGATAGAAAACATGGCTCTGATACCATTACTGACAGGATCGAGATATAGACATGAAAGATTGAATTAAAAATGAATGATGGCAATAAACATTATTAAAGACAACATAAATTTAAATAATACCTGAATTTATTGATTGAAAATCTTGATTACAAATGATTGTCTTACAATCGGGAGGAGCTACAATAATTTGAAAATCTAAATTTTTTGAACATAGAGCAGTTGATAATAGAAGTTTTTCTTTTGGGGATTTTTTCATACATGAATAAGAATGGAAAATTTTTCGATATTTTTTCTGATGATCTTGATGAAGAGTCTTCATTCTCTTATATAGGAGAGGAGTCTTCTTCTTTGAGTCTTGTTATTATTATTATTATTATTATTATTATTATTATTATTATTATTATTATTAAATGAATTATTATTATTATTAAATGAATTATTATTATTATTATTATTATTATTATTATTATTATTATTATTATTATTATTATTATTATTATTATTATTATTAAATGAATTATTATTATTATTATTATTATTATTATTATTATTATTATTATTATTATTATTATTATTATTATTATTATTATTATTATTATTAAATGAATTATTATTATTATTATTATTATTATTATTATTATTATTATTAATGATTATTATTATTATTATTATTATTATTAAATGAATTATTATTATTATTATTATTATTATTATTATTATTATTAAATGAATTATTATTATTATTATATTATTAAATGAATTATTATTATTATTATTAAATGAATTATTATTATTATTATTATTATTATTATTATTATTATTATTATTATTAAATGAATTATTATTATTATTATTATTATTAAATGAATTATTATTATTATTATAAATGATTATTATTATTAAATAATTATTATTATTATTATTGAATGATTGATCTTGAAAATGAATTATTATTATTATTAAATGAATTATTATTATTATTATAATGATTTTATTATTAAATGAATTATTATTATTATTAAATGAATTATTATTATTATTATATTTTATTATTAATGATTTTATTTTAATGATTGATCTTGAAAATGAATTATTATTATTATTATAATGAATTATTATTATTAAATATTATTATTTTATTATTAATGATTATTATTATTAAATGAATTATTATTATTATTATAATGAATTATTATTATTAAATGAATTATTATTATTATTATTATTATGAATTATTATTATTAAATATTATTATTATTATTATGATTATTTGAAAATGAATTATTATTATTATTAAATGAATTATTATTATTATTATAGTTTTATTATTACTAATTTTTTATTACATCATATCATATGGGTCTTGAGAATCTTGAAATACTTCAGTGTCTGGCGATGATTTCCTTGAAGGAGGGGGGGGGGGGGGGGGGGGGGGGGGGGGGGGGGGGGGGGGGGGGGGGGGGGGGGGGGGGGGGGGGGGGGGGTGGGGGGGGGGAGCCTCGGGGAGGGGGGGGGTTGGTTTTTTTTTTAATTTGTTATTACATCATATCATATGGGTCTTGAGAATCTTGAAATACTTCAGTGTCTGGCGATGATTTTCTTGAAGGAGATGGTGAATGCCGAATTTCATTAAATTTTTTTAACATTTCTTCTTGAGAACTGCAAGCTTGAATCCTTTGAATATACTCTTGATCTTCTTTGTGAACTTTGGAATCTTGAACTGGAGACTTGAGACTTTTTTCATATTGATTTGTTAATTCCTTGTAATATCTGTTGACAACTTGAACATTTGCTTTTTCTATGGAAAACTTATTCCACCATTTGAATTTATATTGTCTATAGAGTAAGGGTGGAGAAAGTTCTGTATTTTTCTCTTCTTCGAAAATATAAGTCCATGAAGAGATCCATGGGATTCTAAATGTACTCATAAATTGTAAAGTGTATTCGAAAATAGGGGTTCCATCTTGTTGAAAATAATTTGTAAACTTTGAGAATGCCTCGGATATATCTGTAACATCCGTGAGTTTTGACCCGTTGACTTTACGTGTAATTTGACTAACAATTTGAGTTAATGAATTATTTGGGTCATTTTGTGATTAAATGACAATGTGGTATGGTAGTCGGGTCGATAGTGTGTTTAATCGGTGTTTAAATGTATAACGTTTTGTATTTGGGCTTGAGAAGGAAACGGGTCGACCCGTGGGTTATCCGCGACCCACCAGCCCTATATGACCCATTTCCTTCCCATTTCCCATTCATTCACTTTACATTTCTTTTCTTCTTCTCTTTTTCTCTCTAAGTGAAAAGCAAGACCAATCCATCTTCTCTCTTCATTTCTCTTGCTTTATTTGGTGTTTTGGGTTTAGATTAACTCGAGAATCATTAGCATCTTTAACTCATATCGTCTTATCAAAGGATTTCATTTAGAAGTGCAAGAATTTTAACCCATTTGACCTAAATCGGGTTCTAGCTCGTGAAGGAAGCTTTGGTAAGTCTAACTCATCCCATTTACTTCTATTTATGTTAGTTTACTCGTTTCTAGTCATCTCGTACATTTACAAGTCTTAAATCGGGTCGTAATGAAATTAGGGTTCAATTAGGGTTTTGGGTTGGGTTGAATGATTTGGAGGTGTTCTTGATGTTTTGGAATGGAAATTTGTAGTGGGTTATGTTTATTTATGTCCAAATATGTGGAATTAGGCTTGAAATTGGGTCCTAGATCATCCATGGTCGATTATGGGGTCAAAAATGGGGTTTTGGGTTGTTTTGTATCGTTTTTGGCTAAGTTTCTGCAGCAGATTTGGCTGACTGCGGCGCAGTGGGAGGTGCCAGACCCCACTGCGGCGCAGTGAAAAGCTGATGAACCAAGTGACTCTTTGTCAACTTCAAACGCTTATAACTTTTGATCCGTAAGTCCAATTGAGTCATATGACCTATCGTTGGAATCGTGAGAGAGTCTACTTTCTCATGGTAAAGTCCTTTTGATCTGAATCCTTTTCCATTTCTAAAAATGTCGGGTCAAAGTGTTATAGTTCATGCTCGGGAGAGTCATTAAGGCGTTGTGGGATTTTGGCGCGACTCAAACTTACTTAACCAACTTGTGTAGGGTTATAGAGTTGATTTGATGACACCATGATATATATTGATAGGTTGTGGGCACGTGGCGGTCGTTGGACATTTATAGCTCGATATTAACTTGTCGTTTGCTTGGAAATCAAGGTGAGTTCCGTAGTTCCCTACTTGAGACATTGATACGGGTACTATATGTACTTGATGACATTGATACGGGTACTATATGTACTTGATGACATTGATACGGGTACTATATGTACTTGATGACATTGATACGGGTACTATATGTACTTGATGACATTGATACGGGTACTATATGTACTTGATGACATTGATACGGGTACTATATGTACTTGATGACATTGATACGGGTACTATATGTACTTGATGACATTGATACGGGTACTATATGTACTTGATGACATTGATACGGGTACTATATGTACTTGATGACATTGATACGGGTACTATATGTACTTGATGACATTGATACGGGTACTATATGTACTTGATGACATTGATACGGGTACTATATGTACTTGATGACATTGATACGGGTACTATATGTACTTGATGACATTGATACGGGTACTATATGTACTTGATGACATTGATACGGGTACTATATGTACTTGATGACATTGATACGGGTACTATATGTACTTGATGACATTGATACGGGTACTATATGTACTTGATGACATTGATACGGGTACTATATGTACTTGATGACATTGATACGGGTACTATATGTACTTGATGACATTGATACGGGTACTATATGTACTTGATGACATTGATACGGGTACTATATGTACTTGATGACATTGATACGGGTACTATATGTACTTGATGACATTGATACGGGTACTATATGTACTTGATGACATTGATACGGGTACTATATGTACTTGATGACATTGATACGGGTACTATATGTACTTGATGACATTGATACGGGTACTATATGTACTTGATGACATTGATACGGGTACTATATGTACTTGATGACATTGATACGGGTACTATATGTACTTGATGACATTGATACGGGTACTATATGTACTTGATGACATTGATACGGGTACTATATGTACTTGATGACATTGATACGGGTACTATATGTACTTGATGACATTGATACGGGTACTATATGTACTTGATGACATTGATACGGGTACTATATGTACTTGATGACATTGATACGGGTACTATATGTACTTGATGACATTGATACGGGTACTATATGTACTTGATGACATTGATACGGGTACTATATGTACTTGATGACATTGATACGGGTACTATATGTACTTGATGACATTGATACGGGTACTATATGTACTTGATGACATTGATACGGGTACTATATGTACTTGATGACATTGATACGGGTACTATATGTACTTGATGACATTGATACGGGTACTATATGTACTTGATGACATTGATACGGGTACTATATGTACTTGATGACATTGATACGGGTACTATATGTACTTGATGACATTGATACGGGTACTATATGTACTTGATGACATTGATACGGGTACTATATGTACTTGATGACATTGATACGGGTACTATATGTACTTGATGACATTGATACGGGTACTATATGTACTTGATGACATTGATACGGGTACTATATGTACTTGATGACATTGATACGGGTACTATATGTACTTGATGACATTGATACGGGTACTATATGTACTTGATGACATTGATACGGGTACTATATGTACTTGATGACATTGATACGGGTACTATATGTACTTGATGACATTGATACGGGTACTATATGTACTTGATGACATTGATACGGGTACTATATGTACTTGATGACATTGATACGGGTACTATATGTACTTGATGACATTGATACGGGTACTATATGTACTTGATGACATTGATACGGGTACTATATGTACTTGATGACATTGATACGGGTACTATATGTACTTGATGACATTGATACGGGTACTATATGTACTTGATGACATTGATACGGGTACTATATGTACTTGATGACATTGATACGGGTACTATATGTACTTGATGACATTTATACGTACATGACTCTGATTATATAGACGACTTGAAGACCACGTATATGATTTGCATTACGACTTACATGTACATGTGACTTTTGTATTCATATTTACATCTTTGTGCACATTTATTTCACATTTACGTATATCTGTGTAATCTTGTTGTTGATGATATTGTGTTGCTGAGAGGCTTACTGTAAGTTATACTTTGCCCCTATTCGTGCATAGTGATTATTGACGATGGTTCATTGTGGACCATTACTACGAACTCACCAACCTTGTGTTGACTATGCTTAGTACACTTTTCAGGTAACCAGGTTAATCCAGAGCGTGGAGTCTGATTATTTGCTTGCTGTTGAACCCGGACTTGGACTGATATCGCCAATTTTATACATATTTATTTAGTGCGATATCATCTCTTTTGTGTTTAAGTTATCATAATTTGTATAGACTTTTATACTTAATATGTGATTTATTTGGATTATAGGTCTATAAGATGCAATATGACGAGGGTTAGCTAATTGGAGCCGAAAAGACGATAAATGTGATATATGTGAGCTCGGCTAGAAAATCACATCACATGGGTTGACTTGCTGCTACAGATGATGGACTAATTGTCAAACAAAGAGATGTGCTTATGGAACTAATTACATGGACTATTGATTTTTCTAGTTGGGCCGATAACAACATCAAGAATACAAAAGAGGCACCATCTATTTTATTAGAATGTTTTTGTTTTGTGGGGCTCGGCCCACTTGTGGCATGATCACGAGAATTACAGGAAAAGGAAAACCCTCACTTGGGATTTTTATTATTTACAAAAAGGGGCGCAAAAGGTTGGCAGCCGAAAAGAAGACCTCACTTCTGGGAGGTTCTCGTGAGGTGAGGAGCCGCCAAAACAAAAGGGCCAAAATTCCTTTTGGTTTTGTTCCATCACAAACAGCAGCCGCAAGCTACTGCCATAATCTTTTCTTTACCATCGGATTGTTTATATTTTCTCATTGGGTAAAATATTGTTGCATCAAGTTTCAACCATTGTTTTTATTTTAGATTATCATTTAGCATTCGGTAACTTCATGAATTCATTTACATTCAGTTTTGTTATTGCTATTTTTAATCTAGTTATGGGCTAAGTTTTGTCGTTTACTAGATGACGTGAAGTAACTATGTGATGGTTGTGATATATTACTTGGTACACTTAATGTTTTGTCGTGATCTTGATGAATTAATTCCTTGCCATTTGTTATTATTATTGTTGGTGACATATGTGTGCTTCGTTGGTGGTACCAGTTGTATGCATATGTGATTTTAATTGTTTGTCTATGAACAATTAGCACTAGTTCATGGTATGATAGTGAACAATATAATAGTAATAGGAATTAATCTGTCAAGTGGGATTAGCGGTTGGTGGTACCACGTTACCCCACATTAGGCAAAACTATTATTTAAATAACCAAACAAACTAACTAATTAGGAAAACTATAAACGGAAAGGGTGGTACTCACGGTTATAGTGGAACTCTTTGGTTATGGGTTTTAAGTAGAGGTTACGGACTTGCTAGCGGTTGGTGGTACCACGTGAACTTGTCTAGTGATTTTGCTTGATGCCGGTTATTGTATCAACTATTTTAAATGCAACCTGAACTGTTATGGATCTGATTCGAAGTAGATGATACTTTTTATTTTTATTGTTTTTATATTAAAATCTTTTCAGTGTTTCTTTTGAAACAACCTGCCCCGGTAATACCGGATTCCATTGTCTTTTATTATTATTAGTTTAAGCATCGTGACAACTCGGTCACAGAACCCCCCATCTTCTAGAATTACATTAAACTCACATTTTTCCTAAATAAATAGTCCCTGTGTTCGATCCTGACTTACCATTTTCTATACTATACACGAACGGGTCCACTGCCCGAGAGTGTGCTTTAGTTGATTAATTGGTATTTCTTGTTTATAAATTTAAGACTAGATTTTGCACATCATGGACTTATATGGATCAAGGATCCATTTGCCTTTTTTTGCATTGTACTTAGAACCGTTAGCCATCTTTTGATGTTCTGCTGTAATATTTGATGACTTGCTCTTTATGTATTTTGATACTTGTTTATCTTACTGTTTGGATTCACTGAATCTTTATTTGCATTTAGTTCTTGTTCTATTGTAATTCCACCTTGCGCTATATGATTTCCGTGATATTTCGAGCCTCGGCTTGGGGTGTTACAGAATGGTGGCCATGCGTGGTCGTAGAGAATTAGGCGGTTTGACCTAGACTACGGCTTAAGTTAAAACTCTTCATATAGCATGCATGGTTAGGAAATTTGTGTGCAACGTGAATTCTGTGAACCCTAGAAAGTGTATATTGCGAGTTCGTAGTTAAGACCACTTATGTGATGGCTTGAATTCAACGTGATGATGTGGAATGGGTACAATATGGTTAAGGTGTGCATTGAGTGAATCTGACTGTCATTGATACGGATTGTTGTTACTGATTGATGCTAGTTGATGCTTTAGAGCAAAATGAAGTTATGGTATTAACTTAGTATAATATTGTGGCAACCCTAAAAGAACCCGATCAATTCTTTTATGGTCGCCCAACATTATAACAAGTTAATAACATCATGGATTGCGCATACATGGCTTAAAGTATAATAAGGAACCGATATGCTTAATGGAAGTTGATTAGGTGGAGGTTAGCCGTTGGTACACCCTGTATACATACCCGGTCAATAACTAGAGAGCATATCGAATTCAGATTATACTTAACCCATTTGTGTTAATTGTTTGATTTTATGATGTATTGAGCATGATTACTTGAATTAATAATGAACGATTGTAATGAAATTGACATGATGATATGCTAAGTAACAATCTCATAGGATTCTAGCACTATTGCCTTAGCTTAATGATATGAAATGAGTATGTGGTATCGGTATGAGAGCATTGACTACTTGTGTGACTAACATGTGAGCATTTGAGACTAACTCTCGGGTCAACGTGTCACTTGCTTTATAGAAATGGTGAGACCAAGGAGAGCCGGAACGAACTATAGGGCTGAACCGGAAGAACCTCAACCGGAATCTCAACCGGAGGTACAAGGAGGTAGAGGTAGGGACCGTGGTAGGGGCCGTGGTAGAGGTCGTGGTAGAGGCCAAGGAAGGGGTCGTGGTGAAGTTCCTGAGCCAAACATGGCTGAGGTGATCGCTCAAACGATCGCCAATATCATGCCAACCATTATTGCTCAAGTCACGGCAAGTCTTGGGCAGAACAATGTGGCTCAAAACAATGAAGCCCCAGAAAATGTGAATAATGAAAATGCTCAACCTCTGGACATAGAAAACGAAGAAGAGGAACCAATGAGAGTTGATAACCGTATACCCATGTATAATCAACATGGAGGATACCGTCAGGGGTGTATATTTAAAGACTTCAAAAGCTGTGGGGCGCCGGAGTTTAATGGAAGAGGCGGTCCCACAGAGTGTATAAGGTGGTTTGAGGAGATCGAGGCAGTGATTGAAAGAAGTCATTGCACATATGACGACCGGATTTCTTATGCATCCGGCATGTTTAAAAATGACGCCTTGAGTTGGTGGAACCAAGAGATAACTTTGGGGCGGACTTATAACTTGGAATGGATCGATTTCAAGAACAAGGTGAAGGCGAAGTTTTGTCCTCCCTATGAACTACAAAATTTGACCATTGAGTTTGTTAATCTCAACATGGACGGAGCCGATTACAAGAGCTATGTTAGACGATTTCAAGAGTTGTCTACCCTCATTCCTCACTTGGTGGATTCTGAGGCTCGGGCCATTGAGAAGTTTGTATTGGGCTTGAATCCTCAAGTCCGATCCTATGTGAATTCTAACATGCCTACTTCTTTAGCCGATGCTGTCAACCGAGCCGGTAGTGTGACTGAAGACTTGTTGAGGAGCGGTGTTTTGAGTAACTCCTCAGCAAACAAGAGGAAAGAAGTGGGAGAGTCAAGTGGGGTAAATAAAATGGGAAGGTTTGATCCCAAAAATGCTAATAGGGGTAGAGTGATGGCGGCGGTGGAACCGGCTAGGAAGGCTTATGCAGGACCCCATCCTTTATGTGGAAGATGCAACAAACACCATTCTGCCAACGTCCAATGTGGGGAGTGTTTTAATTGTAACCAAGTTGGGCATTTGTCCAAGGATTGTAGAGCGCCGAGGACGGGCCCCATGAATATGGCTCCTATTCGGGCCGTCCCTCCTCAAGGTAATCAACGAAGAGGCGAATGTTTTGAATGTGGTAGTCGTGATCACAACCGAAATAATTGTCCGCAATGGGTTGGACAACAAGTTGAAGTGGCGATCCATCCGAATCAACTCCAAATCGCCGGGCCAAACCAAAACCGTGGCCAACAAGGCCATCAAGCTCTTCCTCGTGGCCGAGCTTTTGCGGGGAATGGCAACGGAGGCCAAAATGATCCAAACGTTGGTTAAGGTGAATTTCTCTTAACGGTTATTATATTATGGCACTATTCGATATGGGAACAGACTATGATCTCGATTATCCTAACGTCACTCCTTTGAATTACGTTCGTTCGTGTGTCTTGGAATTATATGTTTAAAATTTTTGGATATTTAGCGACTCCCTAACTAGATTGGGTCAAATACCCCGTGTATGCATCTTGACTCTAGAAGACGACAAACTCTTCACGTACTTTGTACTCTGTGATATTTAGGTTCTTGACGATAAAGTGAGAAAAATCTGTATGCCAACGGTTAATACGGTTCTTAATTGTGTAGTAGGGTTGCTAGTATATAAATATATATATATATAATATATTATATATATAAATATATATATAATTATATATGATTCTTAATTGTGTATAGGGTTACTAATATATATATATCTAACGGTAGAGTTTTTAGGGTTTCATGGGAATCTTCAAACTCAAGCGTCCTTAGAGCTACCGTCTCAAAAATCTGAAAACTAACGTCGTCTCTGATAATCTTGAGTCTCCCGAGGCCTTTCCGGATGACTTATCGGGCTTGTCCCATCTCGATAACTTAAATTTCGTATATGCATAACTTCCTAACATCGCGCGTGTAGTCAAAACCCTTATAGACTTCCGAGATGCGAATAAGCTTGTAGTGAAAGACCGGGAAAGAGATTCGAAGGAAAACAAATTGTAATGGATTTCACCATGAAGTCGCCGACGATAAAACCGATAAGAAAGTCGCTTGACACTAATTCAGGGAGCCATCTAATGAGCAATGGGCACTCAACCCGACTTGAGACTTGATCGCATGTAAAGAGTATGTGCTTATGACCCTGGCGGAAATCTTGTGCAATAACAGGTGTTACGCGAGTATCCGAATGTCACCACCGAAGCACTGAGTAGTAGAGGTGTTACTCTCCTCTGGATGAGCCGAGAACCGAAGGAAGCCAATGTAGCGGGCCGGAGATAGTGATTGGAATGACAAGAGCAACTTCTCAAGCTAAGCGAATAGCCCAACTAGCTCGCATGCTACAAAGGAAGTGGGTCGATGTGTGGTGGAGAACCTACGTAACCGCATTTGTTTAACGATTAGTGATTTGTTGAATTTCGGGACGAAATTCTTTTGACGGGGGAATAATGTAACATCCGTGAGTTTTGACCCGTTGACTTTACGTGTAATTTGACTAACAATTTGAGTTAATGAATTATTTGGGTCGTTTTGTGATTAAATGACAATGTGGTATGGTAGTCGGGTCGATAGTGTGTTTAATCGGTGTTTAAATGTATAACGTTTTGTATTTGGGCTTGAGAAGGAAACGGGTCAACCCGTGGGTTATCCGCGACCCACCAGCCCTATATGACCCATTTCCTTCCCATTTCCCATTCATTCACTTTACATTTCTTTTCTTCTTCTCTTTTTCTCTCTAAGTGAAAAGCAAGACCAATCCATCTCCTCTCTTCATTTCTCTTGCTTTATTTGGTGTTTTGGGTTTAGATTAACTCGAGAATCATTAGCATCTTTAACTCATATCGTCTTATCAAAGGATTTCATTTAGAAGTGCAAGAATTTTAACCCATTTGACCTAAATCGGGTTCTAGCTCGTGAAGGAAGCTTTGGTAAGTCTAACTCATCCCATTTACTTCTATTTATGTTAGTTTACTCGTTTCTAGTCATCTCGTACATTTACAAGTCTTAAATCGGGTCGTAATGAAATTAGGGTTCAATTAGGGTTTTGGGTTGGGTTGAATGATTTGGAGGTGTTCTTGATGTTTTGGAATGGAAATTTGTAGTGGGTTATGTTTATTTATGTCCAAATATGTGGAATTAGGCTTGAAATTGGGTCCTAGATCATCCATGGTCGATTATGGGGTCAAAAATGGGGTTTGGGTTGTTTTGGATCGTTTTTGGCTAAGTTTCTGCAGCAGATTTTGTAACACCCCAAGCTAAGGCTCAGAATATCACGGAAATCATATAGCACAAGGTGGAATTAATGTAGAACATGAACTAAATGCAAATAGAGGATTCAGTGAATCCATACAGTAAGTTAAACAAGAATCAAAATACATAAAGAACAAGTCATCATCAAAGATTACAACAGAACATTAAAAGATGGCTAACGGTTCTAAGTACGATGCAAAAGAAGGCAAATGGATCCTTGATCCATATAAGTCCAAGTCCGGGTTCAACAGCAAGCTAATAATCAAAATCCACGCCCCGGATTACTCTGAATACCTGAAAAGTGTACTAAGCATAGTCAACACAAGGTTGGTGAGTTCGCAGTAATGGTCCATAAGAAACCCTCGTCAATAATCATAATATACGAGTAGAGGCAAAACATGACTTACAGTGAGCCTCTAAGAACAACACAACAACATCCACCACAAGATTACACACAACAAATAAAACGGTAATA
>CM067172.1:128246377-128276066 GCA_034093135.1 Erigeron breviscapus
AATGAAATAATTTAAAACATACAAACCGTCTCAACTCATAAAATAACTACACTACTCTGCATTTTACATCAATTATTTTTACAATAGTAACCACACCACCACCACCCGTCACGCCACCACTACTACTATACCAACCATCGTCGTCGCATTGTACAGGTAAAATGCGAGTTTCTAGATTACGCAACTAAACGAGTTTAAATTTAGTTTATGATTAAAATTCGGATGAATTAATCTAGTGTTATGAATTTTGAAATTATAAAAAATGGAATGTTTCAACAAAAGAAAGAAAAAATTATTTTCGGAATTAGGGACGAATTTGACTCACACGTCAATTTGATATCTGTTTGTATTATGTCTATTTATTTAGTTAAGATTAATTAATAATTTAATAATTTGATTTATAAGGGGCAAGGGTGTAGTGCCAAATCCTTGGCTAATTGGCAAGTTTTTAAGCCAATGAGAGTGGACAAGTGGTTAGCCAAAAAACAAGCCAAAATTAGCCAAAACTGCCAAAACCAGTGGTGTAGGGGTGTTTTTGCCGATTATTTGGCAAAAAAAATAGTTACAAAAACTACCCTAAACTTACAAAAACTTTACAAATAAGTATAACACATATGGCTAGTTTTGGCCGATGCTTATGACCGTTGGGAGCGTATGAAGTGACCGTTTTTTTTTGTTTCTTTGTGAAATCCGAACGTTAGGAGCGGGTGTGCCTTTTTTTTCCCAACTTCTATATATACTTGGCCATACTTTCTTCCTATAGCATATCTCAAATCCTTTATCTTTATCAAATCAATTCATTCATCACAACCAAATGGTGCATCCGTGGACTGAAGCAGAAGATCTTTTGTTGTCGAGGTGTTGGATGTTAAGGCATCCTGACCCAGTGACCGGTAAATGTGAAATGGATAACCCAAGCGAAAACTATTGGAACGACATTACTCAAATGTTCAACAGGGACACGATTGAAGGTCCACGGAGCGAACATCAAGTAGCAAGTCACATGAGAAGGATTCGACATACATGTAAGCAGTTTGAGGCAATTTGTATGAGGTTGAATGCATAGGGGGGGATCGTCGATGATGAGATGCTTTATGCAATGGCGCATCAGGAGTACCGTGAGAAGTATGGGAGGCGTTTCAGTTACGAGCAGTGTTTTAGGGAACTTATTATGGTTGCTTATTAGTTGTTTTGAATTATGAAGTATGTTTTAGTGTTTTAATTAAGTGTGTTTTAGTGGTATTTCGTGTTTTTATCATGTATTGTCTTTTCTAATTATGTGTTTTTTTAGTGTAAAATGTGTTTTTTTAATAAGAATAAAATGTGTTTTGTTTAATTTATATTTGAAAAAGTTGTATATATGTAGAAGTTGAGGGGGGAAACTTTAAAAAAAAAAATAAGTACACGCTCCCACATGCCATTTTCAGCCAAAAGTGGCCACGTGGCCATGCCCAACGTTCACTTTCATCGGCCAAAACTAGCCGATGTATCTTGCCAATGCTTGCCGATTTAAACTTGCCGATACATGCCGATACATGCTATAGTATAGCCGAAAAGCCGATGCTTGCCGATGGTTCTTGCCGATAAAACAAGTCGCTTACACCCTTGCCCCTAATGTATAGAAAGTCAGTGGTTATTTGTCTTTTTTCTTGTTGGTTTGTTATGTAGGTTCAACTAAATTTGTGTAAATTAAAGTTTCTAAATGAACGATTATTTTTTTAAAATAAATGATTTATGTATTCTACTAATTTTAAGACATGGATACACATATACATGTCGTCACATTTGTTTCTCCAAACATATTACTCTAAAAACATTAAAATTTGATATATGAGGTAGTGTTCTATAAGAATATGAGGACTCAAAAAAAAATATACATTATCATCATATTATCAAAAGAATTCTAACTACATATCATAGCTTCAATAACGTAAGTTTTAAAATTAATCATCCAAAAACTAAACAACAATTTAAATATAACAACTAAAACAACACTTACTAAATACAAACATATATAAATGATGGGAAAATCAAAGATGTTGTTGATTGCACCTAAGTTATGTACAGTTGTGTTAAAAATAGAAGGGGTGATTAATTTTGTAAATATTAAAATATATAAAAGGTAAAATAATAATTTCACTTTGTGGTCTCTCTCAACTGCATCCATCATGTCTGCAGTTAACTACATCTATGATATCTCCATAAATAAATGTCATATGTTTCAAAAAACACACACAAAAATTGATTGCATATGTAAAATGTTAGATATTTATAAGTATATAATTTAATGATAACTTAAAAAATAACTATTTTAGGTGTTCGATTCACACGAAGAATTGTTCAACTGGGCCAAAAGTACAGCAAAAGAGCTTGGTTATGTGTTAATCAAACGACGAACAAATTCCAACTTAGCTGGTGTAACAAATAAATTGACCATAGTTTGTAATCTTTCTGGGAAAATGGATAATAGGATAATCGGGCTCGTTAAAAAGACACTTAAATGTGAGTGCCCCTTTAGACTGGAAGGTCGTTTGACAAGTGATGGTGGTTGGAGGGTAACCGTTATAGACGACACACATAATCACTATCCAGCTAAGAATCTGGGGGGTTACGCGTACGCAAGAAGGTTGACTGAAGAGGAGAAATCATTTGTAGAAGCTGAATATCATCGCGGTACTCCGCCCAAGAGGATGTTAAAGCTGTTGAAAGAAGAATTTCCTGGAAACTTGACCCGCAGCGAAGACATTTACAATTTTCAAAAAACATTGCGGAAGAAGGCAGCCGAAAAGCATGGGAACACTCCAATGCAGGTTACGTATTGTTTTATTTATTTACATATTGTTTTATTTATTTACTATGATAGAGTATCTGAAACGACATACGTACGTCATATTGCTCAACCGGTGTAGGTTATTTATTTACATATTGTTTTATTTATTTACATATTGTTTTATTTATTTACATATTGTTTTATTTATTTACATATTGTTTTATTTATTTACATATTGTTTTATTTATTTACATATTGTTTTATTTATTTACATATTGTTTTATTTATTTACATATTGTTTTATTTATTTACATATTGTTTTATTTATTTACATATTGTTTTATTTATTTACATATTGTTTTATTTATTTACATATTGTTTTATTTATTTACATATTGTTTTATTTATTTACATATTGTTTTATTTATTTACATATTGTTTTATTTATTTACATATTGTTTTATTTATTTACATATTGTTTTATTTATTTACATATTGTTTTATTTATTTACATATTGTTTTATTTATTTACATATTGTTTTATTTATTTACATATTGTTTTATTTATTTACATATTGTTTTATTTATTTACATATTGTTTTATTTATTTACATATTGTTTTATTTATTTACATATTGTTTTATTTATTTACATATTGTTTTATTTATTTACATATTGTTTTATTTATTTACATATTGTTTTATTTATTTACATATTGTTTTATTTATTTACATATTGTTTTATTTATTTACATATTGTTTTATTTATTTACATATTGTTTTATTTATTTACATATTGTTTTATTTATTTACATATTGTTTTATTTATTTACATATTGTTTTATTTATTTACATATTGTTTTATTTATTTACATATTGTTTTATTTATTTACATATTGTTTTATTTATTTACATATTGTTTTATTTATTTACATATTGTTTTATTTATTTACATATTGTTTTATTTATTTACATATTGTTTTATTTATTTACATATTGTTTTATTTATTTACATATTGTTTTATTTATTTACATATTGTTTTATTTATTTACATATTGTTTTATTTATTTACATATTGTTTTATTTATTTACATATTGTTTTATTTATTTACATATTGTTTTATTTATTTACATATTGTTTTATTTATTTACATATTGTTTTATTTATTTACATATTGTTTTATTTATTTACATATTGTTTTATTTATTTACATATTGTTTTATTTATTTACATATTGTTTTATTTATTTACATATTGTTTTATTTATTTACATATTGTTTTATTTATTTACATATTGTTTTATTTATTTACATATTGTTTTATTTATTTACATATTGTTTTATTTATTTACATATTGTTTTATTTATTTACATATTGTTTTATTTATTTACATATTGTTTTATTTATTTACATATTGTTTTATTTATTTACATATTGTTTTATTTATTTACATATTGTTTTATTTATTTACATATTGTTTTATTTATTTACATATTGTTTTATTTATTTACATATTGTTTTATTTATTTACATATTGTTTTATTTATTTACATATTGTTTTATTTATTTACATATTGTTTTATTTATTTACATATTGTTTTATTTATTTACATATTGTTTTATTTAGTTACGTATTGTTTTATTTATTTACATATTGTTTTATTTATTTACTATGATAGAGTATCTGAAACGACATACGTACACCATATTGCTCAACCGGTGTAGGTTATGTTCAGTTTGCTAAGGGAGCATAATTACTTGTATTATCATACAACAAACAGTGTATCTGGTCGGTTGGAGAATCTGTTTTTTATACATCCGACATCATTTAAGTTGTGGCGTGCATTTCCTTATTTAACCAATATTTGTAAAAACAAGTATTTATATATCACACAAGTATATATTTGATAACAATAACAAACCTTTTCTTGGTGGACAAACTGAGAGTAGGATTGTCGTCCATGGGTCCCCGCAAGAACTTGCTTGCCCCTGTTCGTCTTGTTTGTCGCCGACAACTTCACCCGGTCTTCCCGCTGGTAGTACCTCAACAGCGCCCTCCAGTCCTCCGCCGACAAATCCTCTGGAGGAGGAGCTTGCTCCAACTGTGGAACAGCTTTCAGGCCCCCCTTGGATTCAAAGTGTTTTCTCTTGAACTGGCTCTTTCTGCCACGATACTCAGCTTTGCAGTCGGCCTTGACACCCAGTCTGAACCCCTGTCTGACAGGGTCTAGGGGGTCAGGGGTGTCGATGAAGTGGTCCAACTTGAACCTAGTCTGCAATTTTAAAGTATTAGTTAGCGAATTTAAAAAATTATACAAACATCATACAACAAATTCAAAATTATGATGAGGCGTACGTTTAGAGTCGGGATAACAAATGCCTTTCTCTCCTGAGGCACATGGTCCCATGAGTCGTAAGTCTGCGGGACGGTTCGGATCAGGGTGCCAATCAGGCTCTTGTACATGGGGGCGTTATCACCGATCGCCTGCCACGTCTTAAAATGGGTCGTGTCAAAGTCTATGCTTAGACGACCTCTTTTCGCGAATTCCTCCTCTAAGTTCAGGTTCTGACCGGGCCCCCGCCCCTTTCCCTTTCGTGGGGCTAAAACAAAAAAAACACAAAATTAGTAAATAAACCTAATTAAAAAAAGGAACTATAAACAACCATTTTTCTTACCGCCACTCCCTTTGCAGCCCCAGCCTTTCCTCCACCATGGTCTACGAGGGTCTTCATTACCACCATCACCGCCGTGATATGTAGCCATTTATACTAATATTTACTAAATTTTTAATACGTAATCTTTATTACAACTTTTGTTTTATATTTAGTTTTATCTATATTTTTGTTACACTTATTATTTATACATTTTAAGTAGTTTATTTTAATCAATTTTTTACATAATCTTTGATTATTACTTCTATACATATATTTTTATGGTTATAATTTTATATACTTTTTAAAACTTGTATTATGCTTATATGAAGTTTTTAAACCTTTTAAATGGCGTTTTTGTATGTACTTTTTATACTTTATTTAATACTTATTTTGAAAGTTTTATAGAAACTTGTTTTTTATACTAATATAGTTTACTTATTAGTTTTTTCTACGTAATCTTTATTACAACTTTTGTTTTATATTTAGTTTTATCTATATTTTTGTTACACTTATTATTTATACATTTTAAGTAGTTTATTTTAATCAATTTTTTACATAATCTTTGATTATTACTTCTATACATATATTTTTATGGTTATAATTTTATATACTTTTTAAAACTTGTATTATGCTTATATGAAGTTTTTAAACCTTTTAAATGGCGTTTTTGTATGTACTTTTTATACTTTATTTAATACTTATTTTGAAAGTTTTATAGAAACTTGTTTTTTATACTAATATAGTTTACTTATTAGTTTTTTCTACGTAATCTTTATTACAACTTTTGTTTTATATTTAGTTTTATCTATATTTTTGTTACACTTATTATTTATACATTTTAAGTAGTTTATTTTAATCAATTTTTTACATAATCTTTGATTATTACTTCTATACATATATTTTTATGGTTATAATTTTATATACTTTTTAAAACTTGTATTATGCTTATATGAAGTTTTTAAACCTTTTAAATGGCGTTTTTGTATGTACTTTTTATACTTTATTTAATACTTATTTTGAAAGTTTTATAGAAACTTGTTTTTTATACTAATATAGTTTACTTATTAGTTTTTTCTACGTAATCTTTATTACAACTTTTGTTTTATATTTAGTTTTATCTATATTTTTGTTACACTTATTATTTATACATTTTAAGTAGTTTATTTTAATCAATTTTTTACATAATCTTTGATTATTACTTCTATACATATATTTTTATGGTTATAATTTTATATACTTTTTAAAACTTGTATTATGCTTATATGAAGTTTTTAAACCTTTTAAATGGCGTTTTTGTATGTACTTTTTATACAACTTATTTTTGTACGAAGTCTTTAATTCTTCAATTTTTAATATTAATTCTTTTTTACTAAATTTTTAATACGTAATCTTTATTACAACTTTTGTTTTATATTTAGTTTTATCTATATTTTTGTTACACTTATTATTTATACATTTTAAGTAGTTTATTTTAATCAATTTTTTTACATAATCTTTGATTATTACTTCTATACATATATTTTTATGGTTATAATTTTATATACTTTTTAAAACTTGTATTATGCTTATATGAAGTTTTTAAACCTTTTAAATGGCGTTTTTGTATGTACTTTTTATACAAACTTGTTTATTTAGTTTTATATTTTTTTTTCTAAATTTTTTACTTATTTCTATAATACTTTTTGAAAGTGTTTTTTATTTTTACTTTTATACTTTATTTAATACTTATTTTGAAAGTTTTATAGAAACTTGTTTTTTATACTAATATAGTTTACTTATTAGTTTTTTCTACGTAATCTTTAATATTCTTTTTAACTTACTTTTTACACTTATTATTTATACATTTTAAGTAGTTTATTTTAATCAATTTTTTTACATAATCTTTGATTATTACTTCTATACATATATTTTTATGGTTATAATTTTATATACTTTTTAAAACTTGTATTATGCTTATATGAAGTTTTTAAACCTTTTAAATGGCGTTTTTGTATGTACTTTTTATACTTTATTTAATACTTATTTTGAAAGTTTTATAGAAACTTGTTTTTTATACTAATATAGTTTACTTATTAGTTTTTTCTACGTAATCTTTATTAACTTTTTTTATATTTATTTTATATTTTTTTTTCTAAATTTTTTACTTATTTTATAATACTTATTTTGAAAGTTTTATAGAAACTTGTTTTTATACTAATATAGTTTACTTATTAGTTTTTTCTACGTAATCTTTATTAACTTTTTTTATATTTAGTTTTATATTTTTTTTTCTAAATTTTTTACTTATTTCTATAATACTTTGAAAAACAAGAAAAAGAGATGAAAATCGCTGCTAATACTTTGAAAAAAAAAAAAGAGATGAAAATCGCTGCTAATACTTTGAAAAACAAAAAAAGAGATGAAAATCGCTGCTAATACTTTGAAAAACAAGAAAAAGGGATGAAAATCGCTGCTAATACTTTGAAAGAAAAAAAAAGAGATGAAAATCGTAAGGAGAGGTGGGGGAGGGGATTGCTGTTTGTTCAAAGAAGGGAATGAAAGAGACGGACGGAAGGGAGAGCTTTTATTCAATTTTTGGCCCCACTCAAGTATTTGCGGCGATTATCGCTGCAAATACTTGAGTCAAACGGTCAGCGCAATTATGGCGGTGGTTAGTGGATTGCTGACGTGGCACAACTATTTGCGGCGATAATCGCTGCAAATAGTTAACTATTTGCAGCGATTATCGCCGCAAATAGTTTAGGTCGAGACACCACAATTAAATGGTCGGGATCCTCCGGGCGTTTTACTAGTCTATTTGAATTTTGTTTTTCATTTAAATACCAATAAAACTATAAAAGCATGGAGGGAGGGACCATAACGTTTTTAACATGTTGTACTATATATGGTACAACCTTTAAATGAATTTATATATTTATATAAATATAGTTTTATACATGAATTATGCACTTTTTGCTTGTCTTTTCACCCCCATGACCAAAACCAAAAGTATATATGATACCCACCAACAAACTCACCCTTTGCATTCCCCGTTGCTGTCTTTGTTTTTATTGTAACAGACAACAGTTACAGTGCCAAACATTAATAACTGTAAAAACTTTAAGTTTAAAAGCTGAGTTATATATGATTATGGTATGTTATGATTAACGGGCCAGATACCCCGACCATGGAATGTTGGGTAACCCGACCACACCCCTTTAGGAGCGACTGTCGCTCCTAAAGGGGTGACCCATTTAATGCACGCGGATCCCCATGCTTATACCCGTTAGAAAAGTTGACCCGTCAAACACCTCTTTAGGAGCGACAGTCGCTCCTAAAGGGTGTCTCGAAACCGTTGACCGTCAAACACCCCTTTAGGAGCGACAGTCGCTCCTAAAGGGTGTCTCGAAACCGTTGACCGTCAAACACCCCTTTAGGAGCGACAGTCGCTCCTAAAGGGTGGCTCGAAAAGATTATTAATATTCTTTCTCTGGATCCAGCCTTCACATTGTTCTCTTCTCCAGTTATTTTCTCGTACATCAACATTGTTCTCGTACATCAACATTCTCCAATTCTTTTCTCTTTTCAAATTTTTTGCTCTTCTCCAACCGATCCAACCCCCCTCTCCCCCATATTTTCCGGCCAAGATTTTCCGGTGAGGCTTTAGGAGCGACCCAGTTTTTCAGCGAGGCTTTAGGAGCGACCCGTCGTTACCCCTTTCGTAAACCCAACGTTGAAGTAAGTTTTTATTTTTTTTTATTTCGTATCTATTAATTTGCTATATAGTATATGTATTAGTTTGATGTTATTCTTGTTATGCATAGATGTATTAGGATTGATCTTATATGCCCATAGATTTAACGTATTGTATGCGCCCATAGATTTAATGTATTGTTGTTCTTGTGTTCTTGTTTTTGTTCTTGTTTTTGTTATGTAAAAATGATTGTAAAAAAGTGTAAAAAAATATAAAATGTAAAAAAAGTGTATTACATAGTATATAAAAAATATATTTAAAAAAAAGTTTATAAAAGTTTGTAATAGAAAATGTTTGTATTAGAAAATATAAAAATGTTTGTATTAGAAAAATTTATAAAAAGTGACCGTGACCATGTACTAATGCTATTGATATGGGCTCTGTCCTAGGCACCTCATCAGGACCATAGGTAAATGGGAACGAAGTCCAACTGGCGGCAGTAGATAAACAGTTAATTACTATACCCATCCTGTTGGACAACAACATGGCCCCCATAGTCATGTGCATCCAGTACGCGGTTGGTCTAAACACCCCTACATAAGACCTTGATAACCCCTCAAAAAAGCTCGCTTCAGCCTGTTCCCCTCTTGTTAGGTCATCGTAGAATTGTTTGTTGTTTTCATACTCGGCCAACAGATGTAGTCGGATCCACTCGTAACCTTCGTTTTCATCGTACCCCAATGCAACAGCAAGTGCCCGGAATCCACAGTTGCCATCACCCCTGACATTAATAATCCCCTTGACGTATGGTCTAAATACCTTCGGTATGTCATCAAGGTAACCCTTTATACCCGTCGTCTGCAGTGGGCGAGTGTTAGGTGGTGGTACTGGTAGAGCAGCCAATTGCTGCTCAGCTGATATGGGAGATATTGGTGATGGTGCTGGTGCTGGTGGCATCGGAGGTGATGGTGCTGGTGCCATCGAAGGTTGTGTGGGCGTACTGAAAAAATCAAAGTACGGTGCTGGTGCTGCTGGCATCGGAGTGCTAGGACCTGCAGGAAAATAAGTATCGGCACTAAAGAACTGATCCACTACGCCTGTTGGTGCTGTTGGTGGCACAGGATAGTACCCGGGTTCGGCTGCGCCAAACAACTGATCTATGAATGAGGGTTCGGTTGTAGGCTCATTACTCGGCCCTGCCGCTGAAAATTGTGACGATCGGAGCAACTCATCAATATATCCACGGGTGTCCTCCCGTAAATCGGTGTCAGGCTCCGCGAAACGTGACCCCGTGGGCACATGCTCACTGTATCTCGCCGACTGAAAGTCTCTGTAGCATGAGCCTGAGTCTGGTGCGGTATCCGGATACTTAGGTGTTGTCACGTGCACGGACCTCGACTTTTTCATCTTTGGTGGTGGTGGCATCGGAGGTGATACGTTCAAGTCTGGCATCTGCAATGAATGAATGAATAATTAAGTTAGATGTATACCCGTATAGTATTTAACAATTACTAATTTGCTAGACTATACTAATATACCTTTTTCTTTGACCCAACAGGTCTACCACGTGTTTTCTTCTGGACCTCCGGATCCTTGATTTTGGACCGACCCGGATAGAGGATGTCCTTTATTTTTGACATCAAGCTTTTCCTTTCTTTTATGGGTTTTCGTTCCAAGGCAGTAGTAACCTCACCACAAAAGTCCTCAACAGGCTCGTCATCATCCGAGTCTTTCTTCACATTTCCAGGCAGGCAGGTGGACGGGTTTATATCGAGACTGCACCAAAATGCATCTATCTCATATTCTTGAACACGCCTTCCTGCAGGAATAAAAGTATTACATTAAGTATTTTTAAGTAAAATGGACCATTTGTATTTGAATGAACTGTACTTACGTTCCTGCATGTATGTTAGAAGTCGACAACTACATGGCAAGCCACAGCTAGCCCATACTGTACACCCGCACTTTGACACGTCCCCTTTTAGGGTATTTTTCAACCGATCAATTTCGTCAACCATAATTTGCAAGGCTACATGGGAGGCTTTACCGAGCAAATCCTTTAAACAGGGATAGTTGTGTTTATTTTGATTGTACTGCCTGCAATGTTCCAGTGACCCCTTTATTTCGGTGTGTTGCCCGCTGACAACAGAGTTAACACATTCAACGATCCTGTGGAACGTAAGCCGCTTTTGATGCATAACTGACTTCAGCAAAGAATGCTCGCTCTCAACCCTGTTGGTAGTGTAGTTACGATAGTTGCGGTGTTGGTCGACCCAACATGACACAAATAACTCCTTGTACGAGGCAAGCCACTGTATCTGTAGATACTTATACAGATCTGCAGGAAAATAAAAAGTGATTTAGCTACATGGTTACATCGTAAGCTTTATCATAAAAACAGTATGGGGACGGGATGTATATACTTGGTTTATCTGCCAAGAATACTTTTAGCCGCTGCTCATTCTCTGCGTATTCTTTAACCGTGATTGATTTTACGAGTTTATCCCACCGATGTTTAAACGAACCATAATCTTTTTTGGTCCTAAACGATGGGTTGGCATGTAAATCAATATTCCTCCAAATGTGTATTCTACACAGTATCAGCTTCGTTTCCGGCATCACATCCTTAACCGCTTTCATAAGGGCCAGATCCCGATCAGTGAGTGCCACACGCACGACGAACCCTTCTTCGAGCGTCGACCTCAAGCACTGTAACACCCATGTGTATGCCGCATGTTGCTCATTTTCAATTAGTGCGTGCGCAATGCTGAATGTCTTGCCAGTTGGAGTGACACCCACAATCTCAACAAGCGGCATATTGTAAACGTTGGTTTTATACGTGGCGTCTATTTCAATGATCCAAGGAAATGCACGCCATATGTCAAGTGATGTAGGATGTACGAAAAAGAGATTGGTCAAACATCCGGTTTTGCTATCCGTCGTGTACTGATACGTGTACTTATGGTCAGATAGTAATTGGAGCACGATCTGCAACGGGTAAACAACCAAAGTATAAAGAAGTCGTATTTTTTAAAAAAATAAACATATAGTTATACGATCCACATGCAGGTATGTTTCTTATTTCACCTGCATTCGAGTTTCCCCTCGTTGTTGGGCGTGCTTTAGCCGGTGTTGCCGCAAGTAGTTAGAAATGTCTTGTGAACGGGTCAAGATGCCGGGAAATGCATCCTTCAATTGGTCCCTTATGCTATTTGGCCCAAAACCTAGCAACGCCTTTTCGTCCACAAATTCTTTTTGAACATCGGTTAGTCGTCTTGCGTACGCAATACCTTCCAAATTACGAGCTGATGGATGGTTATGTCGGTGATCTATAACTTCAACCCACCAACTATGGTCCTTTGTCAGACGGCCTACCAATTTGAATGGACAGTCAATTTTGGTAGTCCCTTTGGGTGCCCCGGTTAACCGCTTATCTCTTTTTCCACCACGGTTGCAAATAAGGACCACCTTTTTAACTTCTCCGTCTTTTGTGGCATTTGATCTTCGTGTTACTAACACATAACCAAGCTCCTTTGCCGTTCTTTGAGCCCAGTCTACCAAATCTATGTGTGTGTCAAACACCTGAAATATTTGATACACTTTTTTTTAATACACTTTTTATACACTTTTTATTTTACTTTTTTATATACTTTTTTTTAATTAGATTTTATATGCAATTTTTTATAATACATTTTTTTAATTCACTATTTTATATACTTTTTTATAATCCACTTTCTTATACACTTTTTTATAATACACTTTAGGGACTTACTAGTCAAATACCCACACGTTGCAACGGTAACAATTTATAAAATATCAATTGCGAGTTAAACTAATATCAAACTATAAAATATCAGCGGAGCAAGGTACCCGCGCATAAGTACATCTAAACTAAAAACATCTATTACATGCAATATAAGAACATCCAAAACTATTACAAGTAGTATAAGAACATCCATAACTTTCCAAACTAAAAACAGCTAGTGCATTCAAATTAAAAAGATTCGAAAACCACCATCCAGATAATTGTTTACAATGACAAACAACTATTTTTTTGTCCTTTTATAATACATTTATTTATAATTAGATTTTATAATTATTATAATACATTTTATATGCACTTTTTTTTATAATACATTTTATAATTATTAGATTTTTATAATACATTTTTTTATACACTTTTTTTTAATACACTTTTTATACACTTTTATTTTACTTTTTTTATATACTTTTTTATAATTAGATTTTATATGCACTTTTTTATAATACATTTTTTTAAATACACTAAATATAATTATTTTTTATAATTATTTTTCTTATAATTATTTTTTTAAATACACTTTTTTATAATTATATGCACTTTTTTATAATACATTTTTTTATAATACATTTTTTTATAATTATATATTTTTTATAATTATTTTTCTTATAATTATTTTTTTAAATACACTTTTTTATAATTATATGCACTTTTTTATAATACATTTTTTTATAATACATTTTTTTATAATTATATGCACTTTTTTATAATACATTTTTTTATAATACATTTTTTTATAATTAGATTTTTTAAATACACTTTTTATAATTATTTTTATAATTATTTTTCTTATAATTATTTTTTTAAATACACTTTTTTATAATTATTTTTCTTACATACTTTTATAGCAACGGGTCAATATTTTATACACTTTTTTTTAATTAATACACTTTTTATACACTTTTATTTTACTTTTTTTATATACTTTTTATAATTAGATTTTATATGCACTTTTTTATAATCCACTTTCTTATACACTTTTTATAATACACTTTTTATACACTTTTTTATAATCTTTTTTATACACTTTTTTTTTTTAATACACTTTTTTATACATTTTTTTTAATACACTTTTTTATACATTTTTTAATATGTTTTTATATACAATTTTTTATCCGTAGTTTTAATAATTAGTTTTCTTACATACTTTTATAGCAACAAATCTAATGCATAATAACAAAATACAATTACTCACAAAATAACAACACAAAAAATGAAAAGGTTGGATTATATACATACCTCATTGGTATAAAAAACACCGTGATCGTAATCAAATTCAGCACAGACATCTGGGGATTCAAATTCGTCATCGGGCTCTTCGTACACAAACTCGTCATTTACACCTTCCGGCGCATTTGGATTTAAGAAAATGTCCTCCAAACAATCCATCTAAAATAATAAAAACACTTATCAGTAATATCTATACTTACTATACTTTATATCCAAAAACGACCGAATGAGTTTGAATAAATGAAAACTTGATTTACCTCTTTTATACGGAGTAATTCAAATGAGGAATGGTTTAACCCTTTATATCCAAAACACACTTTCTGCAGCAAATGCAAATGAGGTGCGCCAACTTACAACTCGATCGGTACTATGAATGAAATGTGGTTTCGATATCAAATGAAGTGTATACAGAAGTGTAAAGATGAATGAAATGTGGTTTCGATATCAAATGAAGTGTATACAGAAGTGTAAAGATATCAAATGAAGTGTAAACCTCGCTCTTTTAAAGGCAGGGCAACAGTACGAATCGTACTGCTACCACCCCTTTAGGAGCGACAGTCGCTCCTAAAGGGGTGGTAGCAGTACGATTCGAACCTACCACCCCTTTGTCGTATGCTGTCGCCCGTTGTCGTATCCTACTACCCCTTTAGGAGCGACTGTCGCTCCAAAAGGGGTGGTGGGATTACATGTGGGGTGGTCGGCCTACACGTCCCCTTATTAAAATGTTGAGTTTTTTTTGGGGACCCTTCTTGCTTTCCCCGCAGGTTCGAGTCTCAAGATGTATCTAGGATTTTGTTCATTTTGTTGAGTTTCCTAGATAATGTACTTGTAATTGTATTAACTCTTTGGTGTCTAGTGCTTGCTAGACACCTATTTTTATATATATATATGTATATATTGTTAAATGTTTGATTTCGTTATTAGTATTTTCTTTAGCTATAAATAACACGGTGTAAAATGTTATATATAAATAACCATCTTCTAAAAATAATTTCTAAACACCATATATAACAGTTTTCTGCAAAAAAAATAAATTTCAAACGGCGATTTATTATAAAATTAAAAGACGTCGAGCAGAATACTTAACAGCCAAGAAGATAAGAGTACAATTACAATTCAGAGTTGTAAATAGCAATTTTTTGAAGATTTTAGATATGTGTTGAACCATGTCTAGGTTATCATAGTGGTAAGGTGTTTTAAAAGTCTTAGAAAGAGATTTGGGTCCAACTTCATTGGGATAAACGTTCTTGTTGAGATGTTCGAAAATAGTCTAATATACAAGTCATAAAAATATTGGTTACGTTACGTATATCAAAACTAAATGCTCAACTTTAAAAGAAAGGGTGAAATACCCAATCTAACATACTCATTGATGATATTCTATCTGATCAACGTGTCTTTAGTGTTATCATTATGAAAATGGAATTTAAATGTTGTATTATTGTTTGTATAAAATAATGCACAATATGTTGTTTCCTTTAGGCTGATACAAAATGTATCTTTGTCTTTTTGGTATACTTTCAAGTTAAGGTTACGTTTTTCTTTTATAAAATGATTATTAATTAGACATCCGTAATTACAATTTTTCATCTACATGTCTTTTAAATTAATATTATTTTAATTTTTCTTATATATCAAGATATTTTATAATCAACCACCTAATAATGTTCTTTTTGTATTATCTACCACCAACAATTATAACTAACGGATATATATATATGTCATACATTATTAATAATAAAAATAGATAACATACTTACGTAGTAAAAGTTTACAACCAAATTGCAGAGTTATAAAGGTTATGAAATGAAAAATAATATTAGTAGCACTTCTTTCTTTTAATGTATTTATCACAATACAACAGTTATAAAACTTGTACGTTGTGATCCTCATTTATCAAATAAATAAATGATACTCCATATGTTTATAACCCATAACACGCAAATTGAAACTTTTCAGCTCATTTATGTCGCATTATGCATTTATATTGACACGACCTGTATCTTATCCTTGACTCTTAATCCTAAATTTGTTTTATGTGATCCTTAAAAGTAGCAAACTATACATATAAATATATACTAGGACGTTACTCACATATCCGAATTTTTGTGTGTATGTGCTTGCACGTATGTTTATTTTTAAAACATGGAGAGAAGGGATAAAAGGGATATAGAGTTGGAAGAGGAATGGAAAGATTGAAACAGAAATAAATGAGAAAGAAAAATAAAAATAATGGTTTAGGATGTAAATCTCACGTATTATGTACAATCTTCATTTTCAACCTAGCCTAATACTGGCGCAATGCGACGTTAATGAAATTTTCAGCATTTTTTGAAGTTTTTGGTTTTGTGTGATGATTTCTCAAATTTTTGTGATTTTGATTACTTTTTTAATCATCTAATGTCGTTTATCACACCAATGTAATTGGCACTATCGTTGAATATATAACGGATTTTGATATGTAATATATTAATTTCTAATGGAAATGATATACTTTTTTATCTAGCGGAAATAATAAATTTTCTTATCGAGTGGGAATGATTTTGATATACTCTTATTACTATATATCTTTTAAATTTATATGGCCTCATCTTTACTCCATATTTTAAGGCAAAACAATATGGAAAAAAGTTATTTTTCATTACAAATGATAAATCACAAGCTTTTAATTATATATATATATATATATATATAGGTATAGATATAGATATATCTCTTTTGAATTATTAGTATATATATATATATATATATATATATATATATGAGTCTAAATACAATAAATATAATTTGTTTACTAAAATAATTATCAGTATTATCTATGTATATATATATATATATATATATATATATATATATATATATATATATATATATATATATATATATATATATATATATATATATATATATATATATATATATATATATATATATATATATATATATATATATATATATATATATATATATATATATATATATATATATATATATATATATATATATATATATATATATATATATATATATATATATATATATATATATATATATATATATATATATATATATATATATATATATATATATATATATATATATATATATATATATATATATATATATATATATATATATATATATATATATATATATATATATATATATATATATATATATATATATATATATATATATATATATATATATATATATATATATATATATATATATATATATATATATATATATATATATATATATATATATATATATATATATATATATATATATATATATATATATATATATATATATATATATATATATATATATATATATATATATATATATATATATATATATATATATATATATATATATATATATATATATATATATATATATATATATATATATATATATATATATATATATATATATATATATATATATATATATATATATATATATATATATATATATATATATATATATATATATATATATATATATATATATATATATATATATATATATATATATATATATATATATATATATATATATATATATATATATATATATATATATATATATATATATATATATATATATATATATATATATATATATATATATATATATATATATATATATATATATATATATATATATATATATATATATATATATATATATATATATATATATATATATATATATATATATATATATATATATATATATATATATATATATATATATATATATATATATATATATATATATATATATATATATATATATATATATATATATATATATATATATATATATATATATATATATATATATATATATATATATATATATATATATATATATATATATATATATATATATATATATATATATATATATATATATATATATATATATATATATATATATATATATATATATATATATATATATATATATATATATATATATATATATATATATATATATATATATATATATATATATATATATATATATATATATATATATATATATATATATATATATATATATATATATATATATATATATATATATATATATATATATATATATATATATATATATATATATATATATATATATATATATATATATATATATATATATATATATATATATATATATATATATATATATATATATATATATATATATATATATATATATATATATATATATATATATATATATATATATATATATATATATATATATATATATATATATATATATATATATATATATAAATTAATGCATTTAAAACTTCATCTAATAACAAAATATATATATATATATATATATATGTTTGTAGCCTTATATAATTACAATGACACATTTACCTAAAATTTAAGTTAGAACAATGTCTATGTCATATTCGAATAAGGCAAATCTGTTTTTACAAGCGTCCTAAAAATAAACACATAATTGGGAAGGAAAAAAAAAATTGGGAAAACCGGGTGTACAAGATATATGTAAATATGCAATGAAAAAAATACAAAGTGAGTTTGACTAAAAAAAATTTATGAAAAAAATACATGTAGCCTTCAATGTTACCTAAAGATGCAATGAAACATGGTAATCTGAAACTCAAATATCCTCGCCCGGTGTACAAGATATATATATGTAGATATATCTCTACTACATTATAAAACATTTCCCCCTCCAAAATTTCAACTTTACACAAGTGAAAACCCCAAAATACTCCTATCATTTATTCATTATTTTCTCTCTCCTCAAATCTCAACCAATCATTTGTTTTCTCTCTCCTCCATAAATCATTTATTTCTCCAATTCATTCAAAATCTTTTATCTCAAAAACCGTAAATCGATAAATTATAAAAATTATATGGGTGTTCTTAAAATTTCGTGCTCTTTCATTAGAGATGTCATTCGATATACTTTCGACGAATTTTTAAATCCGAGGGTGGAACCCGTACGGCTAAGGCATTTGGCTATCACACTCTATAACATATCACAACCTATAACCTATCACCCTACCATCTTACCGTCGCAACGCGCGGGTAATTTGTCTCGTACATGAGAAAGACGACAAATCATAGTGTTCTAAAATGTGGCAAATTAAATAAAATTGGTACTCATTTATACAATTTGACTACAACATTAACTCAGTTCCATATATTAATTCATAATATATACTAAATGAAAAATGATACTAAATGAATCCATATATCACTTCCATGTATGCTATAGGGATGTAATACGTTTGTTGTTGCCACTCCGCTATTATGTGAGTCGGTTAGGTAAATAATACTTATCTTTCAAAAAAAAAAAAAAAAAAAGTCAGTTTCAACTATCTTAGAATTGATAACTACGTTATTTAATGCACTTTTTTAATCATGGTAATTGCATAAAAGTTTATTACTATATTAAATACATAGACCCATGCTAAATTCAAGAAAATCCTACTCGTATATGTTATTTAGAATATCTTCAGAAACACCAAATTTACCTCCAAATCTCCAATATACATAAAAGAACAAATTTGAATTGATAACCATAGTTAGATACAACACTTATTATATCAACTTTAAAAAATTATCTTTTAAACTTGAACAACGGATCTTTTTATATACGTTAAATAGTACTCCATCCGTCCCATATTAAGTGTCATAGTTTGACTTTTTGAGTATTTTTCTTTCAACTTTGACCGAAAATATTTTTGCTTGTGTTATATAACAATTGATATAACATATATGAATTGATTGAGTTTTAAATGTACTTTTCATTGATATAACTTTCATCAACTAATATATAACACAAACAAAGATATTTACGGTCAAAGTCAGAAGAAAAAGACTTGACCAGTCAAAATAGGACAATTAAAATGGGACGGAAGGAGTAGTAAAAACCCACTCAATGCACTTTGGCTAAAAACCCGAAAGATCGATCAGGAAAAGGGTAGTTCACTTCCGAATCTAAAACATATAATTCACCATTATACTACACTATACCCGCGCAATGCGGCGGTGGTCGTGGCGGCGACGGTGTGGTGAGGGGCAACTGTTGTGGTGGAGGCGGCGGCGAGTGGTGTAGATAATTGATGTAAATGGTTAATGAAGATTTTTTAAAAGATAAAAGACTGGTAGTGTAATTTAATCATTAAAGGTATTTTAGATAATTTTCTCATGTAACTTTTAAAGAGGGGGTTGTTTGTAACCAAAAGTTAGATTAAGAAATAAGAGTATTTTTGGTATAAAAAAGTGCAGAAACTCCTAAAATAGGAGAGATTAGTTTGCTTTATAAGGGGTTATATATGGTTAATTAATTATTTTCTTCATGTATAATTTTGTGTTCATGGACATGGTAACATGGTAATTACTAATTACTTTCATTGTTTCATATGGTGTGACTATTTCAGCTCATCAATCATAGTTTCATGGATTGGGATCCTCTAAAGTTGCTTTCAACTTTACTAGTGAAGTTGGAAGCATCTTGACCTTTGGATTGAAATCAAAGGTCAAGATTTAAAAATTATGTTTGAATCTTGACCCTTTGATTTTAATCCAATGGTTAGAATCACCAACTTTATTAGTAAAGTTATATATAACTTTAGAGGATCTCAATCCTTTTCATATGGTGTAACTATTTCAACTCATCAATCGACTGCAACAATAAAACATGGATATAAAAGTCAAAAGAATGCACAATTGAAATCATGTTTCAACACAGTTTAATACTTATATTATTAGGGGGAGGGAGTGTGTATGGAGATGAAGGGGAGATGGAGGGGAGATGAAGAGATGGGGAGGGATCCGGCCGCTATTGCAGGGAGATGGAGGTGGGGAAATGGAGAGGGAGCTCCCAACTCTCTGAGGGTTGAAGAGGAGATGGAAGAAACAAGGTTGGAAAGGTTGGAAAAAAGGTTGGGTAAGTTGAGGGAGATGAAGAGTGATGGTTGCCAATAAAAAAAGGTTGTAAAAAGAGTTGAAATGAGGTTGAGTAATTTGATTGAGTAAGTTGAAGGAGATGGAGAGATCAAGATACTTTCAAAGGTTCATATGGTTGCCACTGAACAGTTTTTTAAATGTTTATTGTAAATTTAATATACAACTTTAAAAAAATAAATCTAAAATTTAAACATATTGTCATTTATCATAATTCAAATAAGTTATCTTTCAAGTTCAAGTTAATAGACAAATACATGAGTTGGCACGTCAAATAATGTATCTTAGGTCAAATGAGTTAATTTTTGATTAGTGGGTTAAATTGATTGGTTTTTAGTCAAATGAGTTGTTTTGGGTAAAGTGGATTGGGGAATGACATGTCAAATATGTCGGTTTTGGGTCAAATGGGTTGGTTATAGGGCAAACGGGTTGGCAGAGGGGTTATTTTGTGCTAAGTGAGTCAACGATCAGGTATTAACCTATGTCTATCCTAGATAATCAACACACACGAGAATTTCAACCACGTACATTCATTATTTTATTGAAGTAAAATGAACATGTGTGGAACTATAAAACATGTTTCATATACTTATTTTTTTTTTAATCCGGTCAACGACCGGGTATTAATCTAGTTTACTATTTACTAAGAGAAGCTTAGCGCCATTTGCTATTTGTTAATGAAAATTCTTTAACTTTAAAATATAATACAAATGCTTTAAAACGTAATATATTGCCAATGATGGTCAGCCTAACTGGTCAGAGGCATTCCCGGTTTTACCAAAGTCTTGAGTTCGATCCTTAGGGATGACAAGCTTGGGGTTTCCTTCCGAATACTTGTAACGACTCATGGTCAACATATCGTTGTCTAGTGTACGTGCAACGCTTCACTATTATACGGTGATATTTTCCTGATGTCGTATCCAAAAAGAAAAACTTAATATAAATAAAAGAAAAAAAATGATACCAATCTTACTCAAATATGATATCAACCAACTATGGGACCGATCCATTTCTGATTGAGAGAACCACTCACTGGCCTCCTGCAGGTGGCCTATCTAACTATCTAAGAACATGGCAAAAATATAAAGCAAATATTTCTTAAATCGAAAACAGTTTCTATTGACTAAAAAAAAAGAAAATATCATAAAAAATTCTCATATTATAACCAGATTTAAAATTACATTTATGTTTATTAAACACTCGAGAAAATCACTAACTTATGTTATGAAAAGATTTTAACATATGACTAATGAGCCGACTCGAAAATGTTTGATTTTTCTTATAGATTTTGATCTCCACGAGTCTATGAGTTATTAACAAAATAATATAATAATAATAATAAATTAATTAATTAATAAAACAAACAAAAATTTCTATTTCTAATAGAATAAAATAATACGATAAAATCAGTTCGGCAGCAGAAAGGAAAAACAAAATACGTAACCATTAATTAATTTCCCAATTACCATTTCGGTTACGAGCATGCCCCACAAGTCCTCAAAACATCCACATCATACCCACCATCATTTTCGAATTTACACATTACACCCTATCCTCCTCTATATATCTATAATTCAAATCCATATCAAAAATCAAAAATATATCAATGTCTACAAGTCCATTCCTTCAAACCTGATCCAATATTTTTACACACACACACAAAAACCAAACATGAAGACGATCAATGTGATGCTAAGGAAATGCAAGACATTATCAAAACAACTCACACGAACATCATCGTCAAACAACGTTAGATCAAAGTCTAGTAGACATTTTCAGTCTGTAGGAGGGATCATTTGGAACACTAATGCTATATCGGCCGTATATGATGACCATAGCCTTAGTGACTCCGAACAAGACCCTAAAGAACCGGTTTACGTAGGAAGTACAAGGAAACGATATGTAATTAGCTCAAAGTACTTGAGTCATCCATTGGTGAATGCTCTCATAGAAAAAGTGAAGCCAAATGGCGACGTTCACAATAATGATAACGATAACGATGATAATGTTGTTTCGGTTATCAATTGTGAAGTTGTGTTGTTTGATCATTTGTTATGGATGCTTGACAATAATGCGGATTTAAATGCTAGTACTACGGATAGTTTGGATGAACTCGCGGAGTTATACTCTTCATGATCGATATATTGCATTTTGGTCTCTTTGGAACGAGGTCTAGTAATTAAATTAATATGTTCATATCACAAAAGTTGTGATCATTATTAGTTTTGATTTAATCAATTTTTATGAGTTTAATTTCTTGTTTTATAAGTATGTATATGTAGTTTTTAAGTAGTATTTTGTAGCTGATGATTCATCGTTCTTGTATATTTGTATGAGTTCGAGAATAATGTTAATGATTATGGTTATATTAAATAAGTTTTAAAATATATGCGTTTTTGTTTCTTGTTTCTTTAATACATGTAGTTCATCCATCGCTTTTATGAATTTAATGTCTCGTTACCGGTCAATTTTTTGTTCTGCTGTCTCTGAGTTTGGAAATTATGATCATTATTGATTTCACTTAATATCATTATTATATTTATTTGAACGCCAACTTAAAATAGAACATGCATGCCTCTACGGCTCTGCCATTCAAATGTAAATGTATAGCTCAGATTATGGTAGTTGAATGTGTTAATCAGGTCTCATAATTACATCTAAGGCTTTATTTTATTGATTAACAAGTTTTTAGTAAATGTTTAGTAGTGTAAACAATGCTAAATTGTGATTTATGGCTTAAGTGTGTGAGAGAGAGTAGAGAGAGAAAGGAAATGGAAATAATAATAATTTGGCAAAAGGTTCTTTCATAACATGGTGGAGGGGTTTATATAAGCATACAAATTGCTTTGAAGACCCTCCTTAATTACATTTACGTCCTTATCTAATTACAAGACAAACCTTCCATCTAAACATGATTAATACAAGGACATAACTATAACAATGTTACAAAACTCGCACTAACTAATAAAATAAAGCTAACAATCTCCCCCTTTAGTGCGGTTTTGTGAATGGTCACCGTCTTGATTTCTTCTTCTTTCTCTGCCTGCGGTTTCTCTTCTTTGTTGATGACTCGGGCTTGTCATGAAGGAAGGTCTGATCTTTGAAAGCTCTCCTTTTGTATTCACTTTCTTTTTCCCTCCAATACTTCTTAGGCACAAAATGGTACTTTGGATCTTCAGGACGGTTAGGACGTTCAATGATGTTGTCGGCGAAGTTAACAGGAGGCATATTATGCATTCCAGGCTCGTTGTTTGGCGAGTATCTGACCCAAGTGCCCAGTGGATGATGAATTACTCCAGCTCTTGGCTTGGGTAATCGAGCATTGATGATCATTCGTGATCTTTCTCGATGATTCAGCCTGGTTTTGATCTTTCTTATTACCCTTTCCAACCTCTTTCTTTCCTTTTCTGACTCTTCGAACTCATGGAGGCTTTCAAATACACGTAGACACTGCTTCAGTGTACCATCTGAATATTTATGAAGTTCGTCGAGTCTGATAAAGATCTTGTGCCCCTGATCACTCACAAATACAAACCCTCTTGGGTTATCAAAAATGTCGCCAGTGTTGAAGTTTCTGATGTCGACCCCTTTTATCTTCTGATCTGGCATGGTGAGATTCACTTTCTTCCTTTTCTTTTCTACAGCCAGTTGGAAGTCTTTTTGAGTTTGACTTAAAATAAGACTATCCATGTATCTCTTAATTGCATAATAGGCTTCTTGATTCTCAGGATCTGGCTGAGTGAGTTTGCTTGCAAAGTGATGAAGGAGAAAGATAAGATCTTCAGCCGAAAGAAAGTTGAATATGGCTTCACCAAACATGTACTGACGATCATTTTCACGTCTCACAATCAACCAAATCAAACTAGGAGGTCTTGCAAACCCTGGGTCACGCCATTCCTTGAAGTGAATGCCTTCGACTTTGATAATCCTTAGCTTGAATTGGTTTCTCCATGCCTTGTTAGGTTTATGACTTTTGGCTTCTCTGAGATCTTTTAAGTATTTTGTTCTTTGATGATCAAGATCATATGCACGTCTAGCCCTTAATTCATCAATATCAATCTTGATCAACTTTTGTTTGTCTGAGAAGATCTTGTACGCCTTTTCTTCCAAAAATTTTGTTGATTTGAAGAGGTGAGATGGTATTCGAAGGTAATCGATACGTCTTTCTCTATTTATCCTGAAACCACCATCATATATTTGAGTTGGAGGAGCTCTGGGAAGATAAGGATTATTGAGTTGATGAATGAGGTGATGGAAGTTCAATTGGTTGAGTGCGGGATCAGGTTGAGGAATGGTTAAGTAGGAATCAAAGCCAGGGGGACGATCATCATCATCTGAGGAGTCATCGTCATCATTTGGGTCAACATCATTGCCTCCAATATTATCATCATCATTTTCTGGAAACTCTGTATTGTCATCAAAATCTTCATTGATAATCGAAGGATCTTGTAAAAGTCCTTGAAAGTGAGCATCATCTCTTATATCCGATCCAACAACAGCTTCTGTAGCACCACTGGCTAGAACCATCGTTTCATCTATATGTATTTCTTCAGTGTGCTCTATGGTGTCAACAGCATGTTCTGCCGTTTCATCAGCTTGAGGTAGATCTCTTGATTGAGCATCATCACCAACATCTGTCTCCTCAATGACCTCTGTGGTAGCATTGGCTCTTGCTTCATCAATGCCTAAATCCCTATTCTCCCCCTCGTGTTGATCCTGATCATCAGGATCATAACGTCTCTGTTGGATCACTGCAGCTTGACGACATGTTGCTTCTAGTTCAGCTATTCGCTTTTGAGCTGCTTCAAGTTGAGCATCGGCAAGGAATTTTTCTTGTTCTGCCTGTTGCTTTTGAAGGAGAAGTTGATGTTGATGATCAAACCGTGCTTGAAGTGTAGCAAAAATGATTTTATCAAATGGATCAGTTTGATCATCAAGTGCAATTAGAGTTGCATAGAGATCTCCATAAAGTTCATTAAGGCGTGAGCGAGGTGATTGAGGAGTTTGAGGAATTTTGGGTGAAGAATGGTGAGAATTGTGATCAGAAGATGAAGAAGATGGGGAATCATGTGGAGATGGTGGTTGAGTTTGAGTTCTTTTGGTGTGAAGGAGGCCATGTCTAGCAAGATCCATTATCGTTTCACGATCACCAGCAACAACTTTGATGTTGAGTCGTTCAGTGCCAGGAGGAGGCGTATAAATGTTTGTAGCAGGAGTTTTGGCCACGGCTTTTCCTTTTTCCATTCGGAGCACTGCGGCTAGTGTTTCTGGGGATACAGGAATAGAAGGTAAGACCGACGTAGATGTCGTTGTCGCGACTGTAGGCTCCGGAAGGTTTACAGCGCGGCATGGAGGTGGTGAACCTACAGGGCTTCCCAATGATTTATGAAGCGAAGGCTCTACATTGGTTGTTGCAGAGCGAATTGGCTTTGCACGAATGCATCGCACAATGCTCCGGTAGGTGGGACTACCGGGATCCTCTGGATTGCCCGTTGAGCTGCAAGATGGGCTAGGAGGAAGCCAAGCAAGCCTAACTTCCTCAAAGCTTCTCTCGTCAGCACCTGTATTCAGTGCTTGTTCAATGATGGCACAGACAGGATTTCCATTCGGTCCTGGAAATGGTTGGCGAACCATTTCTCTGAATGTTCTGGCAATGTCCAAAGGACGTGCGTGCATAGTTACTGGTGACCTAGGAGATCTAGACTCAATGGTGTCTTGAATTGAATGTGGGAGAGGGGCATGTGTCTCCTCTGCTTCAATGTCGATACCCTCCGAATGAGGGATCGGCAGTAGATGCGGTTGGTGCCCGTGCAAAAATGCAACTGGATCCTGTAGAGAGGATCCAGTGCGGCGAGGAGGTGAAATGTGCATGGTTGGGGAGTCCTCGGCTTCTATCCTATGGGTGTCATACCGGCGTATAATTGTTTCATCTATCGAAGGGCCAACGTTTTCTTTATGCCCTGTACCTAGCCCGAACCACACATCCTCTCCATTTTGTTTTTCATCCTCACCCTCAGGACCACCTTGTCTCTCCGGAGAATCAAAGGTGATATCATTAAACGGATTATTCTCATCGTGAAGAGCAGATGGGTCTGCTTCGGAGGTTTCCTCAGGAATAGGTTGAAGAGGAGTTTTGAGTTTAAGTTTAAATTTTCTTATAGGTTGAGATTCAATGTTTGAAGAGGAAGATGAAGGTGATGGAGAATGTGTTGCTTCAGATGATGAGGATGTTGAAGTAAGAGGAGACGGTGCGGTGAAAGTTGTTGATTTTGATTTGGATTTCTTCTTGGATTTTGATTTTGAATGACGGTGGGATTTGTGTTTCTTTTTGGGCGGTTCGGAAGATTCTGGAATATCGGTGGGAGGTGCAGAGGAGGAAGGAATGCTTGAAGATGAAGGAATGGAAGAGCCAGGTGCCTCTTCTCCAACTAACCCCTCTTTTCTTTTCCTAGACCTACTAGGACCCTCACCTGGCGACCTATGCGGGGGAGCGGTAGGCTGCTGTCGGCGTTGAGCAGCCATACCCCCGGCTAAATACACTCGGTAATTCCTGAGATCAGGATCATCTACGGGCACCTGGCTTAACAGAGATTCAGGAATAGGTCTGAATGGAATGTTTGCTAATCGAGGATTACTATAAACAGATCGATAGCTTGGGATGATGACAAGTGGAGATCCAGGAAAGCGTTGGATGTTGTCATTGTTGATGAGGAAGTGCTGCATAATCACTGTCAAGAAGCGAAGAAATGCAATGTATTTCTTATTGGCAATAAACTTACCGTTAACGTTAAGTCGAAGATGATTAAACGCAACTGCAGCAAAATCAAGATGAAGATTATAAGCAATGCCAAATAAGTATGTGAGTGTGGTAGCGGTGATGTCATCTTGTCCTTTTCTTGAGGGAGATAGACAGTAGTTGATGATTGAGCATAAAGTATACCAAAGAGGGTGGGAATTTTTCTTCTTGACATCTTTGAGCGCAATTATCTCACCATCATAACCAAGTTCTTCTACTCGGCGAAGCATCTCACCCATAGGTGGTGTAGGAACAAAAGATGTGGCTCCTTCTCTTGAGGTTGCTGTTGGGAACTGAAGTATATTCCGGAATTCTTCAAGATTGAACGTGAATTGTTGTTGAGTCCCTTCATTTGTAAGGAGAGTGAATTGGAAATATGGGGTGCTTGTTCTTCCTCTTGGGATGATGTATTCGATGGTGCGCCACATTTGAAAGAGAAGCTCTTCTTCTATTCCTTCCGCAGAAATGGTGAAGACGTTAAACATTGGGTGATATGAGAGCATGACAGGGATGATGCCATGTTGGCAAGTGAATGGTATCATCAATTGAAGGTTGTTTTGCATGTTCTCAGTGGCACCAGCTTGAAGGAAGTCCATTCTGCGATTAACAGTAATGCGAATAGGAAACATTGTTTCTTGGGTTAATATATAGCAAAATGTTTTATCTTACACTATTTTTCACAAAAGATGCGAAGGCAGTACAACAAGGCGTTCGATACCTTGCTTCTTAGGGAAAACTAATGTAGGATTTAAGAAAAACAGTTGTTCAGGAAAAAAAATCTAACAATCGTTTTCCTAAGAACTACAAAGGTAGTACATCAAGGCGTTCAATACCTTGCATTCTTAGGGAAAACTAATGTAAGATTGAAGAAAAGCAGTTGTTCAGACAAGAAAAATCTAACAATCGTTTTCCTAAGAACTACAAAGGTAGTACATCAAGGCGTTCAATACCTTGCATTCTAAGGAAACTAAAAGTTAGACAACATTTAGTATAAGAGAGGAAATTCATAAGAACGCACAAAGTGTTTCATGTAAGAATACACGAGCAGTACATCAAGGCGTTCAATACCTTGCATTCTAAGGAAACTAAAAGTTAGACAACATTTAGTATAAGAGAGGAAATTCATAAGAACGCACAAAGTGTTTCATGTAAGAATACACGAGCAGTACATCAAGGCGTTCAATACCTTGCATTCTAAGGAAACTAAAAGTTAGACAACATTTAGTATAAGAGAGGAAATTCATAAGAACGCACAAAGTGTTTCATGTAAGAATACACGAGCAGTACATCAAGGCGTTCAATACCTTGCATTCTAAGGAAACTAAAAGTTAGACAACATTTAGTATAAGAGAGGAAATTCATAAGAACGCACAAAGTGTTTCATGTAAGAATACACGAGCAGTACATCAAGGCGTTCAATACCTTGCATTCTAAGGAAACTAAAAGTTAGACAACATTTAGTATAAGAGAGGAAATTCATAAGAACGCACAAAGTGTTTCATGTAAGAATACACGAGCAGTACATCAAGGCGTTCAATACCTTGCATTCTAAGGAAACTAAAAGTTAGACAACATTTAGTATAAGAGAGGAAATTCATAAGAACGCACAAAGTGTTTCATGTAAGAATACACGAGCAGTACATCAAGGCGTTCAATACCTTGCATTCTAAGGAAACTAAAAGTTAGACAACATTTAGTATAAGAGAGGAAATTCATAAGAACGCACAAAGTGTTTCATGTAAGAATACACGAGCAGTACATCAAGGCGTT
>CM067172.1:128277066-128288380 GCA_034093135.1 Erigeron breviscapus
TGATGGTGATGGTAACCAGCAGCGGCAGTAGCTCCAAAGGTGATGGTGCTTGTTTCCGAATAGCACTAACAATGGAGTAGTAACAGTGGTGGTTGTACTAGAACCGAACAGTAGTAGTTGTTATGGTGGTGGTGATTGAGCAACAGCAGCAACAATTTGATGGTGACTGGTTCGGTGCTGGCAACAAAACCGAGTAGTAGCAGCAACAGAGAAACAGCTGTAGTGGTGTAACTAGCAATGGCAGTTCGGTGGCAGTAGTAGCACGTAGTGGTGCTGATGGTTTAAAGATAGCAGCGGCAGCAGCATGACAGCGGCAGCAGCAATATAAAGATGGTGACCGTGGGGGAGTTTGGTCGAGAAAGAAGAAGAAGGAAAAGGTGGTCTCAATTATGAGTTCAAATTGATCTTTTCCTATAATTACGGATCATATATGTCGACATAGTAATCAAATACATGGGGCGGCTGGCTAGAAATTAAAACAGAAGGAATCCAAGTTAACTGCTACTTTGTCATGTTGGTTTTATATAATAAAGAAAGGGGGAGGGGTGTCGGCAGGAGTAGAATAATCATAAAGGAAACATGCATTATATATAATATATAACTAGGTTTTATTTATAGTACAAGTCATCATTCGTCAGATATTTAGTCCGTGATTTAGTCTAAATTATTGTCATTAAATCGTAAAAATTTAAATGAAATCTTTTTAAGGCTTTAGACATAATACCTTAAGATTTTTATATTTACTCAGATTTTTGCGAGTTGTTACAGTTGCCGCCCTTGGATCCAGCAAAACAAACATACGACCCATTTATACCAGTAAAATTGGACAAGAGTTTCCTGTCCCCTGTCATGTGCCTGGAGCATCCACTGTCAAGGTACCATAAATGGATTGGTTTCCTAGGAACTCCCTGCACATAAAATGAGAGAAATTAGTTTACATTGGGGACCCAAACCTTCTGAGGTTTGGGTCGTCCCTTCTCATCCCTTAGAATCAGTTCAGTCCAATACCCATTGCTAGAAGCCGTGGGTGGAACATGATTCTCATCTTGTCTTCTCATAGGAGAAGACTTTTGACCTCTCGTTGGAGAAGATCTAGGAGAATGAGGGCCATAAGAAGATCGAACACTCGAATGAATTTGATCATAAAATGAATTTTGACTTTTAGGAACAGAACGATCAGGTCGTGGAGGTGTTTGAAAACGATTTGAAATCCTATGAACATTTCCTGAGGAACCTTTAAGTGGAGATTCACGTCGTTGAGGTATAGTAAACGGTTTTGGAGAAGATTGAACTTTAACCTCATAAACCTGTTTATTATTACCCAACCCCCTTTCCTTCTGAAGTGGAAGCCTTTGAAGGAGAACCTGATCTTCGAGGTCTATTTGGACATACACTATAAACATGACCCTTTTCATGACAAGCAAAGCAAGAGAGGACCTTGAACTTTTTGTTTGTATCTACCTTTTTATCGGTACTACAGATTCATTATTAGCACTAGTGTCCACTGACTTACTTGTTTTTCTTTGATTTTTTCAGGGTCTTGTTTAGTTGGTGAAATCCTAGACTTCTTAGCACCATGTTTCTCATGTCTATCTTTACTTGAAGATTTCTTAAGTGCAGGCATTAAAATGTGCTTTAAAACCTTAGTTGCTTCTTCATTAACGGCTAAGTTATCTTCAGATTTTCTAATCCTAGAATGCTTAGGTAATGGAGTGAGACGTTGCTGACTTAATTTCTTCATATCCTCAATAGCAACATCCCAGACTTTATCAATCCTCTTAGGGTCAATAGATTCTAACGGAAATTCTAACTCAGTATAGACCCTATTACTCTTATGAAGTGTAAAGTGTACAATACTGTCTTTCTGACCATAAGGAGTAGACTGATTTAAAGCAACACCTTCAATTTCTCTTCCTTGTTAGGTTGAGAAGAACCTCCTTTAGACTCTTTTGTTCCTCAGGCAACTTTGCCTCGGAAATTGAGTCTTTTGGTTTACCATCTACAACACTAGGTTGAAGTAAGATTTCAGGAATATTAGGTTCAACAGGCGTATAGTTATTATTGAAAGGAGGAGGCACATCTTTATAAGAAATCTTTGCAGTTTCAAGACTCTTAGAGGAAGAATTTTCAAACTTTTTCATATGCATCAAAAGCTCAGAATGTCTAGCAGAATCAGATTTAGCCTTAAATTCCAAGATTTCTATCCTAGCATCAGCAAGTTCCTTTTCTACGGTAGCACACTTTCTAGCTAACAGGAATAAGCTTCACTACTTACTCTTTCGATAGCCACAGAATGATTGACTTTATCTTTCATTGCTCTAATGTCAGATTCTAAAGATCTAATCTTTTCCTTGAAAAATTTTTCCTTATCATTTACAGTTAGACCTTTTTTAATTAATTTATCTCTTTCATCATGAGCAGTATTGACAACAGATTCTAATTTCTTAATTTGTTCATTCTTTTGTTCAAGTTCATCAAACATTCGATTAACAATTTTGCAAACATGAACAATAGTATGTAAGGAATAAGATACCTGTTGGTCTGCCTCTTTGCAATCTGCCATGTAAGCAACAAAGTCATCCACAGTCATGCCAGCCGGAATCTCAAAATCTTGCATCTGCTCCTCAACAGTCTTTTCACTCTTTTCTGTGGCAGAATCATCTTTAACCTCAGCTGCTTTCACCTATTCAGTAGCTTTCACTTCTTCAGTAGCTTTCACTTCATCAAGGTTCTTGACTTCTTATAACTCATTGTCAGATTCGGAATCAGTATCATATACACCAGCAGCAACAGATTCCACAATCGAACTATTAGTATTTTCATACAATTGCTCTTCACTGTGGTAGACTGTGGTGTCCATGAAATCATCTGGAGAATCAACTATTTGAGCCATATCATCAAGAATTTCGGCCAAATAAGCGTTATTGTTCTCATCATGTGGAAGATTCCAAACATAAGAACCATCTGGTTGAACAGCTACTATAGCCTTGTCATTTCCAGTGACATTTGCAATAGGATCATCAGTTAACAAAAGAGCTCTAGTAGGATTTTGATTGAACGGACGATTACCACCTCTATCTTGACGTGCAGGAGTAACATTTGCCTCTTTCTTAGGCCGTTGACATTCTCTGGCAAAATGTCCAAAACCTTCGCAGTTATAGCATTTCACCTTTGACTTGTCAAATCCTTGAGTACCTCCTGTAAGCTGTCTTCCTGTTCTATTCATAAATTTTTGTACTCTCCTGGTGATCATTGCCAATTGCCATTTAAGATCCATTTCTTCAACATCATCTGGATCTATCTGGTCGTAATCTTCATCAATAAGTGCTGGATCTGTGATTCTTCCTGCAACAAAAGCTTCATGTGCAACACACATTGCAGCAAATACATTCATCCTACCCTCAGCTGATTTCATATTCATAGGCATGGATTTGTAACCCGCAGAAGAAGATGAAATGTTTCCGAATTTCATATTTCCAGTCTTTGCACCGTCATTAGCCCTTTTACCTTTGTTACCAGCATCAGTAGCCATGAATCCAAAAGAATCATCTCCATCTATTTGTGCACCATAATTGTCTGTCTCACCAGTATTACCAACTCCCGAAAAGAAAGCATTAACGTCAGCTGTTGGATTTTTCATAGTTGCATGATAGAGAGATGGATCCTGTGTGAAGTTGTCTTGAAGATCTTTTGCCTTATCCTTCATTTCTCTGTTTCTTAGAGTGGATATAACTCCATCTATTCGAAGAGATGCGTAATCAGCTCTTTCTTGCAATCCATGACGAAACTCTTTGTATGCTTTCGGCAAACCATCCAGGAATTTATCCACTATCTCAGTAGGAGTGTATCTAAGGTCAAAATATGCTAATTCAGCAAGAAGATGTTGATATCTCAGAATAAGATCCTCAACTTGTTCATTCTTTGTGGCATTGAAGCAATCAAATTGTTTCTTAAGCATTTTAATTCTATTTTGCTTCAATAATGGAACACCTTCACAATGAGCTTCAATAGCATCGAACAATTGCTTTGAAGTCTTGTATTCTTGTTTAGGAAACAAGTGCACCAACTCTTGAGGAATGCACATACGAAGTGTGGAAAGAGTCTTTACTTCAATGGCGTAGTTAGCCTTTTCTTCGCCCGTTAATTCTTCCACCTTGTATGTAGAAGTAACTCCATTCACAGTAAGAGTGGGCCATTCATAACCTTCAGTGATCATGAGCCACATATTCAAGTCTTCTCGTTGAATGAAATCTTCAAATCGACCTTTCCACGCCCAAAAGTCAGCTAATGAGACTAACTTTGGTGGAGAATTAGTACGTCCTACCAGATGATCATGATAAACTAGAGAATTGAGATATTGGGCAACAGCATTGTTGGTTGAGGATGAAGAAGCCATAAGAGAAAAATACTGTTCAAACGAAGATAAGAATCCAACGAAATTAGGTTAAATTCGTAGAACAGTGTTAGTACGAAGATAGCTTAATTTTGGGGACAAAAGTTTTGAACGAATATAGCTAAGTTCGTAGGCTAAGGTTCAGAACAAAGATAGATTAAGTTCGTAGGTTAAATTCGTTTGATGAAGATTCAAAACGAAAATGAAGATAAATTCGCTTTCTATCTTCGTTGGATGAACTTAGAACGAAATTAAGTTAAATTCGTTTTCTGACTTCGTTTTGCTAAGTTCGTAAGGCAAACGAACTTAACGACAGAAAGTGTTTTGGGAGGTTTTTGGGAGAATAACAACCAAACAAACGATCTCAACCCTTCGATAAGATATTGAATGGCTCTGATACCACTTGTGAGTCCCTCGATAGCTACTGATCGCTCTCGAGATCGTCTATTGTTATGTCGTGAGTGCGGAATCCTCACGAGATAACTAGTTTGATTAGTTATCGAATATATTGCTAATTATCTCAATATAATCAGCCTTAAGTAATCTATCTTCGTTTTCTATAGCATAGAAAACGAACTTAGTCGTCTTTGGTGTGTGTAATATCAACTGGAATACTCACTTTAGGGTTTCCAATCGTTTATATATGTTCACGATCGATATTGGGCTTGCTGGGCTTTGTTCTTACGAACTTAGCAGTCCAGCCCATAAAACGAAGATTATCTTCGTTAGTTCCTAACGAAGATTATCTTCGTTAGTACTAAATACCATCAACATCTATGCTTAGTTATTTTCCAAGTACTTTATGTACAAGAAACCTAACATATATTATGTTTGTACCTGTATGATATACATAACAAACATCATATATAAACATATAAATAACACCAAAACATGTAATCAATCATTACTAAAACACGAAGTCCATAATCTATCAATTACATACAAATGAATAAGACATAAAACAACATAATGTCTTAATCTAAAAGACTAATCAAATCTAAGTTGTTGTTGTCACATCAACATGCATCAACACTTATCAAATCATTAGTCTATCAGGTAAGGATTTGTGTTTACATGTATGAGTTATAGACTAGTTTGTGTATCTTATGTTGACTGTATGTAGTTCATTTATTATGTTCATGTCATGTGGTATCGGTTAACATAGGAATGTACATAATTTAGTTAGTGAAATCATTTTTTAGACTAGTGTTGATTAATTGAGCCTTTTTGTGTGTGTGTGTGTGTGCTTAGGGAGCTCTTTAGCTTCTTTATTCATAAACAAGTAGATAGACCAGTTTTATACTTATAAAAATAGACTAGTTTTAAGTTATTTGCTTCAATCCAAACGTTGTTAAAAAAATTTTTTCTTTTTCATCCATGTAGTCACTACATTACATCTTGAGTCAAAAGTTCATATAATGCATCCTCATTGGCTTGTTTTTGTTAAGCATGTGTTTCTTGTGCTTATTATTTTCTGTTTCCGTACTTTGTTCTCATGTTTTTTAAGTCATGCATCACTTCAGCGAGGAGTTGGCATACATCTCTTAAATGAAGATTGGCAGCATACTCTTTCGGTTAAAAAGTTAAATTTATCCCTAGTTCTTTTGTAATTTTGTTGTTTTACATTTTGTGAGTCCCAAATATAGATGATTAACTAAACCCGACTGGCAAGTACAACTGATCTTGATGGACAAGTTAAGTTTACGATCCAGATATGGATAACAAGAAACAATTTACTTAAAGTAAAATGCAAGAACTAAATGGCAGAAACTATATAAAGATATATATAAGTATAATCAAGTATGTAGCATTGAGACACGTTGTTTTCTTTCTAATGTATTTGATTTATTGATATATAAACAAATACAAGGATTGTTGCGGAACAAAGATAAACACCCAAGTGTAAGTATCTAAACAATCCCGAAAAATAAGTGATCTAAATAACTTGGAAATACTTGTAAGTTTACTTAGAGTATATCTCACAAGTTGCAATGCTAAAGTTTCAAGCTCTTTGCAAGTTGTGAGAAGACTTCATATTTATAGACCAAGTTCATGATGACATGGACAAGATCGTATAAAAGTGGTTGTGAGCATTTAAGGAATTAAACCTAATTCCTTACATGCTAGTACCAGGAAGAGTATATAAGTCAGTTGATGTGACTTATAGTACTATGTTCCAAACCTATACTTTTACCTTGTACCTTTTATTAATAGATAAATCTATTAACTGGGTAAAGGTGTGTAAAGTAAAAAGTCTTCCTCAACACTTTACACTGAGATGCTTCAGTCTTCGATCTGGTAGAATCACTCTTTGCTCGCTTCTGAGATGATTCTCTTCTTCATACTTCAGTCTTTGACTTCAGAATGAATGCTTCAGATTTATCTTGATCTTAACTGAAGTGAAGCTTCAGTGAAGTAATTATGATATGGCTCAGAATTCTGTACAAACGTTTTCACTGAACTTCAAGCTATTTCTGAACAAATTATACTTGGTTGATTTCCGACCTAACACATTTTCATAGTTGTAATTATCTTGCAAGTACTTATAACATCAGTTTTTTAAAACCACAGATGTTGGGAAAAAAAACTCTATAATCATGGTTTATGAATGATTTAAAGCTGGATTTAGCTAACTAATATACATGGTGATTATAAAATGGTGTTGTATAATGGTATGATGATATCTCTCTTATCCTTGCTCTCTAATTTTATTTTATTTAGCTATTAAAATTGAATTTCTTTATACAAGTTTATCGTTGTTATGTGAAGGTTTCACCATTATATGGTGAGGTTTCCCTGATGTCGCATACCGACTGAATGTTCGAAAAAAAATAACAAAAGTTTTTTTTTTTAACGGCAAATTCATTACTAAATATTAGAAAAATTGTCACAGATCGTCCCTGTGGTTTGCTCGATTCATATTTTTATCCCTGTGCTTTTTTTATCATTAAGTGTCCCTGTACTTTTCATTTTCATTGCTAGTCGTCTCTGCCACTAACAACCGTTTGTTTTCATCTGTTAAACCCCCCATGTGCAATGCACATGAGGGCATTTTCGTCCAGTTTGTAACCATAGGGAGTTATTATGATAAAACATCTTTAAGGGACTATTTATAATAAAAGACAAAAACTCATCATCTTCCTCCCTCTCACTCCCACCACCAGCCGAACTTCCGACCACCCTCACAGCCTCTTGCCGCCGCTCTTTTTCACCATAAAAAACTCCGGTCATCATCCCCAACAACAATTAGGGTTTCATTTTTAATCACAACCACAAAACCGTCGCCGCTGCTGCTGCTCCGCCACTCTACTGCTGTTGTTGTTTCGTTTTCCAGCTACCACTACACGACTCCATAACATCCGAGGAAAGTATGAAAAGTATTTATCGATCTTCTAAACAAACCCATTTCGTCACTCTCTCTAAAAACCCTAATCTTTTCTCTTTTTTTCTATTTCTCTCCCTCGCAGCCTCGTAGCTACGCACCACCGGACTACCATCACCTACGGCGGTTTAGAAAGAAGAAGAGACGTTCAAGCTTCAACACAGGTTGTTATAGATTTGACCATGCTTGATTATTATGTTTTTCTCTTCGGTTTCGGTAACCATAGTGGGGTGGTGGTTCTCGGTTTCCGACGAACTTTAGACATGTTTCTAGTTGTTGTAATAAAAAGGTTTGATAATAAAACGATTTGGATTGCGAAAAGTGGTCGAAACTCGATATTTAGTCATTCTGGTCATCTTTCGTGTGACATCGCGCCATGAAATTTGTGACTGTTTGATATATTCAAAAGACGATGACTTGTAAACTTGAACTTTGTTTATATGGATTAGTACTTGAGACTACACTATAATGTCAATGACGACAACGTTAGAAACATGAGTCAAATAAAATGGACATTTAAATTACATTCTTCGTCGTGGCATTCTAGGATCAATAGCTAAGTAGTTTTACATAGGATACTTGACGTCGTGAGATTTGATCCTCACCATTCGTACTCATATCCTAGGTTTTGGATAGACGTGGAGACTAGATTGCTCATTCTCAAGTTTGCTCGCCCTTTTAGCTCGTTGATCGCTAAGGTGAGTTTATGGCGCCCTTTTTCCTTTTACTTTGGGCCTGAAAAGCATGCACTATTGTATACACAAACTTCTTTATAAATGATTTGTCTTTGTCAATTCCATGAGATTTGGCTACTTGAATCATTTGTCTTATGTCTTGCCATGTTGACGGATTTGTCTTTGTCAATTCCATGAGATTTGGCTACTTGAATCATTTGTCTTATGTCTTGCCATGTTGACGGCTGCCTAAAAATGTGTATACATGTCTTATGAAATGTTGTTCTAAATGACTTTGACTTGCCATGTTGTCGGCTGACTAAATGTTCTATGTGTTTGGCAGACTAAAATGTTCCCCTTATGTTGTTATTACCATTATGAGATCCTAACGGTTGTCTTGTCAGTTTTTGTGCCTGACTGTCATTGTTCTGGTCTGTACCCCATAGTTGACGGGAAATCCTGTACGAAGCATATTATCTTATTATTATCGGACCTTGATCTCGGATATCTTGTCTTAAATAACTACATGTCATTGTGTTCTCCCAATAGCGATTAAATTTTGGTCAAACACACTGTAAACTCACCAACTATTTCGATAGTTGATCCTCTCAAATTTCATGCTTTTCAGGTAATCAACAGTAAGTCTTGGATCATATTTGGCATTATAGGGCCATCTTTTGACTTTGGACGTACAATTAGCGTCAGACATTTGAGACTATCATGTTCTTAGTTCTAATTGTACTAGACTGTTCAAATATTGAACTTGTATTTATTGGGCCCAGTTCCAAATAAGGATGACTTGTATCCATATTTTGGGGTCCACATTCTAAATGATTGTACTTGTATTAGACTTGTATTTGGTATTAAATGGATGTAATTTCTATTATTTTATGGTTAGTACGCAATTATTTGTTAACCCTGTATTTCTACTATAACGGGGTGTGACATAAAGGGTCAAGTGGTAAACTATAAAGGTTTATTAAGCTCGAACATGTCAAATGGGTCACATGATTTAAAGGTGACCTAAGGGGTAAATAATTGCTTAAAACTTCTTAAATTGCTTTCTTTACAAGAAAGAGGATAGGTATTCTGACAGCAATCATATTTAATTGAAGTTTCACTTTTATTACAAACGACATATATAGTAATCTATGTTTGTGATTGTTGTTTACATTCATTTATTTAGGTGAAGCATGGGGAGGATTATATTTGTTTAGGTTTCTCATTTGGGAAAAATATCAAAATAGCTTAGAGTGAATTTGTATAGTGTGGATTTTTGTTATAAGGTGGAATTTTGTTATAACTTATAAGTTATAACTGGAAAGCCCCTAAGTTTTTGAATTATATTAAAACTTTTATATTTCTTGAATATAGGACTTTAATGTGTATAAAGTTTGGGTTTTTGTATTTCGAAATTAGTTTTTTTGATTATAGGTTGTTGATCATTTTCTTTTATACCTATACGCTATACGACCAACAGAAAAAAGCAAGAATATTTTTTTGAGAACCAATCCTTTAAGTTTAATTTTGAATGGGTTTTTGTTGCTGAGATGGAGTATATATTGTCGATCGACTGTATGCTTGGTATTATCTTGTGAGGTTTTATATATATCTCCATCGTCGATCGACTCTTGATTTTTAGAACTTGATTTGAGCATTTCTTTCTTGCAGAATGAAACTTGACGAGAATGTTGCAAACATCTCGCCAGAGTTCTTTTCAAACAGGAAAGCTTAAATAAAGGTTCTGAATTAGTATTTCAACAGCTAAATGTCTATTATTTGAACCTAAAACGACAGGCTCAGTGACGATTAAGATTAAGGGCCACAACCACCGAAACTCCTGAGAATTCAGTGCAAACCTATCAAGTTCTTAGCGAACCTGTAACACCCCGAGCTGGGCCCGGAGTATTACGGAAATTAAATAGCACACAGTGGAATTATCGTAGAATATAAACTATATGAAAATACATGAATTCAGTGAATCCGACGAGAAATGTCAAATACAAACACAAAATTCATAATGAGCAAGTAGTCACCAAAAGTTTACAAGTCAACCCAAACGATGGCAAACGATCCTAAGCATAATGCAAAAGATGGTAAATGAATCCTTGATCCATATTAGTCCAAGTCCGGGTTCAAGCAATCATCAATCATGTATCTCTACCTTGATTCAACTGATTACCTGAAAAGTGTACTAGCAAGTGTCAACACAAGGTTGGTGAGTTCGTAGTAATGATTCACAAGGAACCATCATCAATAACAATATCATATGTAATAACAACATCAAACAATATACTTACAACAAACCATGCACGTCACCTGTTAAACAATTGAGGTTAACATATCGTTCAACCTTGTCACATAAATAACCAAACAACAAATGATACAAGATAGTTCAGATACAATCAAGTACAATGGCTATCATTACCAAAAATGCATCGTATGTGTATCAATGTCATGCAATGTATCAAATGCGTACAAATATCAATACGTGCATCATATGCGTGTCAATGTTATGCAATGTACTCCAAAATCATATCAAATCATCAAGTATGGCCAATCCTTGGCGTCAATGTCATCAAGTACATATTGTACCCGTAGTACTTAAAGTACTCAAATTGTGGCCTTACAGTTCAACAACTTGCCTTGGTAGCCTTACGGTTAAACAACCTGCTTTGGTAGCCTTACGGTTAAACAACCTGCTTTGGTAGCCTTATGGTTAAACAACCTGCTTTAACAATGCACCAACCGAATCCCATAAATCGGTTTCCCCAATTCCAACCATAAGTCAAACAATCAACCAATAACAGAAACTACATGTACATAACAAATACATCTTAATAAGCATAATCATCAATAATCAAG
>CM067172.1:128289380-128315668 GCA_034093135.1 Erigeron breviscapus
ACCCTGATTTAGGTCTCTGGTATCCAAGGGATACTGGATTCAATCTAACTGCATATTCAGATGCAGATCATGCCGGTTGTAAACTTGATCGCAAGAGCACTTCCGGTACTTTACAATTTTTAGGCGATAAAAATGTGAGTTGGTCTTCCAAGAAACAGAATTGTGTGTCACTATCAACGGCTGAAGCTGAATATGTGGCTGCGGCTAGTTGTTGTGCTCAAGTTTTATGGATGAAGACACAACTAACTGATTATCGTCTGAAATATGATCATATCCCTATCTATTGTGATTCTCAGAGTGCCATTGCCATTGCAGTCAACTCAGTAAACCACTCTCGATCAAAGCATATTGATGTTAGATATCATTTTCTCAAAGATCATATTGAGAAAGGTGACATCGAGCTCTACTTTGTGGGTACTGACTTTCAACTTGCAGATTTGTTCACAAAACCATTGGATGAAAAAGGTTTAACTTTCTTATCTCCAAGCTTGGTATGTTAAATCTTAAACCTTAATTTTTTTTTCCATTTGAAGGAATTCTTGACACATTCCAGAAAACAAAATAAAAAATAAAAAATAAATACAAAATTGCATATTTTCAAAAATAAACAAAAAGATATTTATTTCAGTGGCTTGCATATACTATGTATGTAACCCGTTCTTAAATGATATATTTATTTTTAGAGTGTTTTTACATTCTAAGATCCTGTTATTATACATATAGATTGATATAAGATAACAAGGAATCGAACGCCTTTGTGTACTTCCAAGTGTTCTTATATGAATATGTATGTGTAATAGCAATCAAGTTTTTCAAATAAAGTTTTCAAACTCTCAATTGTTGATATGAGAAGCGAAGGATCGAACGCCTTTGTGTACTCCCTAGTTGTCTCATTTTGAACAATTGATTGGATTAACATTTGCTTAAATGTTTTTAATTGCCTCCAACTTTTTGATGTAAGATGCGAAGGATCGAACGCCTTTGTGTACTCCCTAGCTGTCTTACTATCAACATTGTTGTTGAAGCAAAACTTTGTATTTCTCAAATGAAAATCTTGTTCACTATAGACTCTCAAGTTTTCCGAAAATATCACAACAAAGATTTTACTCATTTGGATATCACAAAACAATTTTTGCTCCACCTTTCTATGGAAAAACATTTTGATCTATTCTTGCATAGATTAAGGAGGAGTTTGTGATTTCAAAAACTTCCAAAACTTCAAATGTGTTTCAAATTTTTTCATTCACACATTTGATGTTTTTCCAATGATTTTCAATCAAAAGGAGTTCGGTGATTAGTTTGCACATGAGCGATTAAGTTTTTCTCAAAATTTACTCCATGAACTTCATCATCGCCGATGAGTTCTAACCCCGTAGTATTCACTTCTTTCATTAGATAGTGAGGGTATTTTGAGTGATGTTGTTTTCGTGCAAATAGGATGGAGGAGTAAAAGTCGAAAAAGTGAGAGGTTACGGTGAAATAATGATGTGAGATAGGGCTAAAAGAAACAAAAGCCCTCCCCAAATTCTCAAAAAGCCGGGTCAACACGTTCCTATCGGTTTTCATTTGTTGATTTCTCGATATTGAAAAAGTCTTCATGGACCAGTGAAGCAATGCACATCTTTCCTAACCACTCAAGTGTTTCTTAACAAATACTTGTTTCATTTCTCACAGAGTTTTTCACATTTCTATTGACTCTTCATTTGGAAAATGTTGATATTGAAAAAGGGCGACATTCTGCTCCAGTCCCCGACTTCATTTGATCACATTGTGTCTAGAGCTATCTTGATTGGTCATTGATTTGATCATCCTTTACTTCTTTAGGACACATTCGAGTCATATCTTTGTGATATTATTGCTTATCTTTGTGATATAGCCGGAACATTTGTAGTGATATCTTTATTGATATTCCACGATGATCGAATGGAAATCCTACCAATGCTAACATCTTTTCCAACGTTAAACGTAGGTCTCACATTTTCATTTTATGAATTTGTTGAGTAAACGAGCAATCTATGTGACCTCGGATGTTATTTCCCAAAAGTCTTTGAGGATAGTGAGACATGGTTATTGAACGCCTTTGTGACACTGACCATGAATTACATTCTTTAAAGCAATCTATCGGTTGAAAAGCCATAGACCGAACCATTTAGAGATAAGCCTTGAGCATTTCTCAATGATTATGGGAAATCCTAAAAATAGTAATCGTATTTTTTTAGGTCACATCATTAATCCTTTCGATTCTTGATTGTGTTAACGGATCATTCTTATCCGGTTTTCATTTCTCATCACACAAACACAGAAAACACCAACACCATGATATAACGTTTGTCCCAACAACTTCAATCTTACATTTTAGTCACCCCTAGGATTTCTTGGGTTGGGCTAATGGTTTGGGTTGATGTTTTGATGGTTGATATTTCTCCATGTGTACATTATCTATTATTCCTTGTGACATTTAATCAATCAAATGTGTACATAATGACATTGGTTCTCAATTTTGTCATTATGAGGGGGAGAAAATATTATGATTGATTCACTGATTGAATAGGAAACAAGGAGAAAAGTTTGTGTTTGGTTGTTTCAATAGGTTTGTAACACCCGTTTCGTAAAAATATGGATTTCCAAAAATTTTCGCCTAACGGCGTCAATAAAGCGGAAACAGTTTATTAAAAACCTCAACCAATGAAAACAGTTGAGAAACATAAGTGGTGTTACTAATAGCATCAAATCAGTAATAAAAGAAATCCATAAGATTGCCCAACATAAAGCAACCATAACATAGTTATTACAATAGTTCCATAAAGGAAATCATTAACATTAAGTCTATGCGAAGCTATTGGGTAAACTAAAGCCATCTTGATCATCTACCCATCTCTCGCCAAAGCTTCACACGACATCTCACTGCTTAACCTGAGGGGTGTCAACACATAAGAAGAAAACAAGTGTTAGCTATAAAGCTAAGTAAGATAACACCAGGTTTAAGCAAAACATTTCATCCATTGCACGTCACTTTAAAACATTACGTCATTTGATTTAGGCATTTATATCACCACATAACATATCATATCACATATAAGCATAGAGTCTATGACCCTAAGTGTGCCTAATCAATTTCGTCATTTCATCTCATCTCATTAAGTTGTGACTAGGTCACCGTTAAGTGTAACCGAAGTTACCGTTAAGGAAAGACAATGTCGATCCATGAGTAGCACGTTATGTTCATAACATTAGGTGGGTCATCAGGCCACCCGAACTACTCGCCACATATGACTGGTTGCAAGGAGCCATCCGAGCAACCATTTTAACGTACCCTCCCACATACGGGCACTACGTACTCTCCCACATGCGAGCACGACGTACTCTCCCACATACGAGCACGTTTATACGTACCTATTACCACCGTCAGGCACGGGTTATGCATAACTCTTAACGTCTAATTAGCTCGAGCATTTACCACGTTTAGTTTAGGTTTCCACATTAATCCTAAACTAATCCACATCTATCATCTTTTCACGTTAGGGCCCTTAAAAACGTGCACGTGTCATGGCAACCTAAAAAGGTCTAGTGTTCTAGATGAACAAGCCACATATACATGCACATATTATCATTACATCATATCATTAACCACCATTCATCATAACATATCATATCGTTTAAACATATCATCACATATCATATCATAAATGTATTTACGGGGAAGCATTTTAAGCATAGGCATCGTCATCTTTAATCCCCGAATACCTCCCATATCAACCCAACCACAATATAGGTTATACATTACCGTTTTGGAGGTTATAGTTATGAAACCATTTTTGTTGCACCCTCAGCGTGACAAAAGTAGTGTATCTTACCTGGTAGTAGAATGTGCGCGCAAACAAAAGCTAACAGTGCTTAATAGTAATCCCCGACACCTGTACGAATGACAGCCAATCCGATTCAATGCAAAACACACGATTTGATTGACCAAAACTTGAAGATTATGCTTAAGAATTCAAGAGAGAATTGAAGGAACTTTTGTATTTGTTTTAATTATGATTAATGGCTGCAAAATTAACCTAGATTAGGCTAATCCCATGCCAAACCCGTTTTTAACTTTTCAACTTTGTCAAAATTGGTCCCTGGACTTCATATTGACTTTATTTCGCTTAAAAACACCTATTGGGGATACCTATAACACACTAAAGCACTTTCGCACACTACAAAGGCCTTTTACACATCATTTAGTCCACTTTATTGTCACTCTTTAAAGATAATTAAATCTCACATATCGGGCACATAAACATATAAACACACATTTTACCACATAACATATCACGGACTTAGAATTTGACCTAACGACGTTAGTCAACAGAAACGATTAAGTTTTGGGATGTTTTGTATTGAATTTTTTTTTTTTTTTTTTTTTTTTTTTTTTTTTTTTTTTTTTTTTTTTTTTTCCTTTTTTGTTACAATTACCTCTCCCTTAAGAGGATTCCGTCCCCGGAATCACTTCATCATCAAAAAGGTGGGGATAGGTCTCCCGCATTACAGACTCGGTCTCCCAAGTCATACTTTCGCCGTGATTGTGTTTCCACTTTATGAGAACTAGATCGATAGTCTTTCGTCGCAACTTCTTTTGTTTCCTTCCCATTATAGCAACAGGTTCATCGACAATCTGCCTGTTTGGATCAATACTTACGTCCTTGAGTGGAATGACATCCGCTTCATTTGCATAGCATTTACGTAGATAACACACATGAAATGTGTTGTGAATCCCATGAAGTTCTGGAGGTAATTCCAGTTGAAATGCCTGTTCATTAACCTTTTTAATGATCTTAAAAGGTCCAATGAATCTAGGGCTTAGCTTTCCTCGTTTGCCAAATCGTAATACACCTTTCCAAGGCGACACCTTGAGTAAAACCATTTCACCTTCTTTAAAATCAAACGGCCTCCTTTTTTTATCGGCATATGACTTTTGCCTTTCGCGAGCAATACGCAGGGCTTTCTTTGCAACATTAACTTTATCGGCCGTAATTTGTACTAATTTGGGTCCAGCCAACTGCTTTTCCCCGGGCTCAACCAACAACTAGGAGTCCTACACTTTCTACCATATAGCATCTCATAAGGTGGCATTCCTATACTTGCATGATAACTATTGTTATACGCAAACTCGACAAGAGGTAGGTGTTTATCCCACGAGCCACCATAATCCATCACACAAGCTCTGAGCATATCTTCAAGCGTTTGAATAGTCCTTTCACTTTGCCCATCGGTCTGCGGATGATAGGCTGTGCTCAGACGAACTTGAGTACCAAATTCCCGTTGAAAACTCTTCCAAAAGTTGGAAACGAATCGAGCATCATGATCTGACACAATCGATATCGGAACACCATGTTTAGTAACCACTTCTTTAATATACAATGTAGCGAAATTCTCCATAGGAGCATTCTCAAGAACTGGGAGGAAATGGGCACTCTTCGTTAATTGATCGACAATAACCCATATCATATCGTGACCACGAGGCGTTCTTGGAAGCTTGGTTATAAAATCCATCGTAATACGATCCCATTTCCACTCAGGGATCTCGAGTTGCTGAAACTTTCCGTAAGGCTTTTGATGCTCAGCTTTCACCTTAGTACATGTCAAACACTTCTGTACGTACTTCATCACATCGTTCTTAATACTGGGCCACCAATAAATCGGCTTCAGGTCCACATGCATCTTTGTGGCACCAGGGTGTACAGAATATTTAGTCTTGTGAGCTTCGTCCATCACTAACTCACGATTGCCTCCATATAGAGGAACCCATATTCTACCTTTGTAAGTTCGAAGACCGCGACTATTTTCTTCCATTTCAAGTCTATTTTTCTTCTTTTTCCCAATAGACTCCTCTTTCACATTCTCCTCCTTCAACGCTTCAATTTGAGCTAATCGAATAGGTTCCATTAAGTTCGACTCAACCTTCGTAATCATTGCACATAACCTACTCTTCGCATATCCTTTGCGGCTCAAGGCATCAGCAACCACATTAGCTTTGCCTGGGTGATATTTAATCTCACAATCATAATCCTTTAATAACTCCATCCACCGTCGTTGTCTAACATTCATATCCTTCTGAGTAAACACGTACTGTAAGCTCTTATGATCCGTGTATAGGGTACACTTTGTACCATACAGATAATGTCGCCATAATTTCAGAGCAAAAACAACAGCAGCCAGCTCAAGGTCATGAGTAGGATAGTTCCGCTCATGAGGCTTCAGCTGTCGAGAGGCGTAAGCGATAACTTTGTCTCGTTGCATTAATACGCACCCTAACCCCGTGATGGATGCGTCACTATAGACCACTAAATCATCGGTTCCTTCGGGTAAAGCTAAGACTGGAGCTTCACACAACTTCTTTTTCAACGTCGTGAAGGCTTTCTCTTGAGCATCGGTCCACACAAACTTCACACCTTTCTTCGTTAATTCAGTCATTGGCTTGGCAATGCGTGAGAAATCCTGAATAAAACGTCGATAGTAGCCAGCCAAACCGAGAAAACTCTTAATTTCAGTAGGAGACTTAGGCTGCTCCCACTTCGACACCGCTTCTATCTTCGAAGGATCTACTTTTATACCATCAGAGGAGATGACATGGCCGAGGAAATGAACTTCCTTTAGCCAGAACTCGCACTTGGAGAACTTAGCATATAGCTTTTTCTCTCTGAGTACTTGAAGGACAGCCCTCAAATGCTCTCTATGTTCCTCTTCCGTCTTTGAATACACAAGAATGTCGTCGATAAAAACAATAACGAAATGATCCAAAAATGGTCGACAGACACGGTTCATCAAATCCATAAACTTCGCTGGAGCATTTGTCAAACCGAATGGCATGACAAGGAACTCGTAATGACCATAACGAGTTCGGAACGCTGTTTTGGCTACACTTTCCTCTTCAACCTTCAGTTGATGATAGCCAGATCGTAAGTCGATCTTTGAAAAACAGGAAGCACCTTGAAGTTGATCGAACAAATCATCAATGCGAGGGAGTGGATACTTATTCTTCACTGTTCTTTTATTCAGCTCGCGATAATCGATACACATACGCATGGATCCGTCTTTCTTCTTTACAAAAAGGATAGGAGCACCCCAAGGAGAGGAACTCGGACGAATGAAACCTTTATCTAAAAGTTCCTGAATTTGCGTCATTAACTCCTTCATCTTCGTCGGAGCTAATCGATAGGGAGCTTTGGCTACAGGAGTAGCACCAGGAATGAGATCAATAGAAAATTCAACCTCACGATCAGGAGGAAGACCTGGAAGATCTTCAGGGAAAACATCTGGAAACTCGGAAACAACCTCGACATCAGAGACTGTAGGCTTCGCGATACGAGAATCGATGACATAAGCTAGAAAATGTGACTTAGTTTGCCGTATACAACGAAGGGCTTTCATCATCGAGATCACCTTAACATTTCCCGGCTTCTTGTCACCATAAACACAGACACCTTTACCATCAGGGGTAGCGATACGAACTATTTTCTTTGCACATAAGGACAGCATCATTCTTAGACATCCAATCCATACCGAGAACAACATCAAAACTGGGAATAGTAGCTGGTAGCAAGTTAGCAGTAAAACACCGACCCTCTATCTCTAAAGGACAATCAGAATAACCCTCACGTACGATAGACGTTGTGCCGTTAGCCACCTCTACTTCAATAGGACACCTTAAGGACTCGTAATCATGTCTAATTTAGGAGCAAACAGAGTAGACACAAAAGATTTGTTCGCACCAGAATCAAATAACACATTAGCAGGTTTGGAGTTAACAATAAGGGTAGCAGTAACTACCTGGTCGTCATCTTTGGCCTCTTCAGCCGTCATCTGGAAAGCACGGGCTTTGGCTTTGGAAGCTTCCGCTTTCTTTCCCTCATCTTTCTTCATTTGGGGACAATCGGCAATACGGTGCTTTGTATCTCCACATTTATAACATCTTGCTTTGTCAGTGCATTCATCAAAAGTATGACCCTGTGCTCCACATCTATTGCACCTGCGGGTCTTAGCAGAACACTGACCAGAATGAAAAGCCTTGCAGCTAGAACACCATTTTCCATCCTTGTCTGTCTTTCCCTTGTCAGAGGACGAAGATCCCTTGAACTTCTTACCAAAACGATTTGACCCACCAAACCTCCTCTTATTGCCAGACTTCTTCTCATCCTCTTTCTTTCCACTTTCTTATCCGCAGCAAAATCATCATCAAGCTTCTTAGACTCCTTGATAGCTTCAGTTAGAGTCTTGTGCTGCCTACAAATACCTCGATAACTCGGAGGCAAACCATCAACATAGCAAGCAACCTGATCTGCATCAGTACGGAACAGATGGCCACGAACTTCATCTTCTCCATAAAGGAACGAGCATAATCATTGATTTTACCCACTTCAGCCGTCAAGGCACGAAACTCTTTTTCCATTTTGCGCTGCTCATGAACTCCAATATACTCTTCAATAAATTTCTGTCTGAAGTTAGCCCACGTAATAGCAGATACCATAGCTGGAGTCATTGAAATGGTAATGCTCTTCCACCAGTCCCGAGCACCTTCTTTCAACATCCTACTAGCACACAACACCTTCTTATCCTCGGGACAATCACAAGCTTCAAAAACCATCTCAGTATCATCAAGCCATTCCATGCAACCTACTGCATTAAGTGTTCCATAGAATTTCTGAGCTCCACACTTCTGGAAACTTTCAAACTTGAATCGAGGGGCGTGAACATCATTAGGAGGAACCACATTAACATTAGCATGGGGAATAACCACATCATCGACCGGTGGCTCAATGTGGTGAGAAGGCACAGAGTGACTGTTACCAGTTCCTTCTGCGTTAGCTGCCAACGCCTGATTCAACTGTTCTTGCGTTTGGGCCAACTGGGCCTGAAGAGTTAGCACAAGATTATACATTTCCGCCTGATTGGGAATCTGATCTACCACTACATCGTTAACTCTCGGAGGATTGCCAGGTGGTGAAGGCATCGGACCCAATGAGCCTGGTTGATTAACACGGCGGGGGTTCACACGATTCACATTAGCATTAGCAGCATTAGAAGCACCTGCACCCGGATGGACAGGGGGAGTAACGCTAGCAGTAGCTCCGTCGCGTTGGATGTTGCGGTTGCGAGTGTTAACCATTTTCCTTCAATAAAATGGTGGAGTTGATAAGCGCAAAATAAAACAAAAAGCTCGTTGAGATAAGGCTAAAACATATCATCGTAACGTAAACATCTCGTAAGCCCTATCACACTCGCACTCATCCCAACCCATCCTACATCACATGTTATCACTAGCTAAGGCATCCTACGAGTACCTAGCATGCACATCTTAAGTTTAAGTCCAAACCCTATGGTCAATAGGCCTTGGTTCACTTAAACTACTTCTCTGATACCAACTTGTAACACCTGTTTCGTAAAAATATGGATTTCCAAAAATTTTCGCCTAACGGCGTCAATAAAGCGGAAACAGTTTATTAAAAACCTCAACCAATGAAAACAGTTGAGAAACATAAGTGGTGTTACTAATAGCATCAAATCAGTAATAAAAGAAATCCATAAGATTGCCCAACATAAAGCAACCATAACATTGTTATTACAATAGTTCCATAAAGGAAATCATTAACATTAAGTCTATGCGAAGTTATTGGGTAAACTAAAGCCATCTTGATCATCTACCCATCTCTCGCCCAAGCTTCACACGACATCTCACTGCTTAACCTGAGGGGTGTCAACACATAAGAAGAAACAAGTGTTAGCTATAAAGCTAAGTAAGATAACACCAGGTTTAAGCAAAACATTTCATCCATTAAACACGTCACTTTAAAACATTACGTCTTTTGATTTAGGCATTTATATCACCACATAACGTATCCATATCACATATAAGCATAGAGTCCATGACCCTAAGTGTGCCTAATCAATTTCGTCATTTCATCTCATCTCATTAAGTTGTGACTAGGTCACCGTTAAGTTGTAACCAAAGTTACCGTTAAGGAAAGACAATGTCGATCCATGAGTAGCACGTTATGTTCATAACATTAGGTGGGTCATCAGGCCACCCGAACTACTCGCCACATATGACTGGTTGCAAGGAGCCACCCGAGCAACCATTTTAACGTACCCTCCCACATACGGGCACTACGTACTCTCCCACATGCGAGCACGACGTACTCTCCCACATACGAGCACGGTTTATACGTACCTATTACCACCGTCAGGCACGGGTTATGCATAACTCTCAACGTCTAATTAGCTCGAGCATTTACCACGTTTAGTTTAGGTTTCCACATTAATCCTAAACTAATCCACATCTATCATCTTTTCACGTTAGGGCCCTTAAAACGGGCACGTGTCATGGCAACCTAAAAAGGTCTAGTGTTCTAGATGAACAAGCCACATATACATGCACATATATCATTACATCATATCATTAACCACCATTCATCATAACATATCATATCGTTAAACATATCATCACATATCATATCATAAACGTATTTACGGGGAAGCATTTTAAGCATAGGCATCGTCATCTTTAATCCCCGAATACCTCCCATATCAACCCAACCACAATATAGGTTATACATTACCGTTTTGGAGGTTATAGTTTATGAAACCATTTTTGTTGCACCCTCAGCGTGACAAAAGTAGTGTATCTTACCTGGTAGTAGAATGTGCGCGCAAACAAAAGCTAACAGTGCTTAATAGTAATCCCCGACACCTGTACGAATGACAGCCAATCCGATTCAATGCAAAACACACGATTTGATTGACCAAAACTTGAAGATTATGCTTAAGAATTCAAGAGAGAATTGAAGGAACTTTTGCATTAGTTTTAATTATGATTAATGGCTGCAAAATTAACCTAGATTAGGCTAATCCCATGCCAAACCCGTTTTTAACTTTTCAACTTTGGCAAAATTGGTCCCTGGACTTCATATTGACTTTATTTCGCTTAAAAACACCTATGGGATACATATAACACACTAAAGCACTTTCGCACACTACAAAGGCCTTTTACACATCATTTAGTCCACTTTATTGTCACTCTTTAAAGATAATTAAATCTCACATATCGGGCACATAAACATATAAACACACATTTTACCACATAACATATCACAGACTTAGAATTTGACCTAACGACGTTAGTCAACAGAAACGATTAAGTTTTGGGATGTTACATATTAGGCTTATCAAAGTTTGTGTATAGGGGGAGAAAATTCTTCATGATGTGTCAATAGTCTCTTGTGTTCAGATTTTCACTAGATTTCAGTTGATTGAGATTTTGGTTTTAAAAAGGGGGAATCTGAATTGACTTCAAAGATAAGAATGAAACCGAAGATGAAAGGATTCTCACTCAAGATGCTTCAAAAGTTCAAAGATGCTCCAAAATGTTTATACTCATGGATTGAGGGGGAGCATGATTACTTCACAAGAAATTTATCCTAAATTCATTCAACTGCTTACTCTCCAAAATGTTCAAGTTGATGTGACAAAGATCAAAGCTTCAAAAAGGTTGAAAGATTTGATTAGAAGATTCAAGTCAAAGAAGTAAAGCTTCAAAAGAGTCTTCATCAAACACACTTCATACAAGATCTTCAATTCATACAACTACATTTTATCAAGAAACTTCAAATGCATACATCAAGGGGGAGAGTACATATTCATGAAACTTTATTTCAAGAAGATGAAATTCATTCGAGAATCAAAACTGAAGAATCGAAAAGTTGAATTTCACTCAAGAATCAAAGATTGAAAAATCAAAACCAAGATTCATACCTTCCGCATTTCAAAAGACAACTCTGATTCATGATTCAACAATTCTCGAAGATTCAAGACACACACGCATCTCATTATTCTCTGTTCAAAAAGAACATTGAGAATCAGCACATGATTTAACTTCAAGAAGTTCAAGACCAAGACTGAATCAAGTTCCTTTGAAGACTTGTTTCAATTCACCAATTGTCTTCACCACCGGGCTCATCAAATTCATTCCTACAAGACAAAATAACACGTACTTCATTGATTACAATATATCACTAAGGGGGAGAATGTTAGAAATCAAAAATAGTGATAAATTGTAATTTAGATTAGAAGACTTTCTTGTTGTTAAGTCATAGGTAAATGATCACTAAGGTTGAGGGGCTAATTGTGATAATTAGCATAATTGTATAGTTAGCCTATAAATACCCCCTCACACCTTAGAGATAAAAACAACTTTTAATTCCTGAACCTTGATTAATCCCAATTTACACACATTTACACACTTTCTCTCTCAAAACACACACAAACACCAAGAACACACACTCACCAAAACCACCATTGATGACTTGAATTCGGTGTTAGAAATCGTGTTATAACACGGTTCTTTAGAAAGTTTGATCTAAGTAAAGGATAAAAGCTTAGATTTTTGATGTTAACGATATTCGATTTATGGTTGTAAAACCGTTTTTGTGTAGTTTTATTAATGCTTTTCCTTTGACAAGTTTTTGCGTATACTTTTCGGATTTTATATACCTTGTTGTTTGTAATGTATTTAAATCCTATCTTAATGGTTTAATATCTTTAAAGCCGAAGATATTTGAACGTGTTATAATATTGAGAAAAGAATGGAGAGAGGAGAAGAAATAATTGTATTAATGAGGGATTACCATATGCCTTATATTTATAGGCAAACATATAGAACATTCTAGAGATTTACAATGGCTATAATATGAAAGGTAAATATCCACCATAATATAAAATCATAATACTCCCCCTTGGATATTCACACTTTATTATACGCAAATATGGTGTTTGCTGCCTCATTAAAAACCTTACCAAGAAAAACCCAGTGGGATAAAAACTCGGTGAAGGGAAAAAGAGTGCAGCGCGTATAATACTCCCCCTCATTTGAATATCCGTCTTTGAAATATCGAATGTCAATATTGTATATAAATGATTCAATAATCTGCCAAATTATTGCTCGATCAGGTTTGATGAAGATTGATTGTGTCACCGTCTTGTTGATCATATGTTGAGGTTGACTCTATAATCGTTTGAGCTTGATCTATATACACCACATTATCTTCAGATAATACTATTGAATATTTCTGGCCAATATCGCGAACACATTCTTCTTGGGCATTTTCATCATTGATCTTTGACTATGATCATCTTCATAGCTTGACGATGTAGTTGTTGATGATTGCTTAATCTCCATAAAATTTGTAGTGTCACCATTTGTGAAAACCTAAATTGTTTGTGATTGTACTTTGAGCGGATGAGACAAATATCTAGCTTCAACATATCCAATCATCTTTGCAAGTGAACTCTTTTGATAAAATAATTTCCTATCGCATGGAATGAAGTATGTCTTCAGTTTCATTCATTGATAGCTTGTTGATTCGGAGCCATGTATTGCTAACACATTTTTAGAAAAATGCAATATCGGGGATATGTAGTACTATGTGTAGCACTAATAAGATACATCAAAGTCCCATTTGTGGTTCGAAAACTGATAATAGCTTAATGAGTAAGCCTAGCCAATATTGAAGCTTTTTGACCTTTCGTCAATATACTTTTATAATAGACAAAAGTCTCATTCAATTTATGCTTGATTTTTCGAGATAATACAACACTAAGTTGTAGTATATCCATCTCTTCATGAGATTCAGTTATATGAATTTTGACATCCATTCATTAATTATTTATAAATCTCCCCCTTGGATGTCCAATTTGCAATTGATGATATTGCATGTAGACAATTGTGCCATACACATATTTTGTTTGGCCATATAATGACATAATAATCTCAAAACCAATATTGTTCATAAGAACCATTCATACATATGTTGATCATCAGAAATATGATTCATGCTCCAAGCATTTTATATCTATGTGAAACTTTAAGCCATTTGCGGGCTCTAATGATAGCAAGGAGATACAAATAACTATTTGTATATCACGGTATTCAAATCTACCAATAATATGATCAACCATGGGAGAAATATATTAGGTCTCTTGCGAAAATCTATTGTAGCATCAATTGCGCCATATACGTCAATATATCAATTTCTCATTTCGCTTTAGCACAAAGACCGATTTATATAAAGTATGCTACACAATCTTATGCATGGATTTCATATCCATAATTTCGTGCACGATAAGAGGCTTTAAATATTCGGTAGCATTACTTATCTTGCTATTTTAGCCATCGTATCTCAATTTTTGCACCTCATAGCATATATGCTCTTAAGAATTGCACGCATAGTATTTAGCGCGTCATAGTATACATATTTGTTGTCGACATCAATCTTATTTTGATTCCACGCTTTTGATTCAATTCAATGCTTGACATGATATATATTTGTAAGATATCTCTTCGTTATTCAAGTATCATCGGTTCTTCATGAACCATCATGTCTATTGTCTCTTTAAGACACATGTTTGGGTCTTTTTACCTCGATATGACCATCACATTTATTGCTCCTTTCGTTTTTTTTTCTTCTTCGAGGCTTTTTATTTGGAATCAATATCCTTTTGTGCGCGTGCCATAGACTCATATAAGTCATCATTTTGAGATACGATCAATTTGGAGCATTAAAATCAGTGTATATGGCTTTATTTGATTTAGTGAGCTTGTAAGTCAATTGCCAAACTCAAGTGAATCAATCACCATATGAACCCTATGTTCATGTTAGTAAGCTCACACAATAATCATTATAAATTGTTTGATCTCTCCCCCTGAATATATTCCTCTTTTGAAATACATCTTTTTGCATTGTCATAGGATATATATCATATCCAAGATAACGGGGAGGAACTATTTTATTTTGTTGGCATGATGCAATATCATATTGTATAATAACTTTGCCCAAACATATAATTCAGACTTTTTCTCTCATAATCATTTAATTTGCAATAGACGCTTAATAAGAGCTTTAAGATTCACCACCATTTACGAATACTCGCAATCTTATCAGCTAAGCCACTTTTGACGCAAACTTCATGTTGCGTTATTCATGATATATGACCATTTAGACGATGCATCGCTTTTGAATAACTAAATGGTATATTAGATATATAGGCCACATACATCCTCTTGTATCATCTTTAGATACATAAGGGAATTCGTCCCCACTTGGCTAGCAATTGGTGAATAATTGATATTTTCTGAGAGCTTATGAACTCATTATTTTGAAGAATCTACGGATTCTCTTTTGCATCATAATGACTCGGGATGGTCTAACCGGTCATGCCAAACAATAATAACAAAATCATGGTTCATAAACTTTCAGTTATGACCATATGTGATTCAAGTGCATTTTGCATTGTATAGTTTATATACAACGATGATACCAAAGTGTATCATTTACTCTTAAATGTTGTTCCTTTTGATCAAATTATATTAGCTATCGAAGTAGCTCTTTAGGAACCAACAATATGTCAATAATATGACAATCTTGAATACATATATAAATGTCTTTGAAGTGAAATAACGACATATTGTATATAGTCGTTTTTCTTTAGTCACTAATAATTTGGTCACTCATTGTGACAACTCGTGTTCATAATAGAAACACTATGATTAGTAAACTCTCATGTTCATTTGATCATATAGAAGTCGATCATTGCTAGTGTCATCTCGTGTTCTTAAAAGAAACACCTTGATATTTGAATTTCCATGACCATGACACATGTAATTGCATTCACTTTAGTGAATGGATACCACACCATTAAATGGCTTTAGAAAATTTCTATAAAGTTGATATTTCATGAGCATCCATGCGAAGTTGTACTTGCTTATATTTTACAAATTTTGCAACTTCACGTGCAACAAATTATAGCGAGACTTTAAAAGAATCACATGTTTGTGATTTCCATAAGTTCTTATGACCATTGTCATAAATTTTGATGTGCTCTCATATTGAGCTCTTATAATGGATCTTCGTGATTATATCACACCAATTTAGTGATCCTTTTCTTTAAGAAAATGGAAGTGTTTCAAACTTGAACTTAACATGTAACACCCCAAGCCGAGGCTCGAAATATCACGGAAATCATATAGCACAAGGTGGAATTACAATAGAACAAGAACTAAATGCAATTAAAGATTCAGTGAATCCGAAACAATATGAAACACGTACCAAAATACATAAGGAGCAAATAACCATCAAAGTTACAAAAGTACATCTCAAAGATGGCAAATCGATCCTAAGTATAATGCAAAAGAGAAGGTCAATGAATCCTTGATTCATAAAGTCCAAGCCCGGGTTGACAGCATGCAAGCAACTAAACTCCACGTCCGGGGAGAACCTGATTACCTGAAAAGTGTACTAAGCATAGTCAACACAAGGTTGGTGAGTTCGTAGTAATGGTCCATAAGAACCAACGTCAATAATCACAATATACGAGTAGAGGCTAGACATGACTTACAGCGAGCCTCTAAGTAACACAATAACATCCAACAACAAGATTACACAAGACAAGTAAATGTGTAAGAAGATATGCATAAATGATATGAGTATCAATGCAATGCCATATGCGTAAGTAAGCCAAAATGCCTATCTTATGCGTGATCTCCGGTCACCTATGCAACGATACTCGCTTGTCATTACCATGAACAAAGCGGCATCTCAAAATCGTCGGCGTATATATGTCTATATACCCGGATGTCATGTCTCCAACATCTCACAGGACAAGTGTATACATCTATACACTGTGCGGCGCACCAAGGAAGGTGCGGCGCACCAAGGAAGGTGCGGCGCACCAAGGAAGGTGCGGCGCACCAAGGAAGGTGCGGCGCACCAAGGAAGGTGCGGCGCACCAAGGAAGGTGCGGCGCACCAAGGAAGGTGCGGCGCACCAAGAAGGTGCGGCGCACCAAGGAAGGTGCGGCGCACCAAGGAAGGTGCGGCGCACCAAGGAAGGTGCGGCGCACCAAGGAAGGTGCGGCGCACCAAGGAAGGTGCGGCGCACCAAGGAAGGTGCGGCGCACCAAGGAAGGTGCGGCGCACCAAGGAAGGTGCGGCGCACCAAGAAGGTGCGGCGCACCAAGGAAGGTGCGGCGCACCAAGGAAGGTGCGGCGCACCAAGGAAGGTGCGGCGCACCAAGAAGGTGCGGCGCACCAAGGAAGGTGCGGCGCACCAAGGAAGGTGCGGCGCACCAAGGAAGGTGCGGCGCACCAAGGAAGGTGCGGCGCACCAAGGAAGGTGCGGCGCACCAAGAAGGTGCGGCGCACCAAGGAAGGTGCGGCGCACCAAGGAAGGTGCGGCGCACCAAGGAAGGTGCGGCGCACCAAGGAAGGTGCGGCGCACCAAGGAAGGTGCGGCGCACCAAGGAAGGTGCGGCGCACCAAGGAAGGTGCGGCGCACCAAGGAAGGTGCGGCGCACCAAGGAAGGTGCGGCGCACCAAGGAAGGTGCGGCGCACCAAGGAAGGTGCGGCGCACCAAGGAAGGTGCGGCGCACCAAGGAAGGTGCGGCGCACCAAGGAAGGTGCGGCGCACCAAGGAAGGTGCGGCGCACCAAGGAAGGTGCGGCGCACCAAGGAAGGTGCGGCGCACCAAGGAAGGTGCGGCGCACCAAGGAAGGTGCGGCGCACCAAGGAAGGTGCGGCGCACCAAGGAAGGTGCGGCGCACCAAGGAAGGTGCGGCGCACCAAGGAAGGTGCGGCGCACCAAGGAAGGTGCGGCGCACCAAGGAAGGTGCGGCGCACCAAGGAAGGTGCGGCGCACCAAGAAGGTGCGGCGCACCAAGGAAGGTGCGGCGCACCAAGGAAGGTGCGGCGCACCAAGGAAGGTGCGGCGCACCAAGGAAGGTGCGGCGCACCAAGGAAGGTGCGGCGCACCAAGGAAGGTGCGGCGCACCAAGGAAGGTGCGGCGCACCAAGGAAGGTGCGGCGCACCAAGGAAGGTGCGGCGCACCAAGGAAGGTGCGGCGCACCAAGGAAGGTGCGGCGCACCAAGGAAGGTGCGGCGCACCAAGGAAGGTGCGGCGCACCAAGGAAGGTGCGGCGCACCAAGGAAGGTGCGGCGCACCAAGGAAGGTGCGGCGCACCAAGGAAGGTGCGGCGCACCAAGGAAGGTGCGGCGCACCAAGGAAGGTGCGGCGCACCAAGGAAGGTGCGGCGCACCAAGGAAGGTGCGGCGCACCAAGGAAGGTGCGGCGCACCAAGGAAGGTGCGGCGCACCAAGGAAGGTGCGGCGCACCAAGGAAGGTGCGGCGCACCAAGGAAGGTGCGGCGCACCAAGGAAGGTGCGGCGCACCAAGGAAGGTGCGGCGCACCAAGGAAGGTGCGGCGCACCAAGGAAGGTGCGGCGCACCAAGGAAGGTGCGGCGCACCAAGGAAGGTGCGGCGCACCAAGGAAGGTGCGGCGCACCAAGGAAGGTGCGGCGCACCAAGGAAGGTGCGGCGCACCAAGGAAGGTGCGGCGCACCAAGGAAGGTGCGGCGCACCAAGGAAGGTGCGGCGCACCAAGGAAGGTGCGGCGCACCAAGGAAGGTGCGGCGCACCAAGGAAGGTGCGGCGCACCAAGGAAGGTGCGGCGCACCAAGGAAGGTGCGGCGCACCAAGGAAGGTGCGGCGCACCAAGGAAGGTGCGGCGCACCAAGGAAGGTGCGGCGCACCAAGGAAGGTGCGGCGCACCAAGGAAGGTGCGGCGCACCAAGGAAGGTGCGGCGCACCAAGGAAGGTGCGGCGCACCAAGGAAGGTGCGGCGCACCAAGGAAGGTGCGGCGCACCAAGGAAGGTGCGGCGCACCAAGGAAGGTGCGGCGCACCAAGGAAGGTGCGGCGCACCAAGGAAGGTGCGGCGCACCAAGGAAGGTGCGGCGCACCAAGGAAGGTGCGGCGCACCAAGGAAGGTGCGGCGCACCAAGGAAGGTGCGGCGCACCAAGGAAGGTGCGGCGCACCAAGGAAGGTGCGGCGCACCAAGGAAGGTGCGGCGCACCAAGGAAGGTGCGGCGCACCAAGGAAGGTGCGGCGCACCAAGGAAGGTGCGGCGCACCAAGGAAGGTGCGGCGCACCAAGGAAGGTGCGGCGCACCAAGGAAGGTGCGGCGCACCAAGGAAGGTGCGGCGCACCAAGGAAGGTGCGGCGCACCAAGGAAGGTGCGGCGCACCAAGGAAGGTGCGGCGCACCAAGGAAGGTGCGGCGCACCAAGGAAGGTGCGGCGCACCAAGGAAGGTGCGGCGCACCAAGAAGGTGCGGCGCACCAAGGAAGGTGCGGCGCACCAAGAAGGTGCGGCGCACCAAGGAAGGTGCGGCGCACCAAGGAAGGTGCGGCGCACCAAGGAAGGTGCGGCGCACCAAGGAAGGTGCGGCGCACCAAGGAAGGTGCGGCGCACCAAGGAAGGTGCGGCGCACCAAGGAGGTGCGGCGCACCAAGGAAGGTGCGGCGCACCAAAGGGAAGGTGAGGAGCACAAGTTGATCAGGGAGCCCAGTCCCCTCCTTGGTGCGGCGCACCGAATCCTCAACCGAGGGATTATGTACAACGTATGCATGCTTACAATCATTCGTATATGCATCAATCACAATCGTCTGTCATGAACCAACAATCAATATTCGTCAATCATAAGCCATTAATCACAATACAATGAACATGAACCAACAATCGATATTCGACAAAACATGAGCCAATCAATCAATATCAACACCAATTCTATACGTACATACACTTAAGAGGATTCTACTTTCTTCGAGTCCCAGATGCTTATATATAGGGTCACCCGCAGCCTTCCTACCACATCTAAAACCCAATGAAGGCATAACCGATTTCCATGTATGTACGTCTAACCTAATATTTATGAAATACTTAACAAACGTAATAAACCGTCTCATCAAACCAACATTTAAACCAAATCGATCAAACAATCATCAACGTAAGTAAACACGCAAGAATTACACTTTTCAGCCCGAATCTCAAGCGAGTAGGGAGATACGAAACTCACCTTGTCGGCAAAGAAGCTAGTATAAGATTACAAACGAGTAATAGGATCCACACATCCACAACCTATAATTATACATCATAATACCGTAAATGTCAACTCTACAATCATAAACAAGTTGGTTTAGCACAATTAAGTCAAGTCACAAACCCTAAACACCTTTACAACTTTAACGAGTAGGAACAAGACGCATTCGACTCGACCTTTTTAGAAATGAGAAAAGATTCATACAAAAAGAGTGTTACTACTAGAAACTAGACTCTCTCACGATTCCAACGATAGGTCATACGACTTATTTGGACTTACGGATCAAAAGTTACGACCTTTTAAACTAAATCAGGTTTTGCTGTACTGGAGAAAAGGTGCATCGCACCATTGAGGAGGTGCGGCGCACCAAGGAAGGTGCGGCGCACCAAAGGGAAGGTGAGGAGCACAAGTTGATCAGGGAGCCCAGTTCCCTCCTTGGTGCGGCGCACCAAGGAGGAGGTGCGGCGCACCTTTGCCCAGATCAGTTCCAAATCAACCCAAACACGAACCAAACTCAACCCAAACTCAATTTTTGATCACCAAATCGACTAGTGATGTTTCAAGACTCAATTTGAAGCTTATACAAACATATTTCAACATAAATAAACATAATCCATATCTTAGTTTCGATTCATAACATCATAATCACATCCAAATCATTCAAACCCTAATTAAACCCTAATTTGACCCAAAACAAGATTTAAGCCGATTTAGGACTTGTAAACGTTCAAGATGACTAGAAATGCATAAACAAACATAAGTAGGTACAAATGAGATGAATTAGACTTACCAAAACTCCTCCTTGAGCTAGAACCCGAAATTAGGTCAAAATGGGTAAAATACTTGAACTAAGAACTTAAATCCTTTGCTAGATGAAAATGAGATGAAGATGCTAGTGATTCTCGAGTTAGTCTAACCCAAAACAACAATTATTGCAAGAGAAAAGAAGAGATGGGGTTGGATAGTCTTGTTTACTTGGAGAGAAAAGAGAAGAGAGAAAAGAAGATAGAATGAAATGAGAGGATAAGGGGGGAATGGGTCACTAGTAGGCTCATGGGTCATGGACAACCCATGGGTCGACCCGTTTCCTTTTATAAGCCAATTTACAATCGTTAGGCATTTAAACACCAAATCAAAACATATTATCGACCCGAATATAACACGTTGTCATTTAATTCACAAAACGACCCAAATAATTTATTAACTTAAATTGTTAGTCATATTACACGTAAAGTCAACGGGTCAAAATTCACGGATGTTACATTATTCCCCCGTTGAAAGAATTTCGTCCCGAAATTCAACAAGACACTAATTATTAAATAAGTGCGGATATTTAGTTTTCATGTGATCCTCTCGCTCCCAAGTGTACTCGGCTCCACGTCTAGCGTTCCATCTTACCTTCACAATGGTGTAGCGCTTCTTCTTGAGTTTCTTTTCTTGACGATCCAAGATCTCTACCGGTTCTTCAACAAAGTTTAGACTCGAATCCACCCTAATTTCGTCCATGGGCACATGATGGGTAGGGTCCGCCAAACACTTACGTAAGTTACAAATATGAAACACATCGTGTACACCACTAAGCTCTTGTGGTAACTCCAATCGGTATGCAACTTTTCCAACCCGCTCAAGAATCTTGAAAGGACTAATATACCTTGGTCCAAGTTTACCTTTCTTCACAAAACGTACCACACCCTTCCAAGGCGACACTTTCAAAAGTACAAAGTCACCAACTTCAAACTCCAATGGTCTCCGCCTCACATCGGCATACTTCTTTTGACGTTCCCGGGCCAATTGCAACTTCTCCTTGATTTGAGAAATCACTTTTGTCGTTTCAATTACAACTTCCGGCCCGAGGAGTTGACTCTCACCAATTTCCGCCCACGCTAGAGGAGAACGACATGTCCTACCATACAAAGCTTTAAAGGGCGCCATGTCAATGGTAGCATGATAACTATTGTTGTACGAGAACTCAACTAGTGGCAAATGGTCTTCCCAACTTCCACCAAAATCAATTGCACAAGCCCTCAACATGTCTTCAAGTGTTTGAATGGTTCTCTCGGTTTGCCATCCGTTTGAGGATGAAATGCCGTGCTCATATCGAGTCGAGTGCCCATTGCTTTTTGGAAAGCTCTCCAAAAGTCTGATTTGAAACGGGCATCTCTATCAGAAATGATAGAAATCGGCACTCCATGCTTAGATATCACTTCCTTGATGTACAAACGAGCCAAAGTGTCAAATTTATCGGTTTCACGAATGGCTAAAAAGTGAGCCGACTTCGTTAACCGATCCACTATCACCCAAATCGTGTCACGACCGCTTCTCGTCTTCGGTAGTTTAGTAATGAAGTCCATTGAAATATGTTCCCACTTCCATTCGGGCATCACCGGTTGTACCAACAATCCGGGTGGCTTCTTGTGATCGGCTTTGACTTGTAAGCAAGTAAGACATTCACTCACATACTTAGCCACATCACGCTTCATGCCCGGCCACCAATACAAGTCTTTCAAATCAAAGTACATCTTATCCGACCGGGATGGACCGAATAAGGCGATTGATGAGCTTCATTCATAATAAGGGTTCTTAAGTCTCCGAAAATAGGAACCCAAAGTCTTTCAACCAAGTATAGCCCATTATCATTCTTTCGGTCGAACTGTTGTTCCATACCATCTAGGTTTTCGTCTCCAAAGTTTTCCGGTAGGGTGGCTTGAATTTGGGCTTCAATGATCCGGTCACGAATATTTGGCCTCACCGTGAGGCTCATAGCTCTAGCCCGTCTTGGCTTCACTCTTCTCCTTTCTACTCAAGGCATCGGCTACTACATTTGCCTTGCCCGGATGATAACGGATGTCACAGTCATAATCACTAAATAGCTCAAGCCAACGCCTTTGCCTCATATTCAATTCACTTTGGTTGAAGATGTGTTGAAGACTTTTGTGATCGGTATAAATCACACATTTGGTGCCGTAGAGATAATGTCTCCAACACTTCAAAGCAAACACAATCGCTCCCAATTCCAAATCATGTGTCGGGTAGTTCTTCTCGTGCACCTTCAATTGACGGGAGGCATAAGCAATGACCTTACCCCTTTGCATAAGAACACAACCCAACCCTTGTCCCGAGGCATCACAATAAACAACAAAATCTTCAATTCCATCCGGTAGCGTCAAAATAGGAGCATCACATAGCATATCTTTAAGAGTTTGGAAGGCGCTTTCTTGTCTTTCGCCCCATTCAAAGTTTCTCTCCTTTTGAGTCAAGAGAGTGAGTGGTTGTGCAATACGGGAGAAATTTTCAATAAATCTTCTATAATAACCCACCAATCCAAGAAATTGGCGGATCTCGGATGGCGTTTCGGGTCTTCTCCAATTCTTGACCGCTTCAATTTTTCTTGGGTCCACGTGAATACCATCCTTGCTCACTACGTGACCAAGGAAGTGGACCTCTTCCAACCAAAACTCACACTTGGAGAATTTAGCATACAATTTCTCCTTCCTTAGTAATTCAAGCACTTCACGCAAGTGCTCAACATGCTCCTCCTTCGTCTTCGAGTATACAAGTATGTCATCAATGAACACAATGACAGACTTGTCTAAGTATGGTTGACACACCCGGTTCATCAAGTCCATGAACACCGCCGGTGCATTAGTCAACCCAAAGGGCATTACGGTGAATTCAAAGTGACCATACCTTGTGCGAAAGGCCGTCTTGGGGATATCATCTTCATGAACTCGGAGTTGATGATAACCCGAGCGAAGATCGATTTTTGAGAAGTGCTTAGCACCTTGAAGTTGATCAAATAAGTCATCGATTCTAGGGAGAGGATACCGGTTCTTCACAGTGAGCTTGTTTAATTCCGGGTAATCAATACACATTCTGAAGGACCCTCTTTCTTTTTGACGAAGAGAACAGGAGCACCCCAAGGAGATTGACTAGGGCGAATGAAACCCTTCTCTTGGAGCTCCTTGAGTTGAGTTTGTAATTCTTGCATTTCGGTTAGAGCTAGTCTATACGGAGCTTTTGCTACGGGCGCGGCTTCGGGAATAAGATTAATACGAAAATCAAGTTCATGAGTTGGAGGTAATCCCGGTAAGTCATCCGGAAAAACATCAGGAAATTCACAAACAATAGGAACGGTCTTCAATTCTACCCTTGTGATGGTAGCACTAAAGACTTTAGGATTAGAGGAATCGGAGATTTCGCCTTGAACCCTAAGAATTCTACCGTTAGTCAAAGGTATCTTAACAACTCTCTCACCACAATCAATCGTCGCATTTACCGCTGCTAACCAATCCATACCCACTATAATGTCAAAACTACCAATGTCAAGAGGCATGAGGTCAATGAAGAAATCGACGTCTTCTAAAGTCAAGACACAGTCGCGAAGTATTTGACTAAGTCTAGTTAGTGACCCGTTTACCATTTCAATGTCAAGCACATAATTTAGAGCACAAGGATGCACATCAATCAAAGGAACAAAGTTAGAGGACAAGAGGCTATAATCGGCCCCGGAATCAAATAGAACGGTGGCATAGTGACCATTAAGGAGAAAGGTACCTGCTACTACGTTGGGATCGTTGCGGGCTTCATTTGCATTGGCCGCAAAGGCTCGACCGTGTGGTTGCACTTGATGGCCTTGTTGGCCCCGGTTTTGGTTAGGCCCGACCATTTGGAGTTGATTGGGATGAACGGCTACTTGAACTTGTTGCCCCACCCATCGGGAACAATTATAACGGTAGTGGTCACGGCTACCACATTCATAACATTCTCCTCTTCGTTGGTTGCCTTGAGGAGGGACGGCCCGAACGGGAGCCACATTCATTGGACCCGCCCTTGGAGCTCTACAATTTCTGGCTTCGTGCCCGACTTGATTGCAATTATAGCATGCCCCACATGGAGCATTGGCGGGATGATGCCTGTTGCATCTCCCACAAAAAGGATGAGGCCCAGAATAAGCCTTCTTAGCCGGTTCCACCGCCGCCATCACTCTACCCCTATTAACATTTTTGGGATCAAACCTCCCCACTTTCTTTACCCCACTAGACTCCGCTACCTCTTTCCTTTTGTTTGATGAGGATTTGCTCAAAACACCACTTCTCAATAAATCTTCAGTCACACTCCCGGCTTGGTTAACCGCATTAGCCAAAGAAGTAGGCATGTTGGAGTTTACATAAGATCGGACTTGAGGATTCAAGCCCAATACGAACTTCTGGATGGCCTGGGGCTCGGTACCCACCAAGTGAGGAATGAGGGTAGACAACTCTTGAAATCGTCTAACATAGCCCTTGTAATCGGCTCCCTCCATGTTGAGATTTGCAAACTCAATGGTTAAATTTTGTAGTTCATACGGAGGACAAAACTTTGCTTTCACTTTGTTCTTGAAGTCAATCCACTCCAAATTATAAGTCCGCCCCAACGTTATTTCTTGGTTCCACCAACTCAAGGCGTCATGTCTAAACATGCCGGATGCATAGGAAATCCGGTCATCATAGGTGCAATGACTCCTTTCAATCACCGCCTCTATCGCCTCAAACCACCTTATACATTCCGTGGGACCACCTTTCCCATCAAACTCCGGTGCCCCACAACTTTTAAAGTCTTTAAATATACACCCTTGACGGTATCCTCCATGTTGATTATACATGGGCATACCGTTACCAACTCCCACTGGTCCCTCTTCTTCATTTTCTTCGGCATGAGGTTGAGCATTTTCGTTATTCACATTTTCTGGGGCTTCATTGTTTTGCCCAAGACTTGCCGTGACTTGAGCAATGATGGTTGGCATGATACCGGCAACCGTTTGAGCGATTACCTCAGCCAAGTTTGGCTCAGGAACTTCACCACGACCCCTTCCTTGGCCCCTACCACGACCTCTACCACGGCCCTTACCACGGCCCCTACCTCCTTGTACTTCCGGTTGAGCTTCCGGTTGAGGTTCTTCCTCTTCAGCCCTATAGTTCGTTCCGGTTCTCCTGGGTCTCACCATTTCTATAAAACAAGTGACACGTTGACCCGAGAGTTAGTCTCAAATGCTCACATGTTAGTCACACAAGTAGTCAATGCTCTCATACCGATACCACATACTCATTTCATGTCATTAAACTAAGGCAAGAGTGCTAGAATCCTATGAGATTGTTACCTAGCATGCCATCATGTCAATTTCATTACAATCGTTCATTATTTATTCAAGTAATCATGCTCAAAACATCATGCAATCAAACTAACACGAATGATTTAAAGTATAATCCGAATTTGATATGCTCTTTGGTTATTGATCGGGTATGTATACAGGGTGTACCAATGGCTAACCCTCCACCTAATCAA
>CM067172.1:128316668-128349263 GCA_034093135.1 Erigeron breviscapus
TATAACGAAGAAGCCATCAACTCACTTACTGATGTTGATTTTTGGTGCTTAGCTAGGCTAGAACTAATCAATCCTAGTGGATCTGAGTTTGGAAATTATATTGCTAGGTCTATAGAGAAAGATTGTATGGCCATACTTGTGTTGACCGGTGTACCAAGTAATGAAGTTGGAGATATTTATATGTATTATACCCCTATTTGTCAAGAATAGACACCGTGTTACAACTTTAGTGATGTTGATGCTGCAAGCGAGTGGTAACGTGTGAAGATCGGTGGAAAGTGATAGCCGGATTTAAAGTTTATGATGCTTATGATGGTAGTCAATGTCGTTGGGTCTACTAGTTTAAAAGACATGGATACGAAGTTTGAAGAGTAGAGTTGATGCTGGATCACTACTACAAACAGGGCTATCCTTGACCCGCTTTTTATGACCCACGCTAATAGATGACGCGCAAAGTGAGAAGTCATAAAAATAATGTCATAATTTGTAAAAACGGTTTATGATACGCATTTTTTAGTGTCATAAAAAAAGGTACGGTAACACGGGGCTACAGTGTTTCTTATTATACAAAATCTTCTTTCCTGCTGAAATAAACCCAAAAATCCTCTTTTCCTCCTGGTCACTTCTCAGATCTCAATCCACCACCACCTCACGATCACTTCTCAGACGTCAATCGATTCACCACCACCACATCGTCAATCGATCCACCACCACCACCAACGTCGCTAAATCGAAGCAGATTGTGTTGGATATCAATGGTTCCAAGTTCGTTTCTTCTATTCTTTTGCCATAATCGGTTCTGAAACTCGCTAAATCGATTTGCCCTAATTTTGTCTCAAAATCGATTTGCCCTAATTTTTCTTCAATCGATTTACCCTAATTTCTGAAACTCGCTAAATCTGTTTCAGAAATAAATCTAGGGTTATAAAATAAAGATTGAGTTAAATGCAGGAATGGTCCCTGTGATTTATCAATTTTTGCATCGACAGTCCCTCTCTAAATTTTTTAGCATCCATGGTCCCTCCGGCACTAGTTTAGTTGCATTCGTGGTCCAGTTTAACGGACCCGTTTGTTTTCATCTGTTAAGGGTAGCATGTGCCCTTCATGTGATGGGTATAATTGACATTTTCATCACTCCTCAACCCTAAATATATAAATATAAATATAAATAATAAATAATTATATAAGAATAATAATAATAATAATAAACAACCCCCCACACCTTACCAGCCCACCCCCATTTTATTCTCTTTCTCACCCACAAAAGAAATCACTCTCAAAAATGAAAAAATCCTCAACCACCGTTGCCGCCACCTACCGCCGGCGACGGCCACCACCACACCGCCGACACTTCTAGATACATGTTAAGATCGTCCCCACAACAATCAGACCTTCTTGATGACTTCCCACCACTGTAAGCATTAGGAATAACACTCCAAAACAGCATCTGCTGCGTCGCCGCTTAATTCCGTTCAACCACTTCCGGCCGTCGTAAGGTTTTAGTCAGCTCGGAGGGAGACACTTACAGATCCGAGTAACAATGATGAATCAAGCTTGGGCTCCATGGAATTTCAGAAAAGAATTTAAGAGAGGCTGATCCATTTGATAAATCCCTAAAACTACAGAAATCGTTTTGTCAACCGCCTAAAAACCAAAGGTCCAAAACCACCACCCATAATGATGAGTAGATGTTTCAATCAGCTTTTTCCTCGCTTTGGTAATCTTCTTTATTTGTTTGACCAGTGCTTTAGCATTTGAAGACACTTTGGTCAACATCGTTGGTGATAATATCTTTGTTGAAAATTGATATAGTTGTTGGATCCAATTTACGCAATTGTTATTGTATATATTATTTTTTGTTAATTGATTATTTAATCATAGATCTGATAATCTATACTTGAAATTGGGTATTCAATATCTGTTACATATTTATGTTTTGATATAATAATAATAATAATTCATAGTTCATAATATTAGTAGGCTCGTTATGGTAAAGTTAGTACGGAGTAATACAAAACATAATCATAATAAAAAAAATTAAATAATAAATTAGTTGCAAGAAGGGTCCTTATGGTAAAAGACGAAGTTGCCCCTCACATGAGAGGCACATGCTACTCTTAACGGATCAAAAGTAACGGATCTGTCAAACTGGACCATGGATGCAACTAAACTAGTGCCGGAGGGACCATGGATGCTAAAAAATTTAGAGAGGGACTATCGATGCAAAAATTGATAAATCACAGGGACCATTCCTGCATTTAACAATAAATCTAGGGTTTCTATACCATCCCCCCTTTACTCACACAGAAAACACACACTTTTGCAGCAGCAGCAGCTCCCTAGACTTAAATCTCTTCAGGTTCGTTATTGTATATAATATATATATATAATATATATATATACATATAAGTATTTGTTTCATTTCTATTATATATGTGTTAGAATTATTTGGTTTTTGCTGTATCTTATATATATATGTTAATTATTGTGGGATTTATCTTGTATATTTTGATGTAGCTGAGTTGTTTTATATGTTATGTTTTATATATATATGTTGCTGAGTTATTTTATATGTTATGTTATATATATATATATGTTAATTGTTGTGGCATTTGCTGGAATTATGTGTTGTTTTTGAACTTGTATTGGATCCTTTTTTAAATGTGCTAATTGCGTTTAGTGTCAGTTTGCTTTTATTAGTAATGTTTGCTGTAAGCTATGTTTTAAAATGCATTATAAGTTTGCTCCCCGAATCGTGTTTCGTTTCGTTGTTGATTCGAGTTGGTTTAGTTTGTATGCTGGTAATTTTATGGCGTTTCGTTGCTGGAACTATGTCTTGTTTATTAGCTTGAATTTAAAGCATTGTGAGTTTTCTGCTGGAATCTGTTTTGTTTCGAGTTTTTATATATTGGTTTACGCTGTTTTTGTTGGATTAGTTTTTGTGTTGTGATTGTGTGTTGTTGGGTTATTAAATTTTGGAATTTATGGGTTATTAAGTTTAGATTGGTTGGTTATTTGTAGTTCTGATGATTTTTGTGTTGAAATTTGTAGTTCTTTTCGGTGAAAATGAATGAAGGTATCATTGCCGCTATCGAGATTTCTCCCACAGCCAAAGTATGTTTCTTTTCGTTATTATTTGTTAGATTATGTATCTTGTACTTACTGTATTATATGCCGAGTTTAACTCTTTTTACTCATTGTAGCTACTAGTTTCATATGCAAAGTTGTGAGAACGTGGTTTGGTTTTGTTCGGTTGGTTTGGGACATAGGATCATGAAGAGTCTTGGTTGATGCAGATGGCAGACAACAAAATATAAACTCCATCAGAAACAGAAAAATATCCGTCTTTGGATCATATTTCACAAATAACCAACTTTACTTTTTCTACATTATCATGGGCCAAGAACAAGTGTACTGAACGGTCTGGTCCAGGTTTGTTTAGTACCATTTTTTTATGGTTCTGACTGAGTTTTTCACACCCATATATTTGAATAAATGAACTATATTTACTTGATCATATGCACGTTCTGTTATAATTCCGAGCTAGCTAGAGCCCACTTTTCACAAGATCCGAGCCATACCATGTATTCGAGAACCAAAGGAATGTGTTTACTTGATGATATGCATGTTCTGTTATAATTCAGAACTTTTGATTGTTTAAAGAATTATGATTTTTTGACTATTTAAAATCAAATGAGGTGAATTTTATTTAGGCATCACTGCATCAGGTCAGGGGAATATCTTTAAGTTGTTATAGCTAACTTTGGTATTTGTTGATAAATATAGGCTGAAGAGGTAGCCAGAGAAGTGAATTTGTGGGCCAAGAATTATACCAATGGCCTTATCGAAGACATTCTACCCACCGGTGTCGTTAACAACCTTACCAGGCTGATCTTTGCAAATGCAATATATTTCAAAGGAACCTGGAGAGAGAAATTTGACCCGTCAAGAACAAAAGACTATGACTTCCACCTCATCGATGGGAGAATTGACAGGGTACCAGTTGGGGGTTCTTGGTGCATTGTTTCTATCTGTTGCATCAGTGTCAATTGTTATCTGCAACAAAGCCTTGATGAGCAATCTTGGTTTTCCTTTTATATTGACCCAATGAAGCTTTTGCCGCTATCAAGATTTCTCCCACAGCCGAAGTATGTTTCGTTTTGTTATTTTTTGTTAGACATTTATCTTGTATCTAATGGTTCGGAAAAATGATGACAATGTTCAATATAATTGTTCCATTGAATAATGAATTAACCTCATTGTTTTGATATATATATATATATATATTTATATGAAATGCGTTATTTTGATATTTGTGTTTTTAATTTTGTATTATCAGGTTTTTAATTCTCATTTAATAGAAAATTAGGAACTGAAAAAAATTTTTAAAAAAAAAATAATAGGTTATGACACGCAAAAACGCACGTCATAAAAAAGAGTCATAAATGCGTGTCATAAGTGCGCGTCATAGACGGATGACGCCCAAATGCGGGTCATGAAAATTTATGACCCGTCCTTGACGCGCATTTGCGCGTCATCTGAGCCATTTATGACGCGCATTGCGGGTCATAAATAGCTGTTTTTCTAGTAGTGAACTATAGAATACAAATAAAGAAATTTACGGTCAATGTTGAAAGAAAAAAAAACTTAAGAAGTCAAAATAGGACATTTAAAATTGGACGGATGGAATAACTCATATGTGTTAAAGCCTTGTTCATAATAAAAATAACATACAAATAATAAATATATAATTATCGTGTATATATTCATTGGATATAAAATAAAAACACAAATTTAACATATTAATATTATTTTATGTTATTACATACACCGATGTCCTAAATAGGAGGTGGGCATGGTGGGTCAAGTTATATTAATAGATATATATATATATATATACGTATATAATATATATATTATATATATAGATATTATATATAATATATATATAAAAGGTCCTAAATTCTTTTATGAATAAACAAGGACCGTTAGATGATTTTAAATTTTTAATTATAACCTTTTGATCAAAATAATGATGTTATTTCCAAAATTATTATTGAAGAAACACAACATCAGTCCTTCAATTTTATATATTTAGACAATATATAACTTTATAGATTTCATCCTTTGAATGTGAAAATTGACAATTTAACGATGTATTGTTGGGTCGAAAATCGAACAAGTATAATTTGTCCAGAAATAGTTGAAGTTCTGTAAAGATACTTGTACAGAATTCTGAAGTCGTTTAGAATTAGTTCACTGAAGCTTCACTTCAGTTCAGATCAACGTATCAGAATACCGTTCAGAATGAAGTCAAAGACTGAAGTCTGAAGAAAGAGAATCAGCTCAGATGTGGAGCTCAGAAGTGATTCTACCTGATCGAAGACTGAAGCATCTCAGTGTAAAGTACTTACAACACTTTACACTGATTACGAGGAAGCCTTTTTACTTTACACACCTTTACCCGGTTAATAGATTTGTCTATTAAAAGTACAAGGTTTAAAGTAAAAGGTTGGGAATAAAGTATGTAATGTCACATCAATTGACTTACATACTTTACCTTAAAAACATACATGTAAGGAATTAGGTTTAATTCCTTAAATGCTCCCAACCATATTTGTACGGCCTGGTCCACATCATCATGAACTTTGCCTATAAATATAAAGGATTCTCACAACTTGCAAATTGCTTGAAACTTTGGCATTGCAACTTGTGAGATATACTCTAAGTAAACTTACGAGTATTTTCAAGTTATTAGATCACTTGTATTTCAGGATTGTTTAGATATTTACACTTGGGTGTTTATCTTTGTTCCGCAACAATCCTTGTATTTGTTTATACATCAATAAATCAAATACATTGAAAAGTACTGTAACATTTGTGAAAATTGACTAGATTTGACTCGCAAATATAATGTAAATGATTTCGTTAATATATGTGAATAGTACCGTATACATGAACAGTAACTGAAAAGTACCATATACATGAATAGTAACCATATTTGTGAAAAGTACCATATACGTGAATAGTAACCGTATTTGAATAGTACCGTATATGTGAATAGTAAACGTATTCATGAATAGTGATTGAGAATAGTATCGGTGGAACAGTGTCGGTGGACTATCTAATAATTTTAATGGGACAAATACCGACATAACTTTATGTAAAGAAGGGATACGCGTGATATTTCTTGTTGTTATTGATCATGAACCTAATCCCTTAGCTGGATAAATATCTCATGTATCTGTTTAACCTATTATACTCAATCATTATCTCTACCCCTTCCCCCGTCGCACCAACCCTCAGTCCGTGTCCTTCCTCTTCAATCTACCCCCCAATTTCTCCTTTTCTACGATTTCCGCAGCTTCCTAACTCCCTTTCATTCCACTTAGGCCGTTCCACTATATTCTTTTTCTTTTCCTCCTTTCCCTTCTGGATAAATATCTCATCTATTTGTTTAACCTATTATAATCAATCATTCATTTATTTTATTATTCATGAAATAAAAACCCTTTATACCATTATGTTTTAGTATGAATAATATGAGTTCATTCGAAATCTAGTACATTTAACGATTTGGAATTAGTACAAGAGTTCAAGAATCGAAAGAAATATTAATTGCTTTATGGAAATGACAAATGAAGTTAAAATGACAATTTAATACTTAAGTAGTATCATTTACTTTAATTTAGAATTCGTTGTTTCAACGAAAAATATTATAAGTAATTAATTAAACAAGTAGAGTGCAGAAAAACACTGCTAACTTGTTTTGGCCATAACTTTTGAACCGTAACTCCGTTTTTGACGATTCAAATCGCCACGTTTTCATAAAAGAGTCTATTTTCTAACTAAAAGTTAAGTTCAACCTGATGATGATGTCATAGGTCGAGTTCGACCAGGTCAAGTTCGACCATGGAATAGTCAAGCTCTATTTAGTCAAGCTTTACCTAGTCAAGCTTTACCTAGTCAAGCTTTACCTAGTCAAGCTTTACCATGTCTAGTCTAAACTAGTATAAATAGATGCATAACATAAGAAAAAAAAGGGTAATCAAAAGAAAAACACACACACATAGTATTCTTCAAGTATTCAGTGTTATAAACAAGAAAAGATAAGTATTTGTGTTCAACCACTTAATCATTTTATTGTGCAATAATCGAATACTTGTGTACTCGGGTGTTTAACGTTTACATAATTGTAATTTTGTTTATGTAATCATTTTATTGTGCAATAATCGAACACTTGTGTACTCAGGTGTTCAACGTTTGCATAATTGTAATTATGATTATGTAATCATTTATTGTGTAATAATCGAACACTTGTGTACTCAGGTGTTTAACGTTTGTATAATTGTAATTATGATTTTTGGGTAACATGAAACGTTGGTGTTGAACTTAGCAAATATTAACTATACTTGTACGTGGCCTGGTGCAAATTCATTGGAGCTTATACTACTTTTCAGGTGAGTTTCGTTGTTCCCTACTCAATTGAGATTCGGGCTGAAAAGTGTACATATACGTGTTTGATTATTTGGTTGATTTGATTATTTGGTTGATTTTATTTATGGTTTATTGATTGTTTGATGAAATACAATTGAATTATGGAACTGATTGACTGATGATTGATGAATAGTTTTGAGTTGTTATTTGATGGTTTATGCAGTGATTGTGATATTATAATTTATTTAGGATAGATGTACATACATGGAAGTCGGTTATACCTTCAAAGAGTTTAAGATGTGGTGGGAAGGCTGCGGGTGACCCTATATATAAGCATCAAGGATTCGTTGAAAGTAGAATCCTCCTAAGTGTATGTATGTATAGTTTCTGTTGTTGGTTGATTGTTTGACTTGTGGTTGGATTTGGGGAAACCGATTTATGGGATTCGGTTGGTGAACTGTTAAAGCAGGTTGTTTAACCGTAAGGCTACTAAGGCAAGAAGTTGTTGTTGAACTGTAAGGCCACAATTTGAGTACTTTAAGTACTACGGGTACAATATGTACTTGATGACATTGACGCCAAGGATTGGCCATACTTGATGATTTGATATGATTTTGGAGTACATTGCATAACATTGACACGCATATGATGCACGTATTGACATTTACATGCATTTGATACATTGCATGACATTGATACACATATGATGCATTTCTTGGTAATGATAGAAGCTATACTTGATTGTATATGAACTATCTTGTATCATTTGTTGATCGGTTATTTATGTGACATGGTTGAACGATATGTTAACCTCAATTGTTTGACAGGTGACGTACATGAGTTTATAGCAAGTACATGGTTAATGTTATTGTTTCATATGATTATGTTATTGATGATGGTTCCTTGTGAACCATTACTACGAACTCACCAACCTAGTGTTGACCTTGTTTAGTACACTTTTCAGGAAACCAAGTGAACCAGGGACGTGATGCTTGATTTGTGTTGCTTTTGAACCAGGGCTTGGACTTAGATGGATCAAGGATTCATTTGCCCAACTATTGCATTATGTCTAGGACTTATTTCTATATTTTAAATTTGCTTGTAAACGTGTATGTTTTGTATTGTAATGTGTGTTGTATTATAATTTAATAAGTTGGAGTCACTGAGTCCAACATGTTCATATAGTTTATGTTCTACGATAATTCCACTGTGTGCTATATAATTTCCGTAATACTTCGGGCCTAGCTCGGGGTGTTACAGAATGGTGGCCCATGCGTGGTCGTAGAGAATTAGGCGGTTTGACCTAGACTACGGCTTAAGTTAAAACTCTTCATATAGCATGCATGGTTAGGAATTTTGTGTGCAACGTGAATTATGTGAAACCCTGGAAGTGTACATTGTGAGTTCGTAGACAAGACCATTTATGTGATGACTTGAGAACAATGTAATGAACGAATAATGAGTACAACGTGGTTAATGTGTACATTGATTGAACTTGATTATGATTGAGATGGATTATTGTTATTGATTGATAATGGTTATGTTGAACCTGAGTACTTGTAATGATGATAAATTATTGAAGTGAACTTGACATGATGACATGATAAGTAATAATTTCCCTTAAATCATAGCACAATGATATGAATTAGGTATGTTGTACCGATATGAGAGACATTGACTACTTGTGTGACTAACATGTGAGCATTTTGAGACTAATTTTCGGGTCAATATGTTACTTATAGAAATGGATAGACCAAGGAGAACCGGAGCTAACTATGCGGTTAACAATGAAGAGCCACATGAAGCAGAAGCTCAAGGTGGTCGTGGGGGTGGCCGTGGTGGTAGAGGTGGTAGAGGTCGCGGTAGGGGTCGAGGTGGAGGCCAAGGAAGAGGTGGAGGTAATAATGAAGTGCACCGGACTTGGCAGAGGTGATCGCTCAAACGGTCACTAATATCATGCCAACTATTATTGCCCATGTCACGGCAACTCTTGATGAAAACAATGGGGCACCACCTAATGTTCCTCAAAATGTTGAAGCTCCACAAAATGTGAATAATGAGGGTGCTCAACCTCATGTTGTGGTAGGAGAAGAGGAGGAACCAGTGGGAGTGAATAATTATGTTCCCATGTATAACCAACATGGAGTTTACCGCCAAGGGTGTCAATTCAAAGACTTCAAGAATTGTGGGGCACCGGAGTTTGATGGTAAGGGTGGTCCCGTAGATTGTATAAGATGGTTTGAGAAGATTGAAGCGGTGATTGAAAGAAGTCATTGCACACATGATGACCAAATTCCTTACGCATCTGGTATGTTTAAGGATGATGCTTTAAGTTGGTGGAACAAAGAGAAGGCTTTGGGCCGGACTTATAATTTGTTATGGGCTGATTTTAAGAATATGGTGAAGGAGAAGTTTTGCCCTCCTTATGAACTCCAAAATTAACCATTGAATTTGTCCATCTTAAAATGGACGGGGCAGATTACAAGGGCTATCTTAGACGATTCCAAGATTTGTCTACCCTTGTTCCTCATCTAGTGAATATCGAGTCTCAAGCCATTGCAAAATTTGTGTTAGGCTTGACTCCAGAAGTCCGATCTCTGATAAACTCGGTCATGCCTACTTCTATGGCCGAGGCTATTAACCGTGCCGGTAGTGTTACCGAGGATCTTTTGAGAAGGGGAGTGTTGAGCAAATCATTATCATCAAAGAGAAGAGATGTGGCGGAGTCTAGTGGGGAAAAGAAGAAGGGAAGGTTTGATCCCAAGAAGGCAAATAATCGGGGAAGAATTATGGCAGCGGTGGAGCCGGTGAGGAAACCTTATCAAGGACCTCATCCTTTTTGTAATAAGTGTAACAAACACCACCCCACCAATGTTCAATGTGGGGCATGTTTTAATTGTAACCAAACCGGACACCTGTTCAAGGATTGTAGAGCACCGAGGGCGGCCCCAATGAATGTGGCTCCTCTTCAAGCTGTTCCCCCACGACGAAATTTTGAAAAGGGTACTTGTTATGAATGTGGAAGCCCTAATCACTACCGCAACAATTGTCCTCAATGGGTTGGACAACAAGTTCAAGTGGCTGTTCACCCCAACCAACTTCAAATTGCCGGGCTAACCAAAACCGAGGACAACAAGGTCACCAAGTGCAACCTCGTGGCTGAGCCTTTGCGGTCAATGTCAATGAAGCCCGCAATGATCCAAACGTGGTGGCAGGTACCTTTCTTCTTAATGGTCACTATGCCGCCGTATTGTTTGATTCTGGAGCCGATTTTAGCTTTGTTTCCTCTAGTTTTGTTCCTTTGATTGAAGTTCATCCGTGTGCTCTGAATTATGTGCTTGATATTGAAATGGTAAATGGGTCACTAACTAAACTCAGTCAAATACTTCGTGATTGTATTTTGACTTTAAACGACGTCGAGTTCTTCATTGATCTCATGCCTCTTGATATTGGTAGCTTTGACGTTATTGTGGGTATGGATTGGTTGACGGCGGTTAATGCCACTATTGATTGTGGTGAGAGAGTTGTTAAAATACCATTGTCTAACGGTAAAATTCTTAGAGTTCAAGGCGAAATCTCCGATTCTCTTAATTCTAAAGTCTTTAGTGCTACCGTCCCAAAGGTAGAACAGAAAACCATTCCTATTGTTTGTAATTTTCCTGACGTTTTTTCGGATGACTTACCGGGATTACCCCCATCTCGTGAACTTGATTTCCGTATAAATCTAATCCCTGGAGCAGCACCTGTAGCTAAAGCTCCTTATAGACTGGCTCTGTCTGAAATGCAAGAATTGGCAGCTCAACTTAAAGAACTCCAAGAAAAAGGTTTCATTCGTCCTAGTCAATCTCCTTGGGGTGCTCCTATTCTCTTTGTCAAAAAGAAAGACGGGTCCTTTAGAATGTGTATTGACTACCGGGAGTTGAATAAGCTCACGGTAAAGAACCGGTATCCGCTTCCTCGAATCGATGATCTATTTGATCAACTTCAAGGTGCTAAGAACTTTTCAAAAATCGATCTTCGCTCGGGTTATCATCAACTCCGAGTACATGAAGATGACATTCCTAAAACGGCTTTTCGTACAAGGTATGGCCATTTTGAATTTACTGTTATGCCTTTCGGGTTGACTAATGCACCGGCGGTGTTCATGGATTTGATGAACCGGGTGTGTAGTCCTTATTTGGATGAGTTTGTCATTGTCTTCATTGATGACATACTTGTTTACTCAAAGACGAAGGAAGAACATGTTGAACACTTGCGCAAAGTGCTTGAATTGTTAAGAAAGGAGAAGTTGTACGCCAAATTCTCCAAGTGTGAGTTTTGGTTGGAGAAGGTCCATTTTCTTGGTCACGTGGTAAGCAAGGATGGTATTCACGTAGACCCAAGCAAGATTGAAGCGGTCAAGAATTGGAGAAGACCCGAAACACCATCTGAGATCCGTCAATTCCTTGGATTGGCGGGTTATTATCGAAGATTCATTGAAAATTTCTCCCGCATTGCGCAACCGCTTACTCTCTTGACTCAAAAAGAGAGGAGATTTGAATGGGGCGATAGACAAGAACAAGCTTTCCAAACTCTTAAGGATATGTTGTGTGATGCACCTATCCTAACTCTTCCGGATGGAGTTGAAGACTTTGTAGTTTATTGTGATGCTTCGGGACAAGGTTTGGGTTGTGTTCTTATGCAGAGGGGCAAAGTCATTGCTTATGCCTCTCGTCAATTGAAAGTGCATGAAAAGAACTACCCGACACATGATTTAGAATTGGGGGCAGTGGTATTTGCTTTGAAATGTTGGAGACACTATCTATATGGCAACAAGTGTGTGATTTATACCGATCACAAAAGTCTCCAACACATTTTTAATCAAAGTGAATTGAACATGAGACAAAGACGTTGGCTTGAACTCTTTAGTGACTATGATTGTGATATCCGTTATCATCCAGGTAAGGCCAATGTTGTGGCCGATGCCTTGAGTAGAAAAGAAAGGGTTAAGCCAAGACGAGCAAGAGTAATGAGTCTCACGGTAGGGCAAAACATTCGTGATCGAATCATTGAAGCTCAAATGCAAGCAACCCTACCGGAGAACTTTGGGAATGAAAATTTGGATGGCATGGAGCAACAATTTGATAGAAAAAGTGACAACGGGCTATATTTAGTTGAAAGGCTTTGGATTCCCATTTTCGGTAATCTAAGAACACTTCTTATGAATGAAGCTCATCGATCGCCTTATTCGGTTCATCCTGGATCGGATAAAATGTACTTTGATTTAAGAGATTTTTATTGGTGGCCGGGCATGAAGCGTGACGTGGCTAGATATGTGAGTGAGTGCCTTACTTGCTTACAAGTGAAAGCCGATCACAAGAAACCACCCGGATTGTTGGTGCAACCAGTCGCACCCGAATGGAAATGGGAGCATATAGCAATGGACTTCATTACGAAGTTACCGAAGACAAGGAGTGGTCGTGACACGATTTGGGTGATAGTGGATCGGTTAACGAAGTCGGCTCATTTCTTAGCCATTCGTGAAACCGATAAGTTTGACACCCTAGCACGATTGTACATTAAAGAAGTGGTGTCAAAACATGGAGTTCCGGTTTCTATCCTCTCCGATAGAGATACCCGGTATAACTCAAGTTTTTGGAGAGCCTTTCAAGATGCAATGGGTACACAACTTAATATGAGCACGGCGTTTCATCCTCAAACGGATGGGCAAAGTGAAAGAACGATACAAACCCTTGAAGACATGTTGAGAGCTTGTGCAATTGATTTTGGTGGTAGTTGGGAGGATCATTTGCCATTGGTTGAATTCTCCTACAACAATAGTTACCATGCAACCATACAAATGGCGCCCTTTAAAGCTTTGTATGGTAGAGTATGTCGTTCTCCTTTAGCTTGGGCAGAGATTGGTGAAAGCCAACTTATCGGACCAGAGATTGTAGTTGAAACAACAAAAGTGATCTCTCAAATCAAGGAGAGGTTACAACTAGCCCGTGAACGACAAAAGAAATATGCCGATGTGAGACGCAGACCACTAGAGTTTGAAGTTGGTGATCATGTACTTTTGAAAGTATCACCTTGGAAAGGCGTTATACGATTTGTGAAACGAGGCAAACTTGCGCCAAGATTCATTGGGCCTTTCAAAATTCTCGAACGGATTGGGAAAGTTGCATATCGATTGGAACTCCCACAAGAACTGAGTGGTGTGCATGATGTATTCCACATTTGTAACCTACGCAAATGTCTAGCGGATCCTACTCATCATGTGCCCATGAATGAGATACAAATAGATAAGAAACTTAATTTTGTGGAAGAGCCAGTCGAGATCTTAGACCGTGAAGTCAAGAAGCTCAAGAACAAACGTTATACCATTGTTAAAGTTAGATGGAATGCTAGACGTGGAGCCGAGTTCACTTGGGAACGCGAGGACCATATGAGGTCTAAGTACTCACACTTGTTTAGTAATTAGTGTTTTGTTGAATTTCGGGACAAAATTCTTTTAACTGGGGAATAATGTAACATTTGTGAAAATTGACTAGATTTGACTCGCAAATATAATGTAAATGATTTCGTTAATATATGTGAATAGTACCGTATACATGAACAGTAACTGAAAAGTACCATATACATGAATAGTAACCATATTTGTGAAAAGTACCATATACGTGAATAGTAACCGTATTTGTGAATAGTACCGTATATGTGAATAGTAAACGTATTCATGAATAGTGATTGAGAATAGTATCGGTGGAACAGTGTCGGTGGCACAGTGTCGGTGGTTAGCTAATAATTTAATTAATGGGACAAATACCGACATAACTTTATGTAAAGAAGGGATACGCGTGATATTTCTTGTTGTTATTGATCATGAACCTAATCCCTTAGCTGGATAAATATCTCATCTATCTGTTTAACCTATTATACTCAATCATTCATTTATTTTATTATTCATGAAATAAAAACTCTTTATATCATTATGTTTTAGTATGAATAATATGAGTTTATTCGAAATCTAGTACATTTAACGATTTGGAATTAGTACAAGAGTTCAAGAATCGAAAGAAATATTAATTGCTTTATGGAAATGAAAAATGAAGTTAAAATGATAATTTAATACTTAAGTAGTATCATTTACTTTAGAGTTAATTTCACTACATACCCCTGAGGTATGTCATTTTTTTATTTTTCATCCCTCTTGTTTTTCCGTATCATTACATAACCTTATGGTGACTATTTGTATCATTACGTACCCCTCATCCTAACGAACGTTAACGTGGCTCCGTCAAAGCCCTCATGCGCACTGCACATGAGGGCAAATTCGTCTTTTTCACATAGAAAACACTTTACTTATTCCTCTTTCTATCCGGCCAACTATTTTTATCTCCAAATCTACACAAATTCATTTCAATCATACACAAAATATAATAAGCAACAAAAAGGATAAAAAAGATTGAAAGAAAAACTTTAAAACATAATTATAATACCAAATCTATCATCAAACCAAATCTCACTCTCGTTATCACCCCCATTTACAGATCTACATTCTTTTCATAATATCATATCATATCATATCCAATCCAATTTTGTTTCTAGACTAGATTAAAAATAAAACCCCCAAACAAATGGGTGCTTTCAGGGTTTCAGCTCCAAACCATCAACCGGATCCAAATTCTCGAGTCAATCCAATATCGATATCGCCGGCGATGGTGGCTGCCGGGTCTAGGGTTCCACCACCATACTGCCACACCGCCGTTTCTCTGCCAGAAAACCTAAATCAACGAACTACCACAACCACCACCGTGACCTTTGTGGCGTTAATCGGTGACTAGTGAGTAAAAATAGATGATTCTCAAAAGGGGAAGAAAAAAGAAGGGGAGAGGAGGATTTGTGGATGTTAATAAAGAATTTGGGGATGGGTTCGTGGATACATATCATCAGACATGATTTAATTGCAGGTACGTGATGTATTCTCTATTTTATATGTTTATGAGGCAACATTAATGATGATGTTGATAATAAAGTGGAATGGAAATGATAGATGATAAAAATTTGAAGGCACATCGTTTGAAAATGTAATTATGGAATGGAATGGGGATTTGATTTTTTATATGAGTTTTCTGATGGAATGGGGTTTTGAGTTTTATGTTTTTGGTACTAGAATGTGGTGAATACGATATAGATACAGTCATACAGAAGATCTGGGTTTGGTGGATATATTTAGAGATGTACGAACAAGAGAGATAGAAGATAGATATGTTAAAAAAATTAATAATAAAGGAGACAGATCGTGTTTCGTTGTAGATGTGTTTCACGATAGATAATATGTTGAAAAGAATATCCTCATGTGCGCTCATGTGTGCACATGAGGGGGTTAACGGAGGCATATTAACGTTCGTTAAAATGAGGGGTACATAATGATACAAAAAGTCACCATAGGGGTATGTAATGATAAGGAAAAACGAGAGGGATGAAAAATAAAAATATGGCATACCCCAGGGGTATGTAATGAAATTAACTCTTTACTTTAATTAGAATTCGTTGTTTCAACGAAAAATATTATAAGTAATTAATTAAACAAGTAGAGTGCAGAAAAACACTGCTAACTTGTTTTGGCCATAACTTTTGAACCGTAACTCCGTTTTTGACGATTCAAATCGCCACGTTTTCATAAAAGAGTCTATTTTCTAACTAAAAGTTAAGTTCAACCTGATGATGATGTCATAGGTCGAGTTCGACCAGGTCAAGTTCGACCATGGAATAGTCAAGCTCTATTTAGTCAAGCTTTACCTAGTCAAGCTTTACCTAGTCAAGCTCTACCTAGTCAAGCTTTACCAAGTCTAGTCTAAACTAGTATAAATAGATGCATAACATAAGAAAAAAAGGTGATCAAAAGAAAAACACACACACATAGTATTCTTCAAGTATTCAGTGTTATAAACAAGAAAAGATAAGTATTTGTGTTCAACCACTTAATCATTTTATTGTGCAATAATCGAATACTTGTGTACTCGGGTGTTTAACGTTTACATAATTGTAATTTTGTTTATATAATCATTTTATTGTGCAATAATCGAACACTTGTGTACTCAGGTGTTCAACGTTTGCATAATTGTAATTTTGTTTATATAATCATTTTATTGTGCAATAATCGAACACTTGTGTACTCAGGTGTTCAACGTTTGTATAATTGTAATTATGATTTTTGGGTAACATGAAACGTTGGTGTTGAACTTAGCAAATATTAACTATACTTGTACGTGGCCTGGTGCAAATTCATTGGAGCTTATACTACTTTTCAGGTGAGTTTCGTTGTTCCCTACTCAATTGAGATTCGGGCTGAAAAGTGTACATATACGTGTTTATTTGATTATTTGGTTGATTTTATTTATGGTTTATTGATTGTTTGATGAAATACAATTGAATTATGGAACTGATTGACTGATGATTGATGAATAGTTTTGAGTTGTTATTGATGGTTTATGCAGGAAATTGTGATATTATAATTTATTTAGGATAGATGTACATACATGGAAGTCGGTTATACCTTCAAAGAGTTTAAGATGTGGTGGGAAGGCTGCGGGTGACCCTATATATAAGCATCAAGGACTCGTTGAAAGTAGAATCCTCCTAAGTGTATGTATGTATAGTTTCTGTTGATGGTTGATTGCTTGACTTGTGGTTGGATTTGGGGAAACCGATTTATGGGATTCGGTTGGTGCATTGTTAAAGCAGGTTGTTTAACCGTAAGGCTACCAAAGCAGGTTGTTTAACCGTAAGGCTACCAAGGCAAGTTGTTGAACTGTAAGGCCACAATTTGAGTACTTTAAGTACTACGGGTACAATATGTACTTGATGACATTGACGCCAAGGATTGGCCATACTTGATGATTTGATATGATTTTGGAGTACATTGCATAACATTGACACGCATATGATGCACGTATTGACATTTACATGCATTTGATACATTGCATGACATTGATACACATATGATGCATTTCTTGGTAATGATAGAAGCTATACTTGATTGTATATGAACTATCTTGTATCATTTGTTGATCGGTTATTTATGTGACATGGTTGAACGATATGTTAACCTCAATTGTTTGACAGGTGACGTACATGAGTTTATAGCAAGTACATGGTTAATGTTATTGTTTCATATGATTATGTTATTGATGATGGTTCCTTGTGAACCATTACTACGAACTCACCAACCTAGTGTTGACCTTGTTTAGTACACTTTTCAGGAAACCAAGTGAACCAGGGACGTGATGCTTGATTTGTGTTGCTTTTGAACCAGGGCTTGGACTTAGATGGATCAAGGATTCATTTGCCCAACTATTGCATTATGTCTAGGACTTATTTCTATATTTTAAATTTGCTTGTAAACGTGTAATGGTTGTATGTTGTATTGTAATGTGTGTTGTATTATAATTTAATAAGTTGGAGTCACTGAGTCCAACATGTTCATATAGTTTATGTTCTACGATAATTCCACTGTGTGCTATATAATTTCCGTAATACTTCGGGCCCAGCTCGGGGTGTTACAAGTACATCGTGTCTCAATGCTACATACTTGAATATATATATTATCGTTATATAGTTTCAGCACTTTTATTCTCTTATTATTTAAGTCTATATATATTTATATGTATATATATATATATATATATATAAACATAAAACAACATATATATATATATATATATATATATATATATATATATATATATATATATATATATATATATATATATATATATATATATATATATATATATATATATATATATATATATATATATATATATATATATATATATATATATATATATATATATATATATATATATATATATATATATATATATATATATATATATATATATATATATATATATATATATATATATATATATATATTATAAATATATATTATTAAATATATACTAGTTTTATTATAGATATCTATAGTCTATATATATATATATATATATCAAAGGTAAATATCAAAATAATAAATAACAAAACAAGTGAAAAATAACAAAACATTAACAAAACAAATTTAAAAGAATAAACCCTTTTGTAGTAAAAGAAGAAACCATAATCAAACTACAATTGACAACAAACTAAATTAAAAGAGATAAAAAATAGCAATAACATAACAATTCAATATCAAATAATAAACAAACACGAATAAAATACCCAAAATAAAATTAAAGTGATATAATATAAACTGTATGTTTTTTTGTTGAGGAATTCACTAAACTTGATTTGTTTATTAAATATAGGAAGGAGAAGAATAATATGAATGAGAATGATTAATAAAATTTAGGTTGTATGTATAATAATTTATTGGGGGAGTTTTAAAGATATCATATATCTTTAAAATTTTAAAAAATTCATTTTGATAGAAAAGATTTATGATAGAGTTATAAATATAATTATCTATTTCCTAAGCGAAAAAGAAAAAAAAATCTAGAGAAAATGAGAGTGCTAGATTAATTAGGAGTGGGAATTAGACATAAGAAGGGGGATTGGGGGTGCCAAGTGTACTCCCAACCTGCTCTTTTAGTTATAGTATAGATAAAATTAAATTTAAAAAAACATGCATAAATTTTTTGTATATTTCATATTAAAAGCTCACCCCTGAAATTTATGTCAAATGTAAACAACTTAATGCACCTTAAATATAAGTTTTGGAGATATGTTTAACAAAACCTTGAATTAAATATAGATGTAAATTTAAAAATTTGTGCATATTGATTTATGACATTATGTATTTAATCTGAAAATATTCAGTTTTAATGTGGCAAATGATATTCAACTTCAACCTAATCTCCCTTCTAGATTTGGAAAAATAAACATATGATTTTTTTCTTTACATAAGAGAAAATCCATATTCTTCGTATTTGAGTTTGAGGGCCTATTTTTACTTTTAGTCATTGAGTATTTGAGTGTTGAATGTTGAGTGTATTAAGTGGTAAAATGTATAAATAATGTCGATATGTATTAAGTAAAAAATAGGTAATTGATAGTTATTTTAGTTATTAATTAGAAAATAAACATATGATTTTTTCCTTATATCAAGTAAAAAACCATATTCTTCGTATTTGAGTTTGAGGGTTTGTTTTCAATTTTTGTCATTAAATATTGATTCTATTAAGTGACTAAATGTATAGATAATGTCGATATATTTTAAATAAAAAATAGGTAATTGATGGTAATTTTTATTTATTAAGTTAACGTGAAATATGACTCAATGTATTAAGTTCTTAATAATTAGATATATATTAATAAAAAGTCGTTCAAAAAAAAATGTATTAATAAAAAAAGACAGAAGCCAAGTACAACATTAGAATATGTCATATCCGGTCCAACCTAGCATAACTATTACCATAATACTTACATCGAAACTTTGATTTTGGCTGTAGCCATTTAACTTTCCATGGCAAGAGTATATTTGATTGAATTTTTTCGTTTTGCTTAATGTTTATAGTTTTTTTTTTTGTTTTATTGGTTTTATTAAATTTTTTAATGTAAATGTATTCAAAATTTGTGATAAATGGATCTAAATTATATTTTGTCCTTCTCTACACTGAATGAACGACAAGTATGGTTCTTAAACTCATTACACCATTTCTTTCTATCCTTGGGTAGAGTCAAGACTGATTCATATCCCGCTTGCAGGGATTGAGATTGAGTTTTGTTGTTGTTGTTTGATAAATTTTCTACAATCTATAAAAAAAATATTAAAAGAATCTAAATAAATGATGACACATATTTGTCAAAGTTGAAATATAAAAACATGTTAAAGATCTATGCAAAAATTGATGGTAAACTTGTCATTTAACAAATATGTATAAAATAATTGTATATTTTTATAATCGTGTGTTATTTTTATTATGAACACTTATTTGTCACATATGATAAATATATAATGACCTTGACCATTGTAATGTAATATTGTTTTATTAGATAAATAAATATTTTAAAGTTAGTAATTTGATATAAATATATTATCATTTTTCATCAAGAATTATTTTTAATTAATTTACATCGTCATTATATAAAGATATAAATCATCTATATTTAATATGTTTTGAATAATCCTATTATTTAATCACCATATTAACATAATACCTTTTGAATAATATGTTACCATATTTTAACGTCTTATTAATAATTATTAATACGTTATTATTAAAAATTAATATGTTTATCTCGCGTATTACGCAGGAAAATAATCTAGTTACATATATAAAATATTATTTATTTATTTACAAAAAGTAACTTTAGAAATCACCTAGAAATTAAACATGTTAGGCGTGCACATTAGGAATAAATTTTAGTTATTATGTAAATTTTGTTAAAATTAAAAGTAATACTCCCCCTGTCCCATTAATAATGTCTTATTTTGAATTTTCAAAGTCTTTACTTTGTAATTTTGATCTTAAATATTTTTGTTTGTGTTATATAATAGTTGATGAAAGTTATATGAATTGATTGAGTTTTAGATATATTTTCATTGGATATAATTTTCATCAAGTATTATATAACACAAAAAAATATATTTAAGGTCAAAATTAAAAGCCAAAGACTTTGAATATTTAAAATGTGACACTTTTAGTGGGACGGAGGGAGTATATAAGAGGGATACATTTTGACTAATTATATAAAGTATAAGTATTAATATTGTCATTGATTAAAGATGAAAAAATTAAATTTGATCTAATGGTTATAAATCAAAGATGAACTCCATCTAAAGGTTCCTATTTGTTTAGAAATGAATTTAGACCTTGTTATATATATATATGGAAGAAAAAGATATAACCATATTAAAAACATTGAAAATAAAGATGACTTGAGTATCACATTCTATGAAATCACTAATTTCTATGGCGGAAGAAGAATCAACAGACATTATGAAAAGAAAATAAGAAAGGAAGTAGGTTACCTTGAGAGAAAATGTGAGGCGATGCAAACGGTGAAAGATAAATGACTAAGAAAGAGAAAAACTTTGACCTAATATATAGAGCGCAGTAACTTTATTTGATACGTGTCTTTTAACTAACCACTCACTTTTAACTGTAGCAAAAGTATTCGAGAAGCCAAGTAAATATTAAATTATTAAAATTCGTAGTTATCTGTAAATATATATTAATCATCGTTCTATTATGATTTTATATTATGGTGGATATTCACCTTCCATATTATAGCCATTGTAAATCTCTAGAATGTTCTATATGTTTGCCTATAAATATAAGGCATATGGTAATCCCTCATTAATACAATTATTTCTTCTCCTCTCTCCATTCTTTTCTCAATATTATAACACGTTATCAGCACGATAGTCTTAAAAACCCTAAAATAGTTTTTTTTAACTTATTTTTGATTTACGAAGTGATTTTGTCGGTAATATATAATTTATGAATTTTAGATCATTCAAAGGTTATAAAGTTTGGTGTTTCAAAGTCAATAGAGTCATATATTTTTGGCCGACTAAAACGTTATGAGTTTTAAAACCATTCAAAATTTATACAGTTTAGTTTTTAAAGTTAATATCTATTGTTTCTTATATACAGAGCCGACAAATCTCTGCTGAGGTATAGGGTTTTTCTTTCAACACATCATGTTAGTTTTTCATTCGCAAGTTTTATTATATCTTTTCGATGAGAAAACAAAGATAATGAATTTATCTACTGATGGATACTTCTACATATAAAGGTAATTATTGCCGACAAAGAGGTAAGTGTGAATTTTATTTTTATTTTATTTTTTCCATCCGTCGGGTATTGTTTTGCTTAAATAAAAACTTGTCTAATTGGTTGATTATTTTTTTAAGTTTTGCAACCTTTTAGTAACATTATCACAATTATATAAATAATTTTAACCATGAGAATAGATGAAATCTGATATTGAACTCTTGAGCATCACCAACGATATGTTCTGTAAAACGTTATTATACTTATTGTTATTAATATTTGTTATAGTCATCGAATGAAACAAGTTTTTTTCTTTTGAATTATGATGGTCCGAATTTGCTACTAACAGTACTTGAACTTGGTTACGGCCTTGTTTATCTCGACAAGTAGTTGGATTTGGGTGACTCTCATTCCTAAAAAGAAAAATATATGTTTTGTTCATGCTTCTTGTTTGTGCACCGAACCGAGGTTAGAATAATGGGAGATGATGGATGTTTTTGGTTGTTTGTTGGCGATTCCCCGAAGGTAGAGTGAATCTCTTTACGCCAATTGAGATGTTTATGCGATCTGTGTGCGATTGTGAATGTTCTCCTGAATGCCTTTTTTAGGTCTCACGATCCTCCTTTTATAGGAGGATTTATCTTCGAGGATAAGCATACAACTTAGGGTTTCCTAAGTTTTAGGCTGAATACCAAACGGCGGAATCTCAGGGGCCTCCTCTCCGAGTTTATCAGTTATGGAAATGATAAGGGGAATCCCGATCTTTTAGGGGAGCCATTCTTATCTCTTTTTTCTATCTGTGGAAGCCTTTGTAACGAACGGACCTTCGTATCGCAACGCTACTACGTCAGGGTCTGCGTACCGCTGGAGGGGTATGTCATCAAGCCCCCCAGTCCGAGGTGATGATTTTTTCCAAACAAGCATTACGTTGGACTATTACTACGGTCCTCATAATGTTCAGGGGCATGTTGTGTAATTTTCCTAAACCGCCTTAATTAATTTGAGTTGAAAGGTAATTAAAGGTGGTAGATGGGCGCGTATCTCTAGGCGACTTTTATACGGTTAAGATCTTCATGCAGCCGAGTATTTAAGCTCCTTTTTTCCGTCCTTTTTGTTTTATTCTCCTCAAAAATAATTCCTCTTTTCTTTAGGGTTTCTGCTCCTTCCGATTTTGCCATTAGGTACGCAATTTCTTCCCTTTGTCTTCTAATTTTCTTTCGATTTGCGTCTTTTAATGTCGAAGGGAGGCATTAAAACTACTGAATCGACTGTTATCTGGTCAAAACTGGATAAGTTTGTAGGTAAATATTTTCCTGGTCAAATATCATCTTTTGAAATTCCCTCTGATGGTGATACTGTTCTGACTCCCCCGGATGGGTATGTCGGTTTTTATATTAAATCGATGACTGAGGGTAATGTGAGATACCCGTTCTCATCCTTTATGCTTAGTGTTCTTGATTATTTTGATGTTCATATCTCCACTGTCACACCGCTTGGCCTATCAAGGATAATCGCTTTCGAAGTTATGTGTAAGGCGTATGGTGGTGAACCATCACTTGATCTATTTCGATATTTTGTTCAAATCTGTCCCTCTGGCGATTGGGTTACTGTTGGTAACCGTTCGAAGGCTGGGTGTTTTAAAAGGGGTGGTCTAGATATTCGTAATTGGAAAAGTGATTTTATCTTTATGAAAGCTTCTTTGATCCCTAGCGATTATAAGTCTATAACCAATAGGGAGTTACTTCGTATCCATGAAAAATATGAGAATCCTTTTCCTGATTATGTTGTTGATGACTTGTGTCGTGAAATTCGGTTAAACCCTATCCAAGTCGTGTTGTACCCTGATGTTGTGTTGTATAAGGCCAAGTTGATAAGTACATTGCCCGGTGGTGTAGATATAGATGGTAAGGATTTGATATTCTTTGTTTTTTTGGAATCTATTTGTCTTGTTTCCCTGATCATCGTACTGTCATTGTTGTCTACTGCAGACATGACTTTTAGAAAATTTGTTAGAAAGGGTGTGAAGGAGGTAACTGAAGTACCTCGTATTGAGAGGCAGGGGAGTCTTGTTGCCGATGCTGGTTCGTCTGGTGTTCAGAATGATAACCCGGAGGTGTCAAGTGCTGTTGATCCCCCCATTTTAAGTGTAGACATGTCTGAAGTTGAAGTTCTTGGAGGCTCTGCTGCTGGTAAAAGAAAGAAGAAGAAAGAGGTATCTGGTGCTGCCATCCCTCAGTCTGTTGCAGGTCGTGTTATGAAGAGAAGAAAGGTTGGAGAAGATGCCAAGGCTACTGAATCCCGCAGGCCTTCGGATCCTAAGACAGGTTTGACTTTTTTATGCTTCTCTTATTTTGTGTAATTTTGATATATTTTTCTCCTTCTCGCCGTATTGAATGTTTGGTTATTACAGATGCTCATGATCAGGAAATTCTTTCCTGGTTGGAAGGTGGAGACATGAATGCCCAAGATGTCAAAAAGATAGATGACATGGACAATGAGACATTCCTTCGTGTGTTCAAAAAGGATCGCCAATTTCATACCTATCTTGATGCGGCTGCTGCCAGGCGCTTTTCTAGGATGTCGATTGATCTCAGGTCCAAAAGTTTGGAGGTGCAGTCTCTGTTGGCCACAGTTGATGACTTGAGGGCTAAGGAGGCCAGGTTTGTGACCACTGTTGAGTCGTCTGACATTGTCCAGGATCTGAAGCAGCAGGTGAATATGCTAAAGGCGGATGCAGTGGTTCATGATGAGGCTGTCTTGAAGTTGCAACAGGAATATGCTGATGAGCGTGAGTGCAGCAGGCTGTTACGTGAGCAGGTTGAAAGTTTGAAGCAGGATCAAGTCAGGTTAGTCACAGAGGTAATTCCCCATGTGAGCAGGTCATTGTTATTTAGTGATGAGGTTGGACAGCTTTTGGGGGATGTGACCACAGCTGAAAGGGCGGAAGAGAGGTCTACTGTGTTGGAGGAGTTTTCTGCAGAGGGTAAGTGTGATTTACAATGCCGGGCAGATTACGTTGCGAGTGCCTCTCATGACCTTGAAGTCGCTGACCAGAAGTGGAGGGAAGCAGTCTTTCCTTACTTGGGCAAAGTTGTGGCTGACCCCAATGCTGCTGTTGAAGACCTGCTAAAAATTGTGCCTGACGTGATTCATCCTGAAGCCGATGTGAACCCCCAGTAGTTGGTTAAGGCCTGCGTGCCTTTTGGATATGGCGTGTGTGCCAGCTTTTAAACAATATTTCTTTTGACAACAGCTCTGTTATGCTGTTTTGGACAACTTACTTTTATGCTTGTAGTTGTATGTGGATATTTAGCTTTTGCCCACAGTTTATGAACTGTGGTTTAATAACTAACGGTCGCAGTCTTATAGACTGCTTAAAGAAACCTTTCTGCAGTTTTGAAGTTGTCGCAATGTTGCAGCTTGAGAGCTGTCTAAATGATGCAGTCTTATATGCTGCTTTGTAGGTTTTTATTCGACTTTGGTAGCAGTTTAAGAACTGTCTTTGAGGTAGTTATTGTAACACCCCAACATGGCGGAATTATGGGGTATCACTTAGAAAAGCACAGCACGACATGGAAATTATGTAGAGTCAAACTATATGAAAACATAGGATTGAAACAATCCTTAAACTTGTACAAACGTATACAATCATTAACATTCATCGAAATACATGTTCAATCAATAATAAAAGGTAATTCAATCGATAGTAGTTGATCCTAAAAGTAACCCATAAAAGGGAAGTAAGATCATGGATCCAGAAAGTCCAAAGCTAGTCCAATCCTAGCAAGTAAGCATGCAATCATCCATTTTGTCTCTGATTAACTTGATTACCTGAAAAGTGTACTAAGAGCGTCAACATAAAGTTGGTGAGTTCGTAAGGTGCGACTTACATCGTAAACAATGCGCTAACGGTGCGACTTACATCGTAAACAATGCGCTAACGGTGCGACTTACATCGTAAACAATGCGCTAACGGTGCGACTTACATCGTAAACAATGCGCTAACGGTGCGACTTACATCGTAAACAATGCGCTAACGGTGCGACTTACATCGTAAACAATGCGCTAACGGTGCGACTTACATCGTAAACAATGCGCTAACGGTGCGACTTACATCGTAAACAATGCGCTAACGGTGCGACTTACATCGTAAACAATGCGCTAACGGTGCGACTTACATCGTAAACAATGCGCTAACGGTGCGACTTACATCGTAAACAATGCGCTAACGGTGCGACTTACATCGTAAACAATGCGCTAACGGTGCGACTTACATCGTAAACAATGCGCTAACGGTGCGACTTACATCGTAAACAATGCGCTAACGGTGCGACTTACATCGTAAACAATGCGCTAACGGTGCGACTTACATCGTAAACAATGCGCTAACGGTGCGACTTACATCGTAAACAATGCGCTAACGGTGCGACTTACATCGTAAACAATGCGCTAACGGTGCGACTTACATCGTAAACAATGCGCTAACGGTGCGACTTACATCGTAAACAATGCGCTAACGGTGCGACTTACATCGTAAACAATGCGCTAACGGTGCGACTTACATCGTAAACAATGCGCTAACGGTGCGACTTACATCGTAAACAATGCGCTAACGGTGCGACTTACATCGTAAACAATGCGCTAACGGTGCGACTTACATCGTAAACAATGCGCTAACGGTGCGACTTACATCGTAAACAATGCGCTAACGGTGCGACTTACATCGTAAACAATGCGCTAACGGTGCGACTTACATCGTAAACAATGCGCTAACGGTGCGACTTACATCGTAAACAATGCGCTAACGGTGCGACTTACATCGTAAACAATGCGCTAACGGTGCGACTTACATCGTAAACAATGCGCTAACGGTGCGACTTACATCGTAAACAATGCGCTAACGGTGCGACTTACATCGTAAACAATGCGCTAACGGTGCGACTTACATCGTAAACAATGCGCTAACGGTGCGACTTACATCGTAAACAATGCGCTAACGGTGCGACTTACATCGTAAACAATGCGCTAACGGTGCGACTTACATCGTAAACAATGCGCTAACGGTGCGACTTACATCGTAAACAATGCGCTAACGGTGCGACTTACATCGTAAACAATGCGCTAACGGTGCGACTTACATCGTAAACAATGCGCTAACGGTGCGACTTACATCGTAAACAATGCGCTAACGGTGCGACTTACATCGTAAACAATGCGCTAACGGTGCGACTTACATCGTAAACAATGCGCTAACGGTGCGACTTACATCGTAAACAATGCGCTAACGGTGCGACTTACATCGTAAACAATGCGCTAACGGTGCGACTTACATCGTAAACAATGCGCTAACGGTGCGACTTACATCGTAAACAATGCGCTAACGGTGCGACTTACATCGTAAACAATGCGCTAACGGTGCGACTTACATCGTAAACAATGCGCTAACGGTGCGACTTACATCGTAAACAATGCGCTAACGGTGCGACTTACATCGTAAACAATGCGCTAACGGTGCGACTTACATCGTAAACAATGCGCTAACGGTGCGACTTACATCGTAAACAATGCGCTAACGGTGCGACTTACATCGTAAACAATGCGCTAACGGTGCGACTTACATCGTAAACAATGCGCTAACGGTGCGACTTACATCGTAAACAATGCGCTAACGGTGCGACTTACATCGTAAACAATGCGCTAACGGTGCGACTTACATCGTAAACAATGCGCTAACGGTGCGACTTACATCGTAAACAATGCGCTAACGGTGCGACTTATATAATAATAATGCGCTAACGGTGCGACTTACATCGTAAACAATGCGCTAACGGTGCGACTTACATCGTAAACAATGCGCTAACGGTGCGACTTACATCGTAAACAATGCGCTAACGGTGCGACTTACATCGTAAACAATGCGCTAACGGTGCGACTTACATCGTAAACAATGCGCTAACATGTCCATATCAACAATTCAATCATACAATCAATCAAATCAACAATCAACAGTTAAACAAACATGTACACTTTTCAGCCCGAATCTCAATTAAGTAGGGAGGGTTTACGAAACTCACCTGAAATGAGCAATAAAATCCTAAGTCGAAAGAAAGTAGAACCGATGTCCACGATAGCCAAAACCTAATCATACACGTATTACATTAATCCTAAAGCATCTCAAGAGGTAAGGTCCTATGAATATTGACCTAATCTTACTATAAAAGCTTTATTATGTCCTCATTTTATAAGGCTTTGATCCAACCGAAGTGGAATCATTACATTTTGTTTCACAATGACTAGTCGAAACTTGACCACTGTTGCTTTATCAAAACTTTTGAAACATTAGAACTATGTTCTGGACTCAGAGGCCTCTACCATTGGAAAATAGACTCAATTACGCTTCCGTGGCCGCTTGAATCATCGAAAACGGACTTACGGTCAAAAGTTATTGACGTTTGAAAATGTTGTCAAAATCAGTCCCTAACGGGCGTTACAAAAGTAATAGGCGTTACTATAGTAACGGCCGTTACACTTCAGTTTTCAGTTCTGCATAAGTCATCAACCCAAATACGAACCAAACACCCTCCAAAACTCATTTTTAGCCTAGAAATCGATTAAGGAAGCTAAAATACTTATGTTTGAACTTATACTAGATATGAATTCACCACATAAACATAACCCATCAACTAGTTTTATCTTAAAACATCAAAATCATGCTCAAATCATTTGACCCATTTCTAAGACTTTAATTGCATTTTGACCCGATTCGTGACCCGAATATACTTGAAATCAACTAGAAACAAGTTAATGAACATAAAATGATGATTATGGAATGAGTTTAACTTACCAAAAGTCTTTTAATGCATAAATTCGAATTTGGAGTAAATAGAGAGGATGAACACTTTGAACCAATTAAAACTTGAATTCTTGATTCTTTGAAGATGATTATTGTTATAAGTTAATTTCTTTATTAGAGAGAAAGAGAGATTTTTAGAAGTGAATATATAATGGTGTGAGTTTTATGGTTAAACTAAGGTGGCTATTTATATAAAATAATTTTAGAATATGCTTTAGCATATGCCTTAGATTATGCTTTAGCATATGCCTTAGATTATGCTTTAGAATATGCTTTTTACCTTTACTATTTACAATTTACTTTTTACCTTTACTATTTACCGTTACTATTCGTGATTACTATTCTTAATCACTATTCATGAATACGGTTACTATTTACATATACGGTACTATTCACAAATATGGTTACTATTCACATACGTTACTATTCGTGATTACTATTCTTAACGTCACTATTCACAATACGGTTACTATTCATGTATACGGGTACTATTTACAAATACGGTTACTATTCATATATTTTCTCGAAAATCATTTACATTAAATTTATGAGTCAAATCTAGTCAAATTTCACGAATGTTACATTATTCCCCAGTTAAAAGGATTTCGTCCTCGAAATCTAGATTGCATCAAATAAAGATATACTTTACTTGATTTATATTTTGTCTTAGTGACAATTAATCGATATTAGAAGAGATAACATCTAAGTATCTGTTCTACATTAAACAATCACACATAATTAACAGAAAGATACAAGGCGTATCTCTAATTGATGCCTTCTACTCTCAACAGAGTAGGATGAACTCATATGATTCTAAACAGAATCCTTCTACTCTCAACAGAGTAGGATGAACTTACACACAATCCTCCACCGGATTAACATTTAGAGATAGCATATATAAACATTCTATAATTTGTACATACTTAATAACCAACAACTTGTATTCCTATAGTATAGCATAGATGATTTGTCTAGACACAGGTAAGTCTGATTAAAACACTATACAAAATTCAAATTCACTTTATCTTCCATATTTGACCGTTAGAAACGGCTCCTTTTTAGACTATATAATAATACTTTAGCATACTTTTCTCCATGCCATATCAACTTAACATTTTCCTTTCTTTAGAATCTAACCAAAACCCAAAACCTAATATCGAAAATGTTGAATCCTTTCCTAATCGTAATCTACATTATTATCATAGTGTGGTTAATTACTGTGGCTCAACTTCCATTGGATGAGACTATTCAGTGGTTAGTCGCGTTCGTTCTTGGCGTGGTTCCGTTACTGTTTGTAGCCACGTGGGTTTCTTTGTATGGTTTTTAAATATGTTGTATCCCTAATTGTTGTATTTCCGCTTAAATAATGTAACAAGTTTCACTTGTATTGTACGAATAATGAAATACAACTTTCTTCGCTCTCTTTTGGGGATTGTTGTCGATTAGGGAAATTCCCCAGTTAAAAGAATTTCCCATATTTGTCTTGATAGATTTTTATACCAAGTTCATTTGTCTATTTTAATCGTTGATCGCCCATCATAATTTTAGCCTTTCAAATAATTCTTATTTTCAAATTTGGAGTTCTTTTACCAAGACACTACTGTTATTCAGTTGGAAAAGTCGACATATTTTTGTTGATAACATTTGTCTCATTTTCTTAAATTCAATCATTAAAGGCGATCCATGGGTCAAAGAAACCAATATTACCTAGATCACTCCTGAAACAATAGTTTAGATCAAAAATTCATCTAGGGTTCAAAAAGATGAATTAGCAATTGATATGGTTCTCGAAAAAGAAGCAGTGAAGAAAAATAGTGATGTGTGGAAGACGGTCTATTCATTAAGCTATTAATTTAGTTGAGGATTTTCTCGACATAGCATACGCTTTTGAGTAAACTGTTCAGCTCCTTTCAACCTTGGTTAAAGGGATGATAAAGTTTAGAATTTTATCTTAAAAAAATATATATAATTCGGTAGTTACTAATTACAGTAGCAATGATTAAATTTTCTGTAGTTTATGGACACCTGTCCGTTTTCCAAGGTCACACTTCGTCTTTCATTCTTTATATAAGAAAGGCACTTTTAAAGATAATAGGCATTCTGAAATTTCCTTCTCTCTTTTATATTTTCCTTTGTGTGAAACTATATTTCCACACATCCAAATCAACCATCGTTCTTTCTCAACTAAGCCATGGCCACTCACACATTTATTTCACTTGAACATTCAATCGAGCTTTTGTCAACGCAAATTGAACAACTTAACAGTACTATAGTATCACTTGCTACTGAACAAACCACCTCGTTTAAGTCTCTTACTTCCAAAATTGACCAAATACACTATAGCACTCCTTTTCTCCTAGTAGCTGATAGAGCACTATTGAGAAAGTCTATCGATAAACAAACAAAACTTGAAGCAGAAATTAGAGAAATTAAAGGGTTGTTGTATCAACTTGCTGATTTCTCACAATCTGAAGAAGTTGAAGCAACAGTTGACTCAACTGTTTTCAAGGGAAAGGGACCTATGTCATCACCTTCTCCTGTTATATTTCATGAAAATTTTGAAACACTCCGAAGTAGTTCTCAAGACGTGATCCTCAAAGAGATTATAGAACGTCAAAAAATACAAGCGATGGAGGAAGAGGCTTCTCTGAAGTTAGCTAAGGAACTACTGCTTGCAGAAGCAGGAGAAACAGGTTCTGAGGTGCAAACACCAGCAAGCCAACATGTCAACATATTAGAACTTGCTAGTAAAAGAGAAGCTGAGTGGTATGCCAAAATGGCTAAAGGTGAAGCAAGTCTAAGGGAGTATCTACAGAAAACTATTGGAGAAGAAGACACTACACATAGAAGCGACGAAAGTAGTACTCCTCTACTTTCTCAAAGACCCGTGAAAAGACTAAGAACTGTTGGCGCCTCATCATCCGCTCCCGATATGCTCCCACCGGCTGACGATGATGCCTTGTTAAATCTTCAGCTTCCAAAGGGCATAGTGTTTGTGGAAGGAAGGTCTTAAGTAGGCCTGCTGGGATCTTCTATACTTCAGAGGATGGGGATGAGAAGTTCTTTCGTTTAAGCGAGATCGATAAGGCTTCTACTCATTTCTTAACAAACATTTGGAAGATTTGTTCCAAGGATCCCAGTAATACCAACTTCTTAAGGCAGATTGAGCAAGAGTTAGCCAAGCCACACCGAGCCACTTAGTCCAGTGTATGTTCCAATTGAGAACGAATGTATTATTAATGTTTGTAATATTGGCTTGCTATGTTCGATCAAATAAAATTCCTACTTTTGTTCAAGTTTATATTTTATTCAATTTTATAAATTATAACAATTTTTTTTTTTCATATGCACGACGATTCTCTCACGACACTTACTCAAACTTCATGTTCGTAAAAATGCCTCTTAACACACTAGGTCTCCTAATATTTCATAGTATCTCACTTTAATTGAACATTGTAAGTCCCAACTTGTTAGATGGTACTACTGAAGACACCTCTATGTCGATGGTGGAGTTACTTTGCAATATACTTACTGAACTGGAGACGACCAGTTGCAGAGGTATATACCAAGTTCTAGATAGATTACTTATATAAAATACAATAA
>CM067172.1:128350263-128429607 GCA_034093135.1 Erigeron breviscapus
TTCCGGAAATCCTTAACTACTGGAATGTCTTGAATGTCTTTACCCTTTGGCTTCCTTTCAACAACTAGTGCCAAGAAAGCAGGGTATTCTTTTTGTAAGTACCTATTTGCTTTTATCACCGACACTAAGATCAATTCTTTCCCTGACTTCTCTCCTTGCACTATTAACGTTTCATCATTTGATAGAGGTATTCTCACAACTTTCTCGTAACAACCAATATCGGCGCGAACACTAGACAACCAGTCCATACCAACTATCACATCAAAACTTGCTAGTTCTATGGGAATCAAATCTATCTTAAAGGTTTTACCAGACAATGTCAAATTGCAATCTACTAAATGATCTCTAGCAACATATTTTTGACCGTTTGCATACTCTACAATATAGGTTTCTTTCATGGGGATAGTTACTATATTAAATCGAGACTTGAATTCTAAGGATATAAAGCTTTTATCAGCACCAGAGTCGAATAACACGAAGACATAATGATTATTGAGTATGAATGTACCTATCATAACGTTGGGATCACGTCGTGCATCAGCAGCATCCAAAGCAAACACTCGGCCTCTACCTCGTCCTCCTTGATTTCTAGCTTGATTGTTCCCCGCGTTGTTCCTCACGGGAACTATAGCATTGTTGTTCGGGTTTAGATTGAGTCGTGGACATGCGGGACGCATATGGGTTTCGCTTCCACACTCGTAACATTGACCAGGTGCCTTGTCCCTACAATACTTTGCCAAATGCCCCGTCTGTTTACAACGGTGGCAAGTAGGACAATTTCCCTTATGATGGAGGCCACACCTATTACACTTTGGTTCTACGCCGGTGTACCTCTTGACATCTTGAGCAACCACAACGAAGTTTCTGGCAATCCTAAACCTCTTGCCATTTCCACCGTCACCTAAACCAGAGGCATAATCATTCCTCCTCTTGACAACCTCGGTTCCAACAGAAGAACCGGTGGTTCTTTTCAAGTCTATCACCATTCGATTGGTTGCACTGACTGTCGCTTGAAGAGTCAAAGGATTAAAAGCGGCTACCAATCTTCGGACGTCGGGTGATAAGCCATAACAGTACCTCTCAATCAATTTCTCCTCCGTATCCACCATACGAGGGACTAGTCTTGCCGATTCATGAAAACGAGTTGTATATTTCTCGTTGTCTAGTCCAATCATACTGTGATTCCAAAATTCGCCTTCCATTTTCTGTACTTCCTCACGAGGACAGTACTTTTTCATGAGCATCCTTTTAAAGTTCAACCAAGGTATGCTATATGCCGGCTCTCGGCCACGAGTCCTAATCTGTTCGTTCCACCATGACAGCGCGTGCTTTTGAAATTGAGCAGCGACATATTCCACTTTGTACTCTTCGGCACAACGGCTGATATGAAGCACATACCTCTATGCTTTCCAGCCAATTGATTAGACCAACAGGACCCTCTGTGCCATGAAATTCCTTCGGTTTGCATTGAGTGAAGGTCTTATAGTCAGCCCCGTGCAGATGCACTCGAGGAATAACTTGTTCAGCAGTAGGCTCCACACTGTGACTATTGTCAGCTTGATGGTTGTTATTGGCATTCATGCTCGCCGTAATCTGAGCGACCAAATTAGGCATAGCAGCCAACAACTGTTGTGTTACAAATGTCGCCATATTATTTTCCCCGCCAGTATTTGGGGTAGGTCTAGTACTAGTGTTCACCTGGACAGTAGCAGCTTTTTGTAACATCCGTAATTTTTACCCGTTTGACTGTACTTGTAATTTGATTAACTACTTTAATAAACGAAAACTTTGGGCCTAATTGTGTTCATTTATCTGTAAATTGGGCCAATTATAATGTCATAATTGGATTTCTAGAATTAAGCCCATGTTGCATGACCATGATATTGGCCCATATGTGATAAGGAAAATATATTATAGACGATAATTGAATAACTGTGTTAACAGGAAGAAACGTATATGAGAAGCCTTAAGTATAATGTACGGTTTAAACAGTGTCGGTGGCACAGTGTCGACAGGGTCGGTGGATAAACTAATAATAGAACAATTAAAACAAAGCCCGACATACTTTATGGAAAGTAGAAATACTCGTGAAATTATCACGGACTATATTTGGTTTATTAGTGGAATAATGTTATTAGTAGACATCCGACAAAACTTTTATGAAAGGTTATAAACCCGTGATTTATTTTGGTTGATTAGTAATCATGGACCCGGTCAAGCAGCGGATATATATATCCCTACTATCTCACTTATTGATATATATACCGTACTCTATTATTTACTCTATTATTATTATTATTCTTTCTTTCAAGTCCAGAGAACCCAAGCTCCTCCCCTTCATTATTTCTTCTTCTTCTCTTATTAATTCTGATTCCTATCATCAAATTCTTAAGCAAAATCAACTAGTAATTGATATAACAATAACAATTATCATCAAGAATTCAAGATTTTCATGGTTTAAAGAGTTTATTTCATCCATTTTACTTCAAATTCGAATTTATACATCCAAGTACTTTTGGTAAGTAATTTCACTCCTTAAACACTTGTTTTATATCATTACATACCTTAGATAACTAGTTAATTACAAAACTTTGATAAATTTAGTGTTCTTGAGCAAAAATGAGTTCTTCAAGTTCATTAATGGTAACTTATGATTTTGGAAGTGGGTTTTGGTTTAGAGATGATATATATGCTTGATTATACTTGTATTAAGTTGTGTTAAAATTTGGTAGTTCAATTTTGACGTTTGGTGAGTCGATTTGAGGTTAAAAACCCGTTTTTTTGTGATGCTTTCGTCTCTCGCGCCGTGAGGGCTCTTGTTCGCGTCGTGAGGCTTCAGATTTACAAGGATTTCGCATAAGATCAAAATATCGCGCCGAGATACCAAAATATCGCGCCGAAAAGTCATTTTCTCGCGCCGCGAAGTCAATTTATCGCGCCGTGATAAAACTGCAGAAAAGTCATTTTCAAACGCTTATAACTTTTGATCCGTAAGTCCGTTTTCGATGATTCCAGTGACCACGGAAGCGTAATTGAGTCTAGTTTCTAAAAGTATATGCCTCTGAGTCCAGAACGTAGTGTTAACATTTCAAAAGTTTTGATAAAGCAACAGTGGTCAAGTTTTGACTAGTCATTGTGAAACAAAATGTAATGATTCCATTTCGGTTGGATCAAAGTCTTATAAAATGGACATAATAAAGCTTTTATAGTAAGATTAGGTCAATATTCATAGGACCTTACCTCTTGAGATGCTTTAGGATTAATGTAATACGTGTATGATAGGTTTTGGCTATCGTGGATATCGGTTCTACTTCCTTTTGACTTGGGACTTTATTGCTCATTTTAGGTGAGTTTCGTTGTTCCCTACTCAATTGAGATTCGGGCTGAAAAGTGTACATATACGTGTTTGTTTGATTGTTTGCTTGGTTTGATTTATGGTTTATTGATTGTTTGATGAAATGTTTCGATTGAATTACGGAACTAATTGATTGATGATTGATGGATAGTTTTGAGTTAGTGTTTGATGATTTATGCATGTGATTACGATATTATAATTTTATTTAGGATAGATGTACATACATGGAAGTCGGTTATACCTTCAAAGAGTTTAAGATGTGGTGGGAAGGCTGCGGGTGACCCTATATATAAGCATCAAGGACTCGTTGAAAGTAGAATCCTCCTAAGTGTATGTGCATATAGTCTTGTTTGATTTGTTGGACATATGGACTTGATTATTGATGATTATGCTGATTGAGACATAATTGTTATGTGCATTATGGTTATTGGTTGATTGTTGACTTATGGTTGGAATTGGGGAAACCGATTATGGGATTCGGTTGGTGCATTGTTGAAGGCAAGCTGTTTAGCTGTAAGTCCGCCGTAAAGGCAAGCTGTTTAGCTGTAAGTCCGCCGTAAAGGCAAGCTGTTTAGCTGTAAGTCCGCCGTAAAGGCAAGCTGTTTAGCTGTAAGTCCGCCGTAATGAAGGCAAGCTGTTTAGCTGTAAGTCCGCCGTTTGAGTACTTTAAGTACTATATGTACATCCGAGTGTATAGACGTATACACTTGTGTTGAATTGATGATATGATATGGACCAAGTATTGTGATACTTGATGATTGAGAGATACATTGCATGACATTGACACGCATATAATGCACATATTGACATTCATACACATTTGATGCATTGCATGACCTTGATGTGTTTACGATACATTTATTGGAATGATTCCATTTGTACTTGATTGTATATGAACTGTTTTGTATTGTTTGTTGTTTGGATATTTATTTGACAAGGATGAACGATATGTTAACCTCACTTGTCTAACAGGTGACGTACATGTGATTTGTTGTAAGTACTTTGTTTGATGTTGTTATAAATGATAATGTTATTGATGATGGTTCCTTGTGAACCATTACTACGAACTCACCAACCTTGTGTTGACACTTGCTAGTACACTTTTCAGGTAATCAGGTGAATCAAGATAGAGATACATGATTTTTGATGGCTTGAACCCGGACTTGGACTAATATGGATCAAGGATTCATTTACCATCTTTTGCATTATGCTTAGGATCGTTTGCTATCGTTTGGGTTAACTTGTAAACTTTTGGTGACTACTTGATCCTTATGTATTTTGTGCTTGTATTTGACATTACTCGTCGGATTCACTGAATTCATGTATTTTCATATAGTTCATGATCTACGATAATTCCACTGTGTGCTATATAATTTCCGTAATACTTCGGGCCCAGCTCGGGGTGTTACAGAATGGTGTCCCATGCGTGGTCGTAGAGAATTAGGCGGTTTGACCTAGACTACGGCTTAAGTTAAAACTCTTCATATAGCATGCATGGTTAGGAATTTTGTGTGCAATGTGGATTATGTGAAACCCTGAAAGTGTACATTGTGAGTTCGTAGACAAGACCATTTATGTGATGACTTGAGTACAATGTGATGAACGTGTACAATATGGTTAATGTGTATATTAATTGAACTTGATTATGATTGAGATGGATTATTGTTATTAACTGATAATGGTTTGATGATTTAGGGCAAAATGAAGTTATGGTGTTAACTTGATATAATATTGTGGCAACCCTAAAAGAGCTTGATCAACTATTTTATGGTTACCAAGTATTATAACAAGTTAATGACATCACGGATTGCACACGTGTGGCTTAGGGTATAATAAGGAACCGATATGCTTAATGGAAGTTGATTAGGTGGAGGGTTAGCCGCTGGTACACCCTGTATACAAACCCGGTCAATAACTAAAGAGCATATCGAATTCGGATTATACTTTAAACCATTTGTGTTAGTTACTTGATTGTGTAATATGTTGAACCTGAGTACTTGTATTGATGATAAATTATTGAAGTGAACTTGGCATGATGACATGAAAAGTAATAATCCCCCTTAGAACTCTAGCACTTTGCCATAGCACAATGATATGAATGATGTATTGAAGACTTGAACATTAAATGAGATGAATTTGAACTGTATGTCATAAATCTGAACTGAAACGATATATTGTGAACTTGAACTTGACTAATGCGATATGAGTTGGAACTTGTATGAATTTGTGTGGACTTGAAATTTATGTTAATTGAAATGGTAGTACAGGCATAGGGTATTTTGGATGGGTTGGTAATGTGATAGGCTGGCCAATGGTAAGGTCTATATTATAAGCATTATCGGATGACCCATGTCTAAGCTATATCACTTATAATTGTCTGTAATTATCAGTCATTGTTGGAATAACGGTATGAGAATAAGATCTAGAATACATGGTCATCCTAGATACTTATAAACTATAATCGTAGACCAAGGATTTATTATAAACTATAGACTTAGTTTAAACTTATAATTACGATTGACTGATAGGATGAGCTAAGATTTTTGGAGACTATGATGTTTAAGTAAATTAAGATATTATGAAATATTATGTGATATACTATGTTAAGAGGCGTTATTACGAACGTTGAGCTTGAGTTAGTAATTTAATGAACGTGTTCAAGGATATGGCTAGAATAAGAGCAAACATGATGGTCGTAGAAGATTAAGAACTTAAGAGATCATATACAGGAATAAAGTCCCGTAGATTTCACTTTATATTGGCTTGTACCTAGAGTAAGAATACATGATTTTACAGTGAGGTACTATTCGCTTATATAAACGTAAGCAATGATGCCAGATGACAATAATTTTCGAAATGACCGACAAAGAATAATTTTGTAATAATAAAGCCAATAATTTGGCGTTATCTATAATTGAATGAGATAAAGTTGAATAACTTTATCAGAATAATTTAATGAAACCAATAATAGTGTACTGACTATGAACATGAGTAGAGCGGGTAATTGGAATGCGAAAACTTTGGTATGAATATATATTGCACAATTTATATATATGACAACATAATTGTTGAAAATATACAAAAACACACATAATTACAAGCATAAATACTTGCAAAAATATGTATATAACAATTAGATTAACTAAGATTGTTAATATTTATTAAACAAACAAAATATATATATCTCACAATAGTAATTGTTTGCAATAAAAATAAAAATGGTGAAATTGGCCGTCCCCGGGATCGAACCTGGGTCTAGGCCACACCCTTTCGCGCATTTAGCCAACCGTGCTAAATGCCTAGTGTTGTGAAAGTTCTCTTATGATTAAATATAAACATATGTACAATAAATTCCTAATTCACGCATATATTGTAAGTTCATATGAATTTTCTTTCCTAAACAAAATTTCTCGAGGAAAGGAAAACAAATGAGAAGATTTAACTACAAGCTGTTTAAGTAATTAAACTTGGAGAAGTTGAACGGAAAGCTGTAGGAGTGTTCTCTAAGATAGAGAATATTGAAGCAGTCATTTCCACTAATGAGCATGAAGTCGATCATTAAGTTAAAAATGTTGCTAGAACTTTTAACTGGGGAATAGTTTGAGTAAGAGTCGTGAGAGAATCGTCGTGCATATGGAAAAATTGTTATAATTTATAAAATCGAATCGATTATAAACATGAACAAAAGTAAGAATTTTATTTGATTGAACATAGCAAGCCACTATTACAAACATTAATAATACATTCACTCACAACGGGAACATACACTGGACTAAGTGGCTCGGTGTGGCTTGGCTAACTCGTGCTCAATCTGCCTTAAGAAGTTGGTATTACTGGGATCCTTGGAACAAATCTTCCAAATGTTTGTTAAGAAATGAGTAGAAGCCTTATCGATCTCGCTTAAACGAAAGAACTTCTCATCCCCATCCTCTGAAGTGTAGAAGATCCCAGCAGGCCTACTTAAGACCCTTCCTTCCACAAACACTATGCCCTTTGGAAGCTGAAGATTTAGAGATGCATCGTCGTTAACTGGTGGAAGTACATCGGAAGCAGATGATGAGGCGCAACATTCTTGGTCTTTTCACCGGTCTTTGAGAAAGTAGAGGAGTGCTACTTTCGTCGCCTCTCAGAGTGATATCTTCTTCTCCCATAGTCCTCTGTAGATACTTCCTTAGACTTGCTTCACCTTTAGCCATTTTGGCATACCACTCAGCTTCTCTTTTACTAGCAAGTTCTAATATGTTGACATGTTGACTTGCTGGTGTTTGCACCTCAGAACCTGTTTCTCCTGCTTCTGCAAGCAGTAATTCCTTAGCTAACTTCAGAGAAGCCTCTTCCTCCATCGCTTGTATTTTCTGACGTTCTATAATCTCTTTGAGGATCATGTCTTGAGAACTACTTTGGAGTGTTTCAAAATTTTCATGAAATATAACAGGAGAAGGTGATGACATAGGTCTCTTTCCCTTGAAAACAGTTGGGTCAACTGTTGTTTCAACTTCTTCAGATTGTGAGAAATCAGCAAGTTGATACAACAACCCTTTAATTTCTCTAATTTCTGCTTCAAGTTTTGTTTGTTTATCGATAGATTTTCTTAATAGTGCTCTATCAGCTGCTAGGAGAAAAGATGCACTATTGTGTATTTGGTCGATTCGGGAAGTAAGAGACTTAAACGAGGTGGTTTGTTCAGTAGCAAGTGATACTATAGTACTGTTAAGTTGTTCAATTTGCTTTGACAAAAGCTCGATTGAATGTTCAAGTGCAATAAATGGGTGAGTGGCCATGGTTTAGTTGAGAAAGAACGGTGGTTGATTTGGATGTGTGGAAATATAGTTTCACACAAAGAAAAATGTAAAGGAGAGAAAGAAATTTCAGAATGCCTATTATCTTTACAAATGCTTTTCTTATATAGAGAACGAAAGACGAAGTGTGACCTTGGAGAACGGACAGGTGTCCATAAAATTACAGTAATCTATAATCATCACGATAGTAATATGATTTTTGAATTCTCCTCTTTACCTTTGGGTCCTTAAACATCAATTTGAATGATTAAGGGAAATTATTTTAACTGGGGAATTTCCCTACCTGACATAAAAATTCAAATGAAAAAGATAAAGGGCTCAACATTTTTGGTATAAGTGTTCGTTTTGGTTAAATGTTGAGGAAGGAAAATTTTAAGTTGATATGGAGAAATGTGTGTGGTGGCATTATTATTATAGTCTAAGAATGAGCCGTTTCTAACGGTCAAATATGGAAAGAGAAATAAATTTGAATCCTGTATAGTGCCTTAGTCAGCATTATTTGTATCTAGACAGAACATCTATACTATACCATAGATGTGTAAGTAGTCTATACTATATGTGTACATACTTGTTTGATGTTGATTAATAGTTTGATTGATTGTTCGATTTACGTATTGGTTTGTTGCTCGATTAATTATGCTTTCGGTTATGAATATGTGATGTGATTGAGTTTTGTATGACGCATTTGAAATATATGTAAGTCGCCCCGTTGATATGACGCATTTGAAATATATGTAAGTCGTGTCGTTATTGATGTTATGGGTACCTTTATACTCATGCTATGGATTGTTGAATCCACGTTATGAGTATCTTTATACTCACGTTATGGGTTGTTGAGCCCACGTTATTAATCGTTATATGAATCGTTATTGAACGTAAATGTTGACTTGTATTGATTTGTGTAAACGTGATTAGGTATTCTAATCCTTGTATCTTGCTGTTAATTATGTGTGATTGTCTAATGTAGATTAGATACTTAGATGCCATGTCTCCTAATATCGATTAATTGGCACTAAGACAAAACATAAATCAAGTTAAGTATATTTTTACTCGATACAATCAAGATTTCGAGGTCGAAATCCTTTTAACTGAGGAATAATGTAACATCCGTAATTTTTACCCGTTTGACTGTACTTGTAATTTGATTAACTACTTTAATAAACGAAAACTTTGGGCCTAATTGTGTTCATTTATCTGTAAATTGGGCCAATTATAATGTCATAATTGGATTTCTAGAATTAAGCCCATGTTGCATGACCATGATATTGGCCCATATGTGATAAGGAAAATATATTATAGACGATAATTGAATAACTGTGTTAACAGGAAGAAACGTATATGAGAAGTGTTAAAAATCCAAAAATAGTGATAAATTGTAATTTAGATTAGATGATTTTCTTGTTGTTAAGTCATAGGTAAATGATCACTAAGGTTGAGGGGCTAATAGTGATAATTAGCATAAGTGTATAGGTAGCCTATAAATACCCCTCTCATACCTTAGGGATCATAACCTGTAATAACCTTTCATCCTCAATTGATTCCAATCAGCCAAATTTCACACACTTTCTCTCTCAAAACACACACAAACACCAAGAACACACACTCACCAAAACTGCCATTGATGACGTGAATTCGGTGATAGAAATCGTGTTATAACATGTGGTATCAGAGAAAAATATCATTCTGATATCGATCCATAACTGAATTCAGTCACAAATTCATCAAAAATCAAAAATATTTACATTTTTTTGTTCGTATTTTTCATCTACTGTTTCATCAAAATTCACCTCTCAAATCGCATAAAATCACAGTTATTTGTTCACCAATAGATTCGTGGAAGTTAAAAACATAATCCTGTCAAGTTTCAAGTTCCAATTCGATCTAAATCTCGAGTTTAAATTTTTGCATTTTAGCGCGAAATTTGGGATTCGAATCTGTTGTGTTTTGTGTTGAATTTTGTTAATCGGTGTGTTGCTAAGGTGAAAACAAACAGTTTGCAAGTGAATTCGTGATCTAACTCCTAGTAAATCGAAAGTTATTGAAGCTTTTCTATGTCGTTAATGGAGAAAACTGCTGCTGTTCATGTTCATGATGAAGAAGATGACTTCAGGACGATCTTGTTCCTGATTTTGTGTTGATACGATCTCCAGTAGTGTTTTTGGTCTAGAACGATCTTCTCAAGATCATCTCAGGCTTGAAAAACCAATTTCCCATACTTTGTGCTTAGTGGCTTGTAGGACGATCTCCTCAAGATCGTCTTGACAAGTGGTTGTTTGTGGTGTAGTGTTTGTTTGTAAATTTTGGTTGGGAACCAAATTTACTCTGGCTAACTAATCCGTAAGGATTGGTTTTGGTCAATTCAAACATTAATAAGGTTTGATACTTGAGATTTTTTCTTAAGGCAGAGGTTAAGACAATCTCATTAAGATCGTTTTGATGTGTGAACTTAGGACGATCTTTTCAAAATCGTTTTAGGTTTTTGGTGTGTGAGGTTGATCATTTGAAGTTGTTGTGATTGGGAATCACACACTTCCTGGGTAACTGATCTTTAAGATTGGTTTTGCTCAAAATTCCTTTCTTCCATATCATACCGTTACTCTGTCCGATTTTCTCAAAAATACTTAGAAATTTTCTTTTCAAAGATAAGAAATCCAAGACGATCTCCTCTAAGACGATCTCGTTTAAGACGATCTCCTCTAAGACGATCTCCTCTAAGACGATCTCCTCTAAGACGATCTCACCTAGGACGATCTTCCCAAGATCGTTTCAAATTCTGATTTCTTCAACTTTTGATCCAAATTCAATTTTCAAACCAAATCAATTTCAAATGGCTTCTCGTGAAGCATTGGCATTAGGTTCAGATACAAGACCTCCAGTTCTCTACCGTGGTTCCTATGGACTATGGAAGAAAAGATTTATGGACTATGTGGAAAGTCAAACAAATGGTCATCTGATGAAAGATTCCATCCTTAATGGACTTGCAGTTCATCGCCATCCCACTACTGATGCAATTCTAACTCATGATCTTTTGAATGCTGAACAAAAAGATCGAACAGCTGCAGATAACAGAGCTAGATCATGCTTATACAAAGCACTACCGGATGAAATCTATGGATTTGTTGATTCTTATGATACAGCCAAGGAGATATGGGATGAGGTGGCTAGACAGATGGAAGGAGCTGACGTGACTTCAACGATAAGATTGACCAATGTTTTGACTGAGTTTGACAACTTCACAAAATTGCCAAATGAAACTCTTGAGGCTGTCTACTACAGATTCTGCAATGTCATAAATGAACCGAGGAAGAACAATGTCAAGAAAACAGAGATTGAGTTAAACATCAAATTCATCAAAGCTCTTGGTCCAAAATGGGAAGATTTTGGAACACAGATCAAGCAACATCAAAATCTGACCAAGTTCACCATTCATACTCTTTATGAATCTTTCAAACTCAATGAAAACCAAGTCCTAAACAAAGCTTCATCAAGCAAAATGCCAGAAGTTGTATCTGCTGATCCTTTGGCATTGATTGTTGAGAAAAAGATTTCTGAAGCTCTTAAGAGGCAAATGGTAGTTGTTTCTTCATCTGATGAGGAGGGAGATGATCTGATGGCTACAAGAGATGGTGTTTCAGATGAACTATATCAAGCTCTTGCCGCGGTAACAAAGCATTTCAAGAGAAAATTTTACAAAGCGAGGCCAACAAACAACAATCTCCGCACTACTTCTACAAGTGCATTTCCCAAGAAGGAACATTATCATCCTAAGAGTAATGAGCAAGGTGAAGCTAGTGGATCAAAACATGGTGAAAAGAAGGAAGCTTATGAGAAACAAGTTGTTGAGAAGGGTAAGACATCAGACAAAAAGTGCTACAATTGTGGTGTTCCTGGACATTTTGCTATTGATTGCAAACAACCTCGAAAGCGGAATTATGAGTATTACAAGCAGAAGATGCTGTTAGCCAAATAAGTTGAAGCAGGACATGCATTGCTCGCTGAAGATGACAAATGGCTATTACTCTCAGATGATGAAGATCAAGATCTCTCTGCTAATGTTTGCTTTATGGCAAGGTTGAACAAGGACAAAGTTTTTGAAGCAGAAAGCACTGATGATGAATACCCAGATGATGAGGTAACTCTCGACTCTATTTTTTCTTTGATTAAGGATAAAGAGTCATGTAGATTAGCTTTGTCAAAATTGACAACTCATATCAAATCTTTAGCCAACAAAAACAAAAAGTTGAAAAATAGTATTTCATTTTCTAAAAGTGAATTTTCAAAACTTCTTGAAGAACATTCAAATTACTTTTTGAACATGATGCTATTAAACAAGATTTTCAAGCATACAAAGATGAAATGTTGGTTAAAGAATGTGAGTTGAATGTCTCTCCTGATTCTAAGTTATTACAAAAATGTCACAATCTTGAAAAGACCATTCATGATCTTGAAAAGGCCAATCAAGATCTTGAAATTCAAAAGACCAATGAATGGCTTTGGGCAAATGCTAGACAAATGGATGTTGATATTCTTAATAAAAAGCTCCAAGAAGCTAAACCAAACAATGTTGAATTTGAAAGGAAGATTTCTGATTTAAATAATAATTGTTTTCTAAAAGGCATTGAGATTGAGAATCTTGAAAAACAAGTTGAGGAATTTAAAAAGAATATACTTTTCTATCAAGAAAAGTTATATAAAGTTGAACAAAATCCTCTCTTGGATTTCACTGCCTATTTCAACAAGTCAAAAATTGACAGAAAGGATCTTCTTCTTGGGTTGGGATTTGAGAATATCACACCATTACAAAAAGCCAAAGAGGAAATTGAACCCTTGTATGATGAAAAATTTCTACGACTTGGTATGATACAACAATTTATTCGTCCATTGGATGACGAATTTGAGACTGATGAAGTTGAGAGAATACCAAAACATGAATTTTGGTTAATTATGATGCAATAAATGATTCATACAAAACTAAAGAATCTTCAATTTTCAAATTGGAAGAAATTGAATCAAATTTTCAAACCAAGAATCTGTCGGTACTCCACCTAAACCAACTAAAATGTATTTTCCAACCACATTTTTGGAAAAACAAGTAGAAGGTTTACAACAAAAGGTGGAATCTCAACAAAAAGTTATTAATCATCTCAAGTCTCAAAGTCCGAATTCAGAGGATAAATGTATTGTTGTTGATACTAAGAAAGTTTGTGAGAATGTTTCTACTCAAACTGACCTAAGTGCTTTAGTAGACCATTCTACTCAAACTACTTGTGATTCATCTACCAATACCTCTACTCAAACCTTGACTGATTCTCTTGAATGTACTTGTCAAAATACTGCTACTCTTATAGCTGATAATTATGTGCAATCTGATTTATCTGATGAAGAACTTGCACATAGTTTAGTTTTGATATGGTACTTCTATAGGTTTTTCACATGGAATACTGTAGATGAGTTAGTTATTCACCCTAAGCCTAGTGCTAGTATAGGTGTTGATACTTCTACTCAATTTTCTTGTGAGACCAAAGATGTGTCAGTTCAAGTTGACCTTATTTCCGAGACTACCCATGATGTGAAGTTGGACACCAAGATTCCTGATTTTTCAAAACTTTCAAATGAATTTGAAACTAATCAATCTCCATTGAAATTTTCTTTTTCAAACGATGTCACACAAGATGATTTTGATAAATTCATGGAGGGAGAATATGTTTTTAATTCAAAAACTGAGAAAAAGATTGAATCTACCAAAATCAAAGTTGAAACAAAAGTGGAATCTCAAAAACCATTGTCCAAAGCTCCAACTTTATATTACTCAAAGAAACGAGTTAAGTCCAAACTCGTCAAGACTGAACCAAAGACCATTAAGTTAGAAACCTTTGTTGCTACCCCAGTGAAACATGTCAAAAAGGAACAAGCTGAGACCCCACTCAGGACAAAGTACACCAAAGTGAAACTTCCGAAAGACTATCCTAATGCTTCTCAATCTAGCTCTATACCTAAGGTGTCTAAGTCTAGCTCAGTTTCGCTAACTAAGGACGCATCAAATGGTACAACTAGATATAGGGATAGATATGGATGGTTTTCTCATGATAAACCAAAGAAGCAAGAAGTTTCCTCACCTCCAAAAGAATCCAAAAAGATGAAAGTGTTTAAAACCCCTCGTTCTAATCTTCTTAGTTTCAATTCAACAGGTGGAAAGAGCATAACTAGTGGTGCTAAATGGGTTGCTAAAACATTAGTACCTAAGATCACTAGTAATCAAAAGGATGTTGAGAAAAAGAAGAAAAGAAGGAGGAGAAAGGCTGTTAATAGGAGGAAGGGTGTTCCTGTTAATCGAAACAATTCTTCTTTGTTAAATAATGTTGAATATGCCAAGGCAAGACCTTGTGAGCTTGTAAACAATTTTAATTCCCGTACTTCTGTGGTTGATGTTGATGCTTGTAGACATGTTACTTTTAATTCTCATGTGAATGTTCGTACTTTTTATTCAAATGTGTTTGTTGATAATGTGCTTGTTAATGCTTATGTTGATTCGAAAACATGTTTGAATGCATTTCCTAAGTTATATACCCTGCCTGTTTTAACTAACCATCAAGGACCCGTCTTCAAGTGGGTACCTAAAATCGGTTAAATTTCTTTGATTGCAGGAAATAACCATCTGTGTTTGGATACTCGATTCCGGGTGTTCAAAGCACATGACTGGAAATAAATCTTTGCTCAAGAATTTTGTTGAACGATTCATGGGAACAGTTCGCTTTGGAAACAACAATTTTGCTCCTATCTTAGGTTATGAAGACATTGAACGAAATGGAATTGTCATTAAGAAAGTTCACTATGTTGAAGGATTAAGTCATAACTTGTTCAGTGTTGGACAATTCTGTGACAACAATCTTCAAGTTCTTTTTCGACAATCTCTATGTAAAGTCCAAACTCTAGATGGAGTTGATATTCTTTGCGGTGATCGTGATGATAATCTTTTTACCGTCAATCTCGATGATAACCAACCAACCGATAATATTTATCTCATTTCAAAGGCTACTTCAAAGAATTCTTGGTTATGGCATAGAAGGCTTTCTCATCTGAATTTCCAAACTATCAATACTTTGGTCAACAAGCATCTTGTTGAAGGCTTACCTGACTATAAGTATGAAAGTGAGCATGTTTGTCCTTCTTGTGCTGTTGGGAAGATTAAGAGAGCTTCTCATAAACCGAAGAAATCTCCAATTTCTTTAGCACCTCTTCATTTGCTTCACATGGATCTTTGTGGGCCGATGAAAGTACAAAGCCGAAATGGGAAGAAACACATCTTGGTTATTGTTGATGATTATTCAAGATATACTTGGGTCAAGTTTCTTGCATCTAAAGATGAAACAACTCAGATGTTGATAGATTTCATCACTACTACTCAAGTAAATCTTCAACTTCCAGTTCGTTACATCCGTTCGGATAACGGTACTGAGTTCAAGAATGCTGTTTTTGATGAATTCTGCAAATCCAAAGGTATTACTCATCAATTTTCAGCAGTTCGCACCCCACAACAAAATGGTGTTGTTGAAAGGAGAAATCGATCGCTAGTGGAAGCAACAAGGACAATGCTTGCTTATTCCAAATTGCCATCCAATATGTGGGCTGAAGCTGTTGACACTGCTTGTCACACTCAGAATCGGTCCATTATCAATCAGCGTTTCGAAAAGACTCCTTATGAGGTTGTTAACAAACGCAAACCCAACATCAACTACTTTCATATATTTGGGTGTGTTTGTTACACTTTGAATGATCGGGAGAATCTTGGAAAGTTCGAGACGAAAGGTGATGAAGGATATTTTGTTGGTTATTCCAAAACATCAATTGCCTACCGAATCTATAATCGCCGAACAAACACAATTCAAGAAACAATAAATGTTTGGTTTGATGAGATGTCAGGCATGATTTTTGAGCAAGAAAGTTTGCTACCAACAAGTAATGATCCAAGTGCTTCAAGTACTTCTACAAGGAATTCTACCTTAGCTTCTAAATTCAAGAAGTTTCCAACTCCAACAAGTGATGAATTAGATATTCTTTTTGAAGAATTCTATAATTCAAAACCGATTCATGATCAAGAACCTCAAGTCATCGTTGAACCAATTCAAAACAATGAACCTCTTCATAACAACGATTCAGTTCCTGACAACATTCATGAATCGTCATCAAGTTCTTCAGAGCAAGAATCCTCTTCTAATGATTCTTCTCCACCATCCTCTCTTGATAATTCTTCTCAAGTGAATGTTCAAGAACAACCTTCTCGATTTACTCAGACAACAAATCCTTTGAACACTCCAAATGTGTATGTACCACTTGACTTTGATCATCCAGCTTATGAGGAAAGAGTTCTACCAAGTTATGATTCCATCTCTCAACAAAACTCAGTTTTAATGATGGTGATGTTGATCTTCAACAACAAGATCCTCTTCCTCATGCTCACAAGTGGACACGTATGCAGAAATACCATCCTACTGATCAAATAATTGGAAATCCACAAGCAGGAATAACTACTCGTACTTCAGTAAATGAGTGTCTTGTTGCACTTTCTCTTAGCAATATCGAACCCAAAACAGTATCTGAAGCTCTTCGTGATCCAGAGTGGGTTAAGGCAATGCAAGATGAACTCGCACAATTTGAAAGACTGAAGGTATGGAGATTAGTTCCAAATCCGAGAAAAGATGATCCAATCGGAACAAAGTGGATATTCAAAAACAAAAAGGATGAGAATGGAGTGGTAGTAAGGAATAAAGCTCGTCTTGTTGCAAAGGGTTATTGCCAACAACCTGGTGTTGACTTCGACGAAACTTTTGCTCCAGTTGCAAGAATGGAGGCCATTCGAATATTCTTAGCTTATGCCGCATTCCGAAACTTTATTGTGTTTCAAATGGATGTGAAGACTGCTTTCTTGAATGGTGACCTCAAAGAAGAAGTTTACGTTGATCAACCAGAAGGTTTTGTTGATCCTCAAAGGCCAAACCATGTCTACAGGTTAGACAAGGCTCTCTACGGTCTTAAGCAAGCACCCCAAGCATGGTATGATTCTTTAACTACTTTCTTACTAAGAGGTGGCTTTACCAAAGGCACAATTGACCCTACCTTGTTCATTCACAAACAAGGTAAGCATGTTCTACTTGTTCAAATATATGTTGATGACATTATCTTTGGGTCGACCAGTCAAACATTTTGCCGAAACTTTTCATCTCTTATGGTTAATCATTTTGAAATGAGCATGATTGGGAAAATGAATTACTTTTTGGGTCTTCAAATCAAACAATTACCAACTGGTATTTTTATATCACAAGGTAAATACATAAATGACATGTTGAAAAAGTTTGATATGACTTCATGTTCTTTAATTTCTACCCCAATGGCTGCTCGAACAAACATAAATGCTGATAAAAATGGGAAACCATTTGACCAAAAGAGATATCGAAGTATGATTGGTTCGTTGTTGTACCTAACAGCATCTCGCCCAGATATAATGTTTGCAACATGTATGTGTGCTAGGTATCAAGCTGCTCCAACTGATTTACATTATCAAGCTGTGAAACGAATCTTTCGTTATCTGAAGGGTACACCCAATTTAGGTCTCTGGTATCCAAGGGATACTGGATTCAATCTAACTGCATATTCAGATGCAGATCATGCTGGTTGTAAGCTTGATCGCAAGAGCACTTCCGGTACTTTACAATTTTTAGGTGATAGAATTGTGAGTTGGTCTTCCAAGAAACAGAATTGTGTGTCACTATCAACGGCTGAAGCTGAATATGTGGCTGCGACTAGTTGTTGTGCTCAAGTTTTATGGATGAAGACACAACTAACTGATTATGGTCTGAAATATGATCATATCCCTATCTATTGTGATTCTCAGAGTGTCATTGCTATTGCAGTCAACTCAGTAAACCACTCTCGATCAAAGCATATTGATGTTAGATATCATTTTCTCAAAGATCATATTGAGAAAGGTGACATCGAGCTCTACTTTGCGGGTACTGACTTTCAACTTGCAGATCTGTTCACAAAACCATTGGATGAAAAGAGGTTTAACTTTCTTATCTCCAAGCTTGGTATGTTAAATCTTGAACCTTAACTCTTTTTCCCTTTGAAGGAATTCTTGACTCATTCCAGAAAACAAAATACAAAATTTGAAAAGAGAAAATCAAATACAAAATTGCAAATTTTCAAAAAATAAACAAAAAGATATTTATTTCAAGATGGCTTGTATATACTATGTATGCAACCCGTTCTTCAATGATTTATTTATTTTAGAGTGTTTATACATTCTAAGATCCTGTTGTTATACATATAGATTGATATAAGATTACAAGGAATCGAACGCCTTTGTGTACTTCCAAGTGTTCTTATATGAATATGTATGTGTAATAGCAGTTAATTCTTTCAATTAAAATTTGCTTAAATGTTTTAATTGCCTCCAACTTGTTGATGTAAGATGCGACGGATTGAACGCCTTTGTGTACTCCCTAGCTGTCTTACTATGAACATTGTTGTTGAAGCAAAACTTTGTGTTTCTCAAATGAAAAATCTTGTTCACATTAGACTCTCAAGTTTTCAGAAAATATCACAACAAAGATTTTACTCATTTTGATCTCACAAAAACAATTTTTGCTCCACCTTTCTATGGAAAACATTTTGATCTATTCTTGCATAGATTAAGGAGGAGTTTGTGATTTCAAAAACTTCCAAAACTTCAAATGTGTTTCAAATATTTTCATTCACACATTTGATGTTTTTTCAATGATTTTCAATCAAAAGGAGTTCGGTGATTAGTTTGCACATGAGCGATTAAGTTTTTCTCAAAATTTACTCCATGAACTTCATCATCGCCGATAAGTTCTAACCCCGGAGTATTCACTTCTTTCATTAGACAGTGAGGATATTTTGAGTGATGTTGTTTTCGTGCAAATAGGATGGAGGGAGTAAAGTCGAAAAGGTGATATGTTGTGAGAAAAGGGTTAAAAGAAATGATACCCTTCCCTAAATTCTCAATATCCGGGTAAAACACGTTTCTATCGGATGTCATTTGTTGATATCTCGATATTGAAGAAGTCTTCATGGACCCAGTGAAGCGATGCACATCTTTACCTAACCACTCAAGTGTTTCTTAACAAATACTTGTTTCATTTCTCACGGAGATTTTCACATTTCTATTGACTCTTCATTTGGAAGATGTTGATATTGAAAAAGGGCGACATTCTGCTCCAGTCCCCGACTTCATTTGATCACGTTGTGTCTAGAGCTATCTTGATTGATCATTAATTTGATCATCCTTCACTTCTTTAGGACACATTCGAGTCATAGCTTTGTGATATTATTGCTTATCTTTGTGATATAGCCGGAACATTTGTAGTGATATCTTAATTGATATTCCACGATGATCGAATGGAAATCCTACCAATGCTAACATCTTTGCCAACGTTGAAAGTAGGTCTCATGATTGCATTTATGTGATTATTGAGTTAACGAGAAGTCTAAATGTGACCTCGATTTTCCCTAAAAAGTCTTTAAGGATAATAGATTGTGGTTATCGAACGCTTCGGCTGTACTAACCATGATTTATATTCTTTGAAGCAATCTCGTGGTTGTAAAGCCGCAGACCGAACTATGTTAGAGACTTGCTTTGTGCATATCTCAATGATACATAGGAAATCCGAAAAATGTTATACATTTCTATCGGTCATTTCATTAATCCTTTCGATTTTTGAACATGCTAACGGATCATTCTTATCCGGTTTCATTTCTCATCACACAAACACAGAAAACACCAACACCGTGATATAACGTTTGTACCAACAACTTCAATCTTACATTTTATTCACCCCTAGGATTTCTTGGGTTGGGCTAATGGTTTGGGTTGATGTTTTGATGGTTGACATTTCTCCATGTGCACAAATTCTAAGCTTTAGATCATGTTATTCCTTTTGACATTTAATCAATAAATGTTTACATAATGACATTGGTTCCCAACTTTGTCATTATGAGGGGGAGAAAATATTATGATTGATTTACTGATTGAGGAAGAAATTAGAATGATTGATAAGGAAAACAAGGAGAAAAGTTTGTGTTTGGTTGTTTTAAAAGTTTAAGGTTTAGGGGGAGAAAATTCTTCATGATGTCAAAGATTTTCACTATATTTCAGTCTCTTGTGCTCAGATTTTCACTAGACCTTAGTTGATTGAGATTTTTGGCTTAAAAAGGGGAAATCTGAATTGACTTCAAAGATAAAGAATGAAACCGAAGATGAAAGGATTTTCACTCAAGATGTTACAAAAGTTCAAAGATGCAACAAAAAATGTTTATACTCATGGATTGAGGGGGAGCATGATTACTTCATAAGAAATTCATCCAAAATTCTTTCAAATGCTTACTCTCCAAAGAGTTCAAGTTGATGTGACAAAGATCAAAACTTCAAAAAGGTTGAAAGATTGGTTAGAAGATTCAAGTCAAAGAAGTAAAGCTTCAGAAGAGTCTTCATCAAACACACTTCATTCAAGATCTTCAATTCATACAACAACATTTTATCAAGAAACTCCAATGCATACATCAAGGGGAAGAGTACATATTCATGAAACTTTATTTCAAGAAGATGAAATTCACTCAAAAATCAAAGAATGAAACCGAAGATGAAAGGATTTTCACTCAAGATGTTACAAAAGTTCAAAGATGCAACAAAAAATGTTTATACTCATGGATTGAGGGGGAGCATGATTACTTCATAAGAAATTCATCCAAAATTCTTTCAAATGCTTACTCTCCAAAGAGTTCAAGTTGATGTGACAAAGATCAAAACTTCAAAAAGGTTGAAAGATTGGTTAGAAGATTCAAGTCAAAGAAGTAAAGCTTCAGAAGAGTCTTCATCAAACACACTTCATTCAAGATCTTCAATTCATACAACAACATTTTATCAAGAAACTCCAATGCATACATCAAGGGGAAGAGTACATATTCATGAAACTTTATTTCAAGAAGATGAAATTCACTCAAAAATCAAAGAATGAAACCGAAGATGAAAGGATTTTCACTCAAGATGTTACAAAAGTTCAAAGATGCAACAAAAAATGTTTATACTCATGGATTGAGGGGGAGCATGATTACTTCATAAGAAATTCATCCAAAATTCTTTCAAATGCTTACTCTCCAAAGAGTTCAAGTTGATGTGACAAAGATCAAAACTTCAAAAAGGTTGAAAGATTGGTTAGAAGATTCAAGTCAAAGAAGTAAAGCTTCAGAAGAGTCTTCATCAAACACACTTCATTCAAGATCTTCAATTCATACAACAACATTTTATCAAGAAACTCCAATGCATACATCAAGGGGAAGAGTACATATTCATGAAACTTTATTTCAAGAAGATGAAATTCACTCAAAAATCAAAGAATGAAGAATCGAAAAGTTGAATTTCACTCAAGAATCGAAGATTGGAGAATCAAAACCAAGATTTATACCTTCCGCATTCCAAAAGACAACTCTGATTCATGATTCAACAATTCTCGAAGATTCAAGACACACACACACTCATTATTCTCTGTTCAAAAAGAACATTGAGAATCATCACATGATTTAACTTCAAGAAGTCCAAGACCAAGACTGAATCAAGTTCTCCAAAGACAAAAGAGAAAGCTTTGAAGACTTGTTTCAACATACCAATTGTCTTCACCACCGGGCTCATCAAATTCATTCCTATAAGACAAGATAACACGTACTTCATTCATTACAATATATCACTAAGGGGGAGAATGTTAGAAATCCAAAAATAGTGATAAATTGTAATTTAGATTAGATGACTTTCTTGTTGTTAAGTCATAGGTAAATGATCACTAAGGTTGAGGGGCTAATAGTGATAATTAGCATAAGTGTATAGGTAGCCTATAAATACCCCTCTCATACCTTAGGGATCATAACCTGTAATAACCTTTCATCCTCAATTGATTCCAATCAACCAAATTTCACACACTTTCTCCTCAAAACACACACAAACACCAAGAACACACACTTACCAAAACCGCCATTGATGACGTGAATTCGGTGATAGAAATCGTGTTATAACAAGAAGCCTTAAGTATAATGTACGGTTTAAACAGTGTCGGTGGCACAGTGTCGGTGAAACAGTGTCGGTGGATAAACTAATAATAGAACAATTAAGACAAAGCCCGACATACTTTATGGAAAGTAGGAATACTCGTGAAATTATCACGGACTATATTTGGTTTATTAGTGGAATAATGTTATTAATAGACATCCGACAAAACTTTTATGAAAGGTTATAAACCCGTGATTTATTTTGGTTGATTAGTAATCATGGACCCGGTCAAGCAGCGGATATATATATCCCTACTATCTCACTTATTGATATATATCCCTACGAACTCACCAACCTTGTGTTGACACTTGCTAGTACACTTTTCAGGTAATCAGGTGAATCAAGATAGAGATACATGATTTTTGATGGCTTGAACCCGGACTTGGACTAATATGGATCAAGGATTCATTTACCATCTTTTGCATTATGCTTAGGATCGTTTGCTATCGTTTGGGTTAACTTGTAAACTTTTGGTGACTACTTGATCCTTATGTATTTTGTGCTTGTATTTGACATTACTCGTCGAATTAACTGAATTCATGTATTTTCATATAGTTCATGATCTACGATAATTCCACTGTGTGCTATATAATTTCCGTAATACTTCGGGCCCAGCTCGGGGTGTTACACTTCTGGTCTTTGCTGAATCACAGGTTCTGCCTGTTCAGCTTCAGTGTTCAAAGGAGTTGACCGAGTAGATCTCTTTTGAACAGTCTTCTTGACTGGAGCCTTTTTCTAAATCTTGCTTCTCGTCTTAGGAGCCATAAGTCTATGACATGAACAAAGATGTCGTTTAGAGATTTCCTTGAAAGGTTAGATAGAAAGTAGCTTTGCAAGACAGACGACAGTACAATGCAAGTCACATATTGTTGACTTGTACGAATTTATGTACTAGACAAGACAAGAAAATATGGAACATCATATTTCTAGTTCTAAGAATAAGCAGTTGACATATTCTGAACAAGTATGTAAGCCAAAAGACAATCCTATTTCATATATATCCGAAATTTTACAAAGTCTGACTTGTATATTTCAAAATCTTGTGGGAACTACATCCACAATTCAAAATCATGTGGGAACAACATCCACGATGATTTACTATACAGTCAGAGTGATATTATCCGAAGTACGTGGGAAATACATCCACCAAAAGACTACAACTCAATACAAAAGTATGAGTTGTTTTAAGTACTTAGGCTTACAATACATAAAGACTATTACAAGATTACATCTTGCAAATAACAACGATCAGCAAAGCCACGACTAACACCACCACGACAGACAGTATCCAGATCAACCTCCCGATAGTTTCCTTCCCTTCTCTAGCAACAGACATAGCCTCAGAAGCCTGGAAATAAGCTCCAGTCAATGCTTGAGCTTTAGTATCCATGACCTCTCTAGTACGGATGAGAGAATTATTCATCCTTGACATTTGTCGGAGAGCATACTCCGACCTATCAGCTGCAGATGCAACTGGCATAACGGTCTCGGGATTGTACACAGGCACTCTGGAGGGACCCGCAGCATACGGATCGCCCAGGAAGAAGGAAGGACCAAGTCCACAGTTGACCTGAACTGGTGCAGAAGGACCAGGAGCATAAGTCACACGAGCTCCCTCGGTAGTCCTCCTCTGATATGGAGATACCGGTGTTACAGATGATTGAACATGGATAGACACATGTTCACTTCCAGATTCACTGGATGTTGACACAAGATTGATAGGGTGTGATTCAGTGCCCGAAGCCTCCATTGGTTCCTCTTCATAAGAGTCAGGAACACAAGGAATGGAGTTTGCCTCAACAGGAACTGGAGGTGTACGAGGTACAACCGCATTAGAGCTAACTCCATCCGACATGACTATTCTGGAAAGATAGTCAAGGAATCCACATAAGTCTAATGGATAAGACAGAACGAGTCAAATGGATGATACAGTACGCAACATTGAGTTTTTAAAAGAAATCCTTGTCTAGACCATACACATACTATTTGGGTTTCTATTAACAATATACCTTCCTTGCTTATGTATAGGGTGCAGCCTTCCCACCACATTTTCAGTATTTTGTTAATATAATCCAACTATCACGTATATAAGTTTTTATGCATACACACACGATTTGAGTTTCTATTCCTAACATACCTTCAATGTTTATGTATAGGGTCACCGGCAGCCTTCCCACCACATCTACAGTATGTTGTGAATATAGTTCAAACTATAACGTATATACAAAATCTAAGATATTTATTTCGAGCCTTATATTATTTTACATAATCGGGACGTAGTCGATCAAGTTAGGTCTAATTATAGACAAATAATATAACTCTTGAAAAAATATCCTAAACCTAAATAGACTTAGATTTCCTTTTGAAACGATAATGGCTATAGATTGAGTTTTTCCAGCGGAAAAACTCGGTATTAACTATAACCTTGGCTCTTGATACCAATTTTTGTCACACCCCATTATAGCGGAAATATAGGGTTAACAAATAATTGCATACTAATCAAAAGGTTAATAGAGATTACATCCATTAATGCCAATACAAGTTCAATACAAGTACAATCGTTCAAATGTGGACCCCAAAAGACGGATACAAGTCATCCTTATTTGGAACTGGGCCCACTGAATACGAGTTCAATAAATTGGACAGTCTAATACAATTAAAGCTAATAACATGAGAGTCTTCAAAGTCTGAAGCTAATTGTACGTCCAATGTCAAAAGAATGGCCCTATAATGCCATAGAAGATCCAAGAACTTACTGTTGGTTACCTGAAAAGCATGAAATTTGAGAGGATCAACTATCGAAATAGTTTGTGAGTTTACAATGTGTTTGACTAAAGGATCAGTCGTCATTGGGAGCACACAATGACATGTAGTTATTTAAGATAAGACAGTCGGGATCACATATCCGACAATACTATAACAAGACAGCCGGGATCACATATCCGACAATAAGACCAGAACCAAGACAGTCAGGCACTAAATCTGACAAGACAACCATTAGGATTTCATAATGGCTATAACTACGTAGGGGGAAACATTTCAGTTCGTCAAACACAAAGAACAGTTTAGTCAGCCGACCACATGGCAAGTACAAAGTCATTTAGTACAAATAGTTCATAAGACATGTATACACATTTTCAGACAGCCGTCAACATGGCAAGAACATAAGGCAAATGATTTAAGTAGCCAAATCACATGGCATAGACAAAGACAAATCATTTATAAAGTAGTCGTGTATACAGTACATGCTTTCAGGCCCAAAGTAAAAGGAAAAAGGGCGCCATAAACTCACCTTAGCGATCAAAGAGCTAATAGAATGAGTAGTCCGAGAATATGAGCAGTCTAGTCTCCACTTCTATCCAAAAACCTAGGATATGAGTACCAATGGTGAGGATCAAATCTCACGACGACAAGTATCCTACGTACAACTACTTAGCTATCGATCCTAGAATGCCTTAACCGAGAATGTGATTTAATGTTCGTTACATTTGACTCAAATTACTAATGTCAATGACATTGTCATTAAAAGATAGTCTAAAGTATCAATTCATATAAACGAAGTTTAAGTTCATAAGTCGTCAAAAAGTCCGAAATGTCAAACAGCTCAAGACTCGCGGCGCGACCTGGGCTCGACACGGCTCGCGGCGCGACCTAGTGGTCTCGCGGCGAGACCTAGTCTGGGCAGAACTCGCGGCGCGACCTAAAGGTCTCGCGACGCGAGTCGCAGTTCAAAGTTCAGGTTTTGCTCGATAACAATACACCTCGCGGCGCGAGGTTGATGACTCGCGGCGCGAGCTATGACCTGATCGAGCCAAAGTTCAGTTTTTCGACCATTTGCCGTAACCAAAACACTTCCAATTCAATTCTTTTCATTTCAATACTAAAAAACAAGTCTAAAGAGTCTGGTAACAAACCCATTTACTAACCATTTCATAATTTCTACCATTTTGACTTTAAAACCACTTTCTAAGTCAAAAACCTAATTAAATCAACTAAAACCCTAATTTCATATTAAGTTCAAAGGATTTTAAATCAATATACAAAACTGAAACAAACCCTTAAACGAATTTAAATCAAATCAAAGTTTGAGAAAATTACTTACCAAATTGAGTTCTTGAGATAATTGAAGAAAATGGTAAATATGATGATGATTCCTTGCTAAAACCCTAATTTATTATGGAATATGATTATCTCCTTTGAATTTGCCTTTAATTTCACCTTGCCAAATTGAATTTGAGAAGATGAAGATATTTGTGTGTGTGTTCCTAAGTGTGTGTGTCGACAGAGAGAAAGAAAAGAAGGAGGGAAAAGGAGGGAAAGTTTGTTGGTTTATTTCTAGCCACAAACAATTAAAACCGGCCCATGTGGCCTCCTTTTAGATATTTCTAATACCCTTAATTCGGTAAAATGCTTACGATTAAATACCGTTTGACCAAAAGGTAAAAATGTAAAGTAAAGGTATTTTCCCTCGTGTTATTTAAATTAAGACAAGTAAATAAAATTTCGTCAAAGTGAACTTTATTAATATTAAGTCTAGACAGTCTAATTATTTTGTACAAGACATAACCTTTAAATATTAATTTAAAGTTATATTTAAGACTCGGCATTCGTCTAGATAGCTAAAAGTCTACGTCATCAAGATATGTCTAATTTGACTAAGTCAAAAGTCTAAAAGTCTAATAATGTCTACGTCAAATGACTGTCTAATTGAGATTAGGACTAACCCGATGTTAATTAATTACGAGTTGTCACAGTTTAAACGTGATGTTTGTACGTGGTGGTCGTGAGGTGGTGGAGGTAGTAGCATAGCCATAATCGAGCAGTGGTTTATATGGTTGGCCGAGAGCATGAGAAGCCGTGGGGTTTTTGAGTTTCAAAAGGTGGTGGTGAGCCGTTCGTGGTGTGTTGTGAAGGTGTTGGATCATTTCTATATCTATATATATATATAAGGTGGTGGTCGTGAGGTGGTGTGATTGTATATATATATATATATATATTATATATATATATATATATATATAATATATATATATATATATATGTTGGTAAGTTGATGGTCGACGGTGGTGATACTCAAAGGTGGTGGAAACCGTGAGGTGTTGGGTCAAGAGGGAGAGGTAACGATGGAAAGGTGGTGATGATTCTCCAACCGTAGCAGCAACTAGCAGCGGTAGTAGCATGGTGGTGATGGAAGTTGGTCGTGGGTTTTAAGGTGGTATTCGAAAGTGTAATATGGTAGTGGCTCGTTGGAGCCGAGAGAAAAGAGAAGGGATAAAAGAAGGAGAATGGAGTGTGGTTTTATTCTTAACTTCATATCTATATCTGCTATATATAGTATAAATATGTTGACATAATGTCAACATTCTATTTCCGTTCTTGCTTCTGTCGACTTGTATGAAGAAAATAAGAAAAGGGGGAGGGCGCAGCTGTGAAGTAAACAAGAAGGAAACTAACACTTTGTTTCTGTCGACGAGAGGAGGTAGAAGAATAAGTGTCGACATGCATATTTATATCTATATTGTTGTTGTTTGCATGTAAACACAATTGAATATAGAAGGGGAGGGGGTCGGCTTCTGGAAGTAAAAACAAGAAGGAAAGATATCAACTCTTTATATCTATATATATATATATAGTTAATATAAAAAGAGAGGGGGGCCGAGAGAATTAAACAAAAAAATGGCATGGTGGTGAATTGAATACATAATTTATTAAATTAGATAGATAGATATTTATAGAAATAAACCATCATTCGTCAGATGTTTAGTCCGTGATTTAGTCTAATTAGTTGTCGTTTAAATCGCCAAAATTTAAATGTAATCTTATTAAGGCTTTAGACATACTACCTTAAGATTTGGTGTCTTTTACTTCAAATTAAATATCTTCTATTATTCCAACCATTTTAGTTGTTCATAATGCTTTATATTTAAATAGACAAATTTCTATTTAATATAAAGCTTAATACTTAATATTTCTTAATATTTTTAGATTAAATCTAAACTAAGAAAAGATTTAAAGTTTTTGTTTATCCGAAAATTAACGATTGTCACATATTTCCTGCACAAGAAGCTTAAAATATACAAGATAAAAATGATAATGTTATTCTTCATTATTTCATCACTATACATAGTAATGACTTAATCTAGAACTACATTTTTCATTTTCTTCTCCAATTTTTTGTTATTCTTTACTATCATAAGTCATAACAATATATATATGACATTATCTTAGTCTAGAACTACAATACATCACGAAACATTAAGAAACCTTAAGATCCCTGTCTTATTGTCTAAGAGTTTTGACCTATAAACTCCTTGTTTATCCGTCAACTTATCAAAATCTAGAATCTTAAGTTCTCTGTCTTATCATTCTACGGATATCTATGGATAACCTATTCTAAGGTCTTCCATTTATATGTAACATGCAAACATATATAGATTCAGTTTCTATAGATTGAAACAAAAATATTAACTTAATATCTGTTTATTGAAATTCAACAACTATGTGTTCTTTTCCTTAAACCCATATTCTGTTAATTTAACACACTTTCTTTTAGCTTTTGATCACAACACTATCGCTTACCTACCCTACTCGTTTATTCGGTGTTCCTTAAAAACGTAATTGAGTCCTCTTGGAAACTAGATTCTATTCTGACTCTGTCTCTCGTGCAATAGGAACTTTTATTTTAAACAATACAAAAATAAAAATTACACACTTTATGAAAGACATAACACACGTACAGAACATAAACGAATAACGTAGATACAAGAGCTAAAGTTACTGCTGATTAGATCAGATTAGCATGTTACATAAGCCTACAAGCGAGAAATGATTCTCTTATTATTAGTTATGAACAGTGATCCAAAGACGATTACCAATATGTTTGTCCTCTTAAACACTCGGTACTTCCAGTTTCCTTTTGGTTTGTGACACTTTCGACATACCCTGGCCAAGGACAGTCACCATGTAACCCGAGTAGCCTAATATGCCACTTAATCAAGTTTGCGAACTTAAGTGACCCACATTCAGATATACTTTCACAATCGACACAAGCACTAAGATTAAGATATTTGGTAACTACAGGGAGACGTCCTTTAAGAATCAAGTCAGCGGTGACAGGTCGGTGATTCCTCACACGCAAAGCGACATAACTTGACTCACGTACGGAAATATACTCAACATTGCATAATGCTAAGTACTTGTATATTTGTGACATCATTTTAAAGCGCTTATGGAAACCCGTGACTTTCGATGAGACCCGTGTAGCGAACTTTCTGACAACCTATCCCAAGTTGGAAGCTTTAGGTAGGCTAGGTATACAAAGACACCCAAAGGACTTACTTGTCCGAATCTCAAAGGCCACATTAACTCCATAATTTTCAAAAGATTTATTAGATATTTGCATATCTTGTCACAAATATACATCCGAAAAGCAATACATACACATGTATGTACTTGAGACCTTCTATATAAAAACCAAATATACATAATTACAATGCTAGATCATTCGTAAGATTTAAGGACCAGATCTAATCATTTGAAAAGCAGGCATTCTCAGCCATATATCTGAATATGTTTCCCATAAGAACATTGTATACATTTAAGTTCAGATTATAAGGAAACCATGGTACTTTGTGCCTATCGATACATCATATAATTGGTATCACTGAACTGAGCATTTTAAAGTACAGTTAAGTAGGCTTAAAAGCTAAAGTATCGTCACGTCTAATCATCTTAATGCAGTGACCTTACTCTATTTATTATTTTCTTTTTCTTTTCTGATTTTTCTGATTTTTATTTTGTTTTTCTGACACTATATGACACACACACACATACATAACGACACAAACACTGACATATTTTACAAAGTTCCTTTTAAGAGACACTGTCACTATAGATTTCTCATTCCAATCAATTGGACTAGCAACTCGAAACGAGTTCGGTCGAAAGCCTTAGTGAAGAGATCAGCTAAATTAAAGTCACTCGGCACTTTTTCAAGGACTATTAATTTCTTTTCAGCACAATCGCGTATAAAATGAAACCTTATGTCTATGTGCTTAGTCCTACTGTGCTTAACAGGATTATTGGTAATGGATATGGTGGATTCCTTGTCTATCTTAATAGGAGTACAGAGAAAATTCTGACTGTAATCACGCAGTTGTTGCTGAATCCATAGAACCTGTGAACAACATCCACCAGCTGCCATGTATTCTGACTCGTAAGACGAGATAACAACAGAAGTCTGCTTCTTACATTGCCAAGAAACCAATCTTCCTCCTAAAAACTGACATCCACCTGAAGTCGATTTCCTATCAAAGTTGCAGCCGCCATAGTCAGCATCTATATAAGCTACGAACTCAAAGTCTCCCCTAATTGAATACCAAAGACCCAGCACTGGTTGCCCTTTGAGGTAACGAAGAATTCTCTTAACAGCTTTCATATGGCTTTCCTTGGGGCATGATTGATAATGAGCACACAAACAAACCGCAAACATGATGTCTGGTCTTGATGATGTAAGATACATCAACGAACCTATCATGGCCCTATAAAGAGTAGGATCAACTTCAGGATCATTAAGAGAAAACATCCCAAGTTGATGGTTCTTTTGTATGGGAGTATCCATCGGTGAAGTATCTTCCATTCCAAATCTTTTCAATATATCTTGTGCATACTTCGTCTGATGAATGAAGAATCCGTCCTTCTTCTGTTCAACTTGCAAACCCAAAAAGAAGTTCATCTCTCCCATAGTGCTCATCTCAAACGTCCCTTTCATGATCTGCTCAAATTCCTTGCACATCTTTTCATCTGACGACCCGAAAATGATGTCATCTACGTAAACTTGTACAAGTAGGAAATCATCTCCCTTCCATTTTGTGAACAAAGTACTATCGATCAGTCCTCTTTCAAATCCATTTTCAAGAAGATGCTTTCGATAGTTTGTCGTACCATGCCCTAGGAGCTTGATGCAATCCATACAGTGCCTTATTCAGTCGATAGACTCTATCAGGATGATCTGGATCTTCAAACCCTGGAGGTTGAGTAACATACACTAATTCTTGGACAGTACCGTATAGGAATGCGCTCTTGACATTCAACTGATATACCATAATGTCCTCGAAGACAGCAAAAGCTAGGTACAGACGAATGGCTTCTAGTCTTGCAACCGGTGCAAACACCTCAGTGTAGTCCAACCCTTCCTGTTGAGCGAAACCTTGAACAACTAGCCGGGCTTTATTTCGTGTCACAATGCCCTTTTCATCCTTTTTGCACCTGAAAACCCATCTGGTTCCGAAAGGATATTCTCCTGAAGGTAAATCAATGAGTTCCCAGACTTGGAGCTTGTCAAACTGAAAAAGTTCCTACTGCATTGCTTTAACCCAAGACGGATCTTTTAAAGCCATTTGGATATTATTTGGCTCTTCTTGAGAGACAAAGCAACTGAACTTGCATTCATCAACTATACCGATCTCTTTCATCTCTGCGAATAGACCAGAAAGTTTATTAATTTGAGCTCTTGTCTTAACCCTTGCACTTGGTTCACCAATAATATCTTCAACATGATGATACTTGTTGACTTCCACACTCCAAACTTTATTAATCAAAACCCGAGGAAAACAGAATCTTGAAAATTCCCTCTCGGTAAAAACTCGATCACAACCTTTTAATGTATAATGAATAAGATCGACTTTTTCCTTTTCTAAGTCCTTCTTAGACATTAATACTCCTGGCAAAAGGTTCTGATCCTGTTTTTCACCAAAATTAACATTATCAATTAAAATACTTCCTTTAACAACTCTTCCAACCCCGGAAATTTTTCCGCCTTTGGAATCTACAAAACAGACATAAGACCCTTTAACTGGAGTAAACTCCGTTAATAGTCCCTTGTCTTCCATAATGTGTCTGGAGCTTCCACTATTGACAAACCATAAACTTGCGGTCTTCCTTAGTAGCTCCTGCACAATGACAAATGGATTAGATTTCAAAAGGACCCCTAGCCTTACTGGCTCTGGGTCTATCGTTTTCTTCATCTAAAACTATATCAGCCCAATAACCACCAGTAGGCACCCAGGCCTTAGCTGGTTTAACTGTCGAGCTATCAACATGCCTTCTGTTGGGTGAAATCCGTAAATTTCTTCCAGCACTAGGCCTACGACTAGGGGAACCACTAAGCCTCCTTTCAGTAGGTAGCCTTTGGTTATTACCCTTGGAATTCCTTTGAACTCTTAACATTCTCTCAGGAGATGATGAAGAAAATCTCCTGGGACTATGTTGCTGAAAACGATCAACCGGATTAGATTGCACATTAGAGATAATTCTATCATAATAAGTATCATTCAACTTCATCCTGTGTGGAGACTTTGATCTCCAATTACTTGACTGACTTGAATTACTAGAACCTACTCTAAAGGAGACACTTCTAGGCTTATTATCTGCCCTGCTGCTTTTCTCAAATTATCTAAATCTTACATAATTCTTAGCAGCTAGGCTATCAGGATTTCTTTCAGCATATTCCTCATAATATTTATTCTTGTAATCTTTCATGGATATGCTACGCAAGGACCCACTATTTTCACTAGAATTCATACTGCCTCTAGATTTTTCAGGTGATATCCTAGATTTATTCTTCTTATAAGGACATCAACTTGACACGTGACTAACCTCACGACATTTAAAACATGACCTCTTAGAAGCCTTCTTTGATAAATCACCATGAACTATCTCAGGCACAGGAACCCCATGACCCCTTAATTCATCAATATATTCAAGAGAAGCATAAGCTTCTTCCCAAGTAGTCGGAGCTTGAATAGGGTCGGCATATCTTTTTACAGTTGGAACTGTAGGACCACGGCCAACGGATAACATTTCTTTAATCTTTCTTTCAGCAAATTGTTCTGGTGTTTCAGATTGTACACTTTGACCTTCTGCATCCATTGTAGAAGTTTGAACAAAACCCTTTTTGAAAGTTTTATCTTTAAAATCCTTGCATGGTTTTGGCAAGTTATCAGATTTTACTGGTTCCTTAATACTCCAGATTTGATCAATGTTTTTAGGATATTTACCATTTAAATCTGACTCCTTTGCTGAAAACACTTTGTTATTACCTTTTAAAGTATAGTAGACAATTGTTTCAAATTCAACTTCTTTTTCAACACCTTTTACTTTGTTATCCATTGTCCGTTTGGCTTCACATGGGTCTGTGTGAGCAATAGGTTCACTAGTCTTGTTCTCAGATTCCTCTGACTTAGATGTCTCAGGAATAGGAACATTACTAGTTTTAGTCTCAGCTGGGGTAGTCTTGGGCACATTTTCGGAATCAGTTTTGTTTGATTCTTCTAAGGTCAATTTCCGAAAACTATCATAATTGTGACTAAAAGGTGGCGGCACAACATTATATTTCTAGACAAAACTAGGTTGTTCACCTTTAGACTTAGCATCTCTAAGATGACCCATCATAGTTCCTATGTCTCTCATCTTGTTTAGTTTGCCACTTAGTTCAAAAATTTGTACCCTGGAATCTGCTAACTCTTTATCTTTATTAGCACTTTCTTTAACTACCTTCTCAAAGTCTTCTTCTAGCATTTGTTTTCTGCCTAGTAACTGTACATATTCTACTCTAAGGGACTCAAATCTATCTTCTTCAGATTTTATCTGATTAAGATATTCTTTAGCATGACCTTTAAATACCATAACATCAGTTGCTAAATTAGTCCTATCGCTAGTAGCATCTTTTAAGTGGGTCTTTGCTAGTTCGAGTTCCTTTTTAAGAACAGTTACTTCCCTAGACAAACCTATGCTTTGCTTACATATAGAACCAAAAGCATGTAGAGAAAGACTTACCTGTTGCTCTAGTGCTTCAAGATTAGCTACAAAGTTCACGAGCCCTTCTGTACTCAGATCATCAGGTATCTCAATCTTTACGTCTTTACCCTTCCTTTCAGATTCTACAGTAGCTTCAGCTTCAGTGGAAGCTTCCTTAACCTCAGCTCTTACTGGTTCTGATGATACCGATTCGTCTTCTACCTTCTGATGAAAACTATCATTATCATCCGTGCTGGCATACAATGTATAGTCAAATGAATTATCAGCAAGATCGTTCATCCCTCCATCAAAGTCTTATATTTCTGCCATGAATGCATGATTCTGATCATCGGTACTAGTCGAACTCCAATTATACGTACCATCATCTTTTACAACCAAAGCTCTCGAGTTATCAGTTACTCCTGAGCGTCTGTTCCCAGTATTAGCATATTGACGTCCTGAATTCTGACCTGCAATAGAACCACCCTGATTGAAGTTCTGACGACCTGTAGCTGAATTGTTGTCCCGTCTTGGCCTCTGACATTCACGAGCAAAATGTCCAAAACCATCACAGTTGAAACACTTCACCTTGGTTTTATCAAACCCTACCTTGCCGTCTATGACCTTCCTTCCGGTTCTATCAGTGAATCGTTGAACTCTCAATGTTAACATAGCTAATTGCCAGTTCAGATCCATTTCTTCTAGGTCATCTGGATCAACTTGCTTGTAATCCTCCCTAACCAGATCACGATCAGTTAGTTTTCTTCCAATTAACTTCTCTTGAGCAGACACAAATGAAGCGAGCATGCCCAAATGTCCCTCAGCAGATCTTATGCTCATCGACATCCCTGTGTAACCCGAGCTTGGAGAACTACTGTTCTGATTCCCATTATGGACTACCATAGCTGATTCCGGAGAATTCACATACAACAAGTTGTTGTCAGAATCCATCGTCATTTTCAACTTTTCATCATCTCCACTATAGAAGGCAGTGATCCCTCCACTTGAAGATTTTACAGAAGGAATGTTTGTCTTGCTATGATAGATTTCAGGACGCTGAACAAAATCACTGCTACATGCTTCCTTCGACTTACGTTTCATATATTGACCTCTCAGCTTTCGAGTAATCTGTTCCAGAGTCCACTTACTAAATTCGGGATTTTGTTGGTTTGAAGTAACAAAACCTTCCCATTTACTTGAAGTATCAAAAACTTCTCGATAACATCCTCTGGATCAGGACTATACCCAAAGTAAGCAAGCTCAACCAGCAGGTGACTATAACGAATCAACGTCTCATCAAGAGGTTCATCCTTGAAACTTGTGAAAACATAGTACTGCTTCTTCAACAAGTCTTTTCTCCTCTTCTTGAGATCTTCATCACCTTCACAATGCTCTTTGAGTGCATCCCATAAGCCCTTTGCACTGTCATACTTTTCAAACAGATGCAAGAATTCCCCTTGGAGAGCCATTCGAAGTGATCCTAAAGCCTTACTTTCAGCCTCGTAGTCCTTCTTTTTATCAACATCCATTTGCTCATACGAAGCCAGCTTTCCACCACTCGAACCCGGAATATCCTTGTCATTTGTTACCGTTGGATGAACATAGCCATTAGTGATGCAGATCCACATCCGAACATCCATAAGTCTACAATATGACTCGAATCTGCCCTTCCAATTGAAATATCGATCAAGGCTTATCAACTTGGGCGGTGAGTTGGCCTTTCCGGTTTCATGATCCATCAGAATTAATTGATTCAGCAAAGCCTGATAGTTTGCGGGTAATTGAGACGTCATTTTCTCCGAGCTAGCAAAGTTCACGAACTGTTTAAAAATAAACGAGGTCGTAAAAGTTAACGAGGTCGCAAATTACAGTCTCGAGGTCATAATTGAACTGGCGAGGTCTTAAAGAGCTCACAAGGTCGCAAACAAAATACGAGGTCGCAATTGAACTGGCGAGGTCGTAATTAGCTATCCAGGTTTGAAAGTTATTACATACAATGAACACAATTTTAGTTTATTCATACTATAGACATCCGTCCATATATCATTAGTTACATTCACAGATACGCTATAATTAAATTTTGCTTACAATAAGGCCATACCTACTTAAAAGCCTTGAACGATAGTCCTTAACTAATTAACTGTTTAGGTTACCTCTTTGTATGTGGAGTTATTGAAGTTTTATTGTAAATTCGACTAAAGGTGAATACAAGGATATAATATATTATGTTGGGATTCATCGTTGCAATGCAAATGTTAAGAAATCATTTTCATTATATATAGCCAATCGTTTGGAATAGGTTTTGTGGTTTGAAAATAAAAAATAACGTAAATTTAATGGCAAATGTCAATGCTAACTCTGGCAAATTTTTACATTAGCCGGATGATAATGGGAAGTTTGGTAATAGACTGGTCAAAGGAACACAAAAACAACCACCAGTATACTAAGCCACGTCAATCTTAGTCAAAGAAAGTCAAGCCTTCTCTTTTGGTGTTTCTTCCGATTTGTATGGGAAAAACGGGACACAGTGGGTCGTCGGAGATGACTGGAGTTCCGCCGATGGCTTTTTTTGGATCGCCGAAGATCGCTTTATTGGGTCATTGGAGATCGCTTTGTTGGAGATTACATGTAGATGCACGTTTTTTGCATGGATTGTTGTCCGTCGCATACAATTCTAAGGCTACTTATGATGGTCGTGATGACGTCATCATCACTTCGTGATGACGTCAACACGAAGACAAGTTCGTGTGGAGATGCTCAAAGCCCACGATCAAGATAGTAGCCCAGCCCATTCCACAGCCTATATATAGAAGACTTAGGTTATTGTTTAGAATTAATGGTTTTAGACTAGTCAGAAAGCTATTCATAGGATCGGTGTAGAAATCTATACACCGAGTTTGCCCATGTAACTCATTATTATTGTCGTCTCTTTGATTGTAATCCGTAATCATTGAGATGTTTTCTATACGGATTTATCATTGTATTGTAATCGAGATGACTAAATAATAAAGGAATTCATTTTATATCTCTTGTTCTTTATTCAATTTGTGTGTATATGTTCATGTTTATTCAGAATCCTCAAAGTCGATATTGAAGGGTTTCCGCACTTTCATAGTCGAATTGGTCACGATTTAAACGATCCGACGTGTTTCAACATTATAGGGGCGCCCGATGTATGAGATGTTTGGTATTGCGATTTGTGCGATGGCTTTGTCTGACTGGAAAAAAAGGTGGTCGGAGGGTTGGGTTTGATTGAGATTGATGTGTTTTAAAAGAGATTATGATTTTGTCCGGTAAAAAAAGAAGTGTGAAAATTTGTATGTAATCTGGTTAAGATAAATGAGTTTGAATCCGATGAGAACAAAAGTGAAATATGTGAAATTGAGTTGATGCCTTTACTTGAGTCTTGAATCATATAAGAATGGTTCTACACTAGCCTTGAAAGTACGAAATTGATAATTTTGGACTTTTAGCATATCCAAAATGATTTGTACATGACTTAATTTTAAAATTTATGATATAGTGTAAAAAAGCTAAAGTTATGTTTATTGTATGTAATAACTTTCAAATGTTGTCTATTGTATGTATCCGACCAATTAAAAACTTACGAGTGACAGCTTATACGGTTGTCACATATATCCGGATATATACAATAGACAACATTTGAAAGTTATTACATACAATGAACACAATTTTAGTTTATTCATACTATAGACATCCGTCCATATATCATTAGTTACATTCACAGATACCCTATAATTAAATTTTGCTTACAATAAGGCAACAACTACTTAAAAGCCTTGAACGATAGTCCTTAACTAATTAACTGTTTAGGTTACTGTAAGTGCACTTTTGTGTGACATTTAGCAATCTAGATATGTTATCATTTTGTTTATCGAGTCTGTAACTGGACATTAGATATGGACATTATGTTTTGGACTTTAATGTTTATTTACATGTTTATCTAATGTTGGTACATGATATGTATATGCTAAGTGTTTTCATTTGAACCTAGACCATATGAGAGTTTCCCATATGAGGCTTGCTGATAAGACGCTCCTCATAAGAACCTTGTATGAGTGAGGGTCGTTTCACAGTGAAGGCCCAACGGGCTTTACGGCCAAGGGTCGTTTGGGCCTAGCCCAAACGAGGCTCGGGCAAATCACTATATATATGAAACCCTAAGTCGAGTTTCATAACAACTTTTATTATTCTGATTGACTCATATAGCCGAAACTCTGTCAAATTCGTTTCTCATAGCTTTAGGGAAGACTACCACTCGGTTATCTTGGAGGATTCCGCACTCCAACATAATCATAGTAGTCATGTGACGATCTAGTTACCAGGGGACTTACAAGTGGTATCAGAGCCTCGGGTTTTCTAACCAAAGGTTCAGGACTGCTTTTTGATATTACAGACGTTTAGGATAGTTTTGCACAAAGATTTGTGCGTTAGAATCGAAAATGTGGTTAGTGTGTATTTCGGCTGTGGCAAATTTAGGGTTCTAAGTTTTCTTTCGAAAAAATAGGATCTAAAAAGTGCCAAAAACCCGATTTGAACCTCGGACAGTTCGAACCTCGTGTCCCATTTCGAATTGGACTCCCATTCGAACTTCGAATCCCATTTGAACTTCGAGTCTCATTTGAACTTCGAATCCCATTTGAACTTTGAATCTCATTTGAACCTCGATTCTCATTTGAACTTCAAACCTCATTTGAACTTCGAGTCTCATTTGAACTTCGAATCCCATTTGAACTTTGAATCTCATTTGAACCTCGATTCTCATTTGAACTTCAAACCTCATTTGAACTTCATTTTCTAACCGATTTAAAATGGCAGCTAATTACCAAGCACTTATTAATCAATTAGTCCTTATGGATCATGAGACTGGCCGGGCCAATGTACCTCCAAAGTTGCTAAGTTTAGAGAGGTATTTCAACTGAAAAGGTCGTTTTGAGTCATATTGTCGACTAATGGATATAAGGATGTGGAATTGTATCATTAAGGGTTATACTCTTCCTGTTAAGGAGCCAAATCAAGCTGATAAGGATAAAGGTGTTGAACCAAGTGAACCCAAGTATCTCACTTATGATCAAATGACAGCAGAAGCCAAGAAGGATTATGAAGCAGAAAGTAAAGCTTTGGGATCACTTAGAATGGCTTTACAAGGAGATTACTTGCATTTATTTGAGAAGTATGAGACATCTAAAAGTCTTTGGGATGCTCTAAAAGAACACTGTGAAGGAGATGTTGATCTGAAGAAGAGAAGAAAAGAACTTCTGAAGAAGCAATATTATGTGTTCAGTGGACTCAAAGAAGAGACTTTGGATGAAACCATCAAGCGTTACAGTCATCTTCTAGTTGAACTTGCTTATTTTGGATATACGCCGGATCAAGAAGAAGTGATTGAGAAGCTGTTGGATGCTCTACCAGATAAATGGGAAGGTTTTGTCACGTCAATTCAACAAAATCCAGATTTTTCAAAATGGACTCTGGATGACATTATCAAGAAGCTTAGGGCTCAGGACATGAAAAGGAAGACGAAGAATGCTGGTCAGAGTGATTTCGTTCAGAGACCTGAATTATATCATGGAAAGACACTGACACCAGCATCTGTAACCAGTAATGATGTGACTGCTTTTTACGGTGGAGAAAATGAAAGTCAAAGTTTGATCACAAACTCTGAAAAGAACGTCAGTAAGGTATCTTCTCAAGATGAAGCTGTAAAGCAGTATAAAGGAAATCAGACAGGTAATTCTCCAAGTTATAATTTGCCTATAAATAGTCGATCAGTAGAAGGACATTTAGGCATGCATGCATCTTTTAATTATGATCAAGAAAAGATGATTGAAGGAAGGCTAGCTGATTCAAACCTTGCTAGAGAAGATTACAAACAGGTTGATCCAGATGACTTAGAAGAAATGGATTTAAACTGGCAACTTGCTATGTTACGGGTTCAGAGATTTGCTGATAGAACAGGTAGGAAGATGAATGGTGGAAAGTTGGGTTTTGACAAGTCAAAGGTTAAATGCTTCAATTGTGATGGTTTTGGACATTTCGCTAGAGAATGTCAAAGACCAAGACGAGACAACAACTCATCGACCGGTAGACAGAACTTTAATCAAAGTGGGTACAACAATCAATACCAGAGTCAGAATTGTCAGTATAATAACACTGGAAATCAAAACTCAGGAACAGTTGATAATTCAAGAGCTTTGGTAGTTCAGAATGATGGAACTTATAATTGGGGTAATGCTGAAAATCCTGAAGATAACCATCAAGCTTATTTAGCCGAGATTATGTATGATGCTGAAGTGATTGAGACCGGTACAGTGGATGCAGTAGTGGACTATTCCTACTTCATGAATAGGGACGATGAAGCTATTATCCATGGTACTACCGATGAGGAAGTTGAGAAGAAGCAAGTCGGGTAAATGAGTCAAAGACAGAAAGTTTAGAAGTTGTTCCTGGTACAGAAGATTTGGTCAACCTTATGGCAAGTCTTGAGTCACCAGATCAGCAGGAGCAGCTAAGGAAGATCGTAAGTTTATGGATCGTCGATAGCGGATGCTCAAGGCATATGACCGGTGATAAGAAGCTCCTTTCGAACTTCGTTAATATCCTGGGTGCATATGTAGGTTTTGCTGGTGCTAAGGGTGGTAATATTTCCGGAATGGGAACGGTCACCAATAGCAAGATTAAGCTTGAGAATGTGAACTTCGTGGAACAATTGAAACACAATCTAATGAGTGTTTCACAAATCTGTGACAAAGGGAATCATGTACACTTTACAGAGTCTGAAGCCCTAGTGTTGAAACCAGGTTATCGTGTTCCAGAAGAATGGATTTTACTGAAAGCTCCAAGAAAGAAAGATATCTATGGTTTAGAATTAGGTATTGATGATTTAGTGGAGCCAGTTTGTTTATTATCCAAGGCATCTGCTAGTGAATCCTTACTATGGCATAGAAAGATGGGTCATATTCATTTCAGGAAGATGAACTATGCAATCAGACAAGGTTTGGTTCTAGGAGTTCCTCAGAAAAGATTTGAAATGGAAGATAAGTGTGTGCCATGCTTAAAGGGAAAACATACCAAGAAGCATCACAAACCGAAGACTCATAATTCTATCGTCGCTCCGTTTGAGTTGCTGCACATGGACTTGTTTGGTCCAGTGAATGTTCGTAGCATAGGAATGATGTATTATTGTTTGGTGGTTACTGATGATTATTCTAGATTCTCGTGGGTATTCTTTCTGAAGAACAAGGATGAGACTCCACGTATTCTCATGGAGTTCTTTGACCGGGTAGAAAATCAGTATAGCACACGGATTAAGAAAATCAGAAGTGACAATGGGACAGAGTTCAAGAATCAGACAATAACGGTCTATTGTTTAAGCAAAGGGATCGAGCATCAATTCAGTGTTCCGTACGAACCTCATCAAAATGGAGTTGCAGAAAGGAAGAACAGAACCTTGATCGAGACAGCCAGAACCATGCTAGCTGATTCAAAACTTCCTACAATGTTTTGGGGGGAAGCTGTGAATACAGCTTGTTATGTGTTAAATAGGGTTTTACTTGTTAAAAGAGTTAATAAGACCCCTTATGAGCTTTTAAACAAACGAAAACCAAATTTAGTAGGCTTAGAACCATTTGGAGTACCATGTACGTTTTTAAAATTTCGTGACCAACCTAAATTTGCTGAAAAAGCAGAAGAGGGAATTTTTCTTGGTTACGTTCCTGGTACTGCAAATAAAAGGATTTATAACATTAAGACTGAAATGGTTGACATAGGTTATAATGTTGTAATTTCGAGTCATACGCCTCCAGATCATAAAGGAGCAAGTATTTTGTTCAATTATGATGATGTTTTTACTTCATTTAATGGACCTATTTCTTTTGGTGCAGGATCTAATACTGTTGATGATGTTATTGTTACTAGAGATGAGCATGTTGACATTACTACAGAGGAAACATCTAAACCAGTATCATCAGATGTACCAGAAAGTAGCAACATGAATGAAGGAAGCACTACTGAGGATAAATCAGATAAGAATCCAGAAAACATTAGTGATCAAGCATCTAAGGAGATCTATATTAATGATATGTCTAGTGGAAGTGATGTAGAAGATTCACCAGAAAATGAACCCGATACTCCTCACCTGTTGTTCAGAATGATTCTACTACTACAGTTGAGGGGGAGATCGATTCAAATTTAGGGGATAATCTAACTGTTGATTGGGTACCTCAGTATCGGATCAACAAAGTATCATTCTACAGAGAATATCATCGGGGAGGTAAGTGCTCAAGTCAAGACCAGAGCTCAATTGCAGAGGCTTAGCAGTTTGTATGTAGAAATGAAGGAAACTGGTATTGTCGAACAATGTCTGTATTCATGTTTCGTTTCTCAAGAAGAGCCTAAGAACATACAAATGGCACTTAAAGAACCCTCATGGGTAAAAGCTATGCAATTGGAGCTACAGCAGTTTGATAAACTCCAAGTATGGGAGTTAGTCGACTTACCGGATGGAGGGTATCCTTTTGGCACCAGATGGGTTTTCAGGTGTAAAAGAGATGACAAGGGTGTTGTTACTCGTAACAAAACAAGGCTTGTTGTTCAAGGCTTTGCACAACAAGAAGGCTTAGACTTACTGAAGTTTTTGTTCCAGTTGCTAGATTGGAAGCGATCAGATTGTTCCTTGCATTTGCTTCATATAAAGGGATCAAAGTTTATCAACTAGATGTGAAGAGTGCCTTTCTTTATGGAACAGTGCAAGAATTGGTATATGTTAGTCAACCACCAGGATTTGAAGATCCAGATCATCCTGAAAGAGTCTATCGACTTAATAAGGCATTGTATGGATTACATCAAGCTCCTAGGGCGTGGTATGATAAACTATCTAAGCATCTTTTGGAAAATGGTTTTGAAAGAGGTAAAATTGATAGTACCTTATTCATAAAATGGAAGAAACATGACTTTCTCATTGTACAAGTCTATGTTGATCACATTATTTTTGGATCATCAAATGAGAAGATGTGCAAAGATTTTGAGAAACTCATGAAATGGACGTTTGAAATGAGTGCAATGGGTGAAATGAATTTCTTTTTAGGTTTGCAAGTTGAACAACAAAAATAAGGATTATTTATTCATCAAACCAAGTATGTTCAAGATATTCTGAAACGCTTCGGAATGGAAAGTGATGATATACCCTATACGGAGCCCTAGCTCCGTATCCGAAGCAGAAGCAGAATAACCTTCGTCCAGGTAAATCTACTTATCTATATACCCAGAACGGAGCTCGACTTCCGTTCAGCACCATTATTCCCGGAGCATATAAGGTAACGAATACCCAGCTCCAAGGTAAGATATATCAAAAGATCGGGTATAGATACTCTCCATGATTATCCGATCTCGATAACATATCGAAGCTCGAATACTTCGGATATAACTCGTCAAGAGATTGCCACAAATCTCCCTAAACAAGGAAATAAGGATATTCTCAAAAGAGGGAGAGATTTACCCTAAATCTCTTACCCTCCTCTCCAAGTTATTTACCCTCTATATAAATAGAGGAGGAACTATACGAAAAGGGGGAGAACTGGTTCACCACAGTCGAACATACAATACATATCGTCTAAAAACCCTAAATCACTTATCATCTATTCGACCTCCGAATAGATTCCAAATTACCCTACAAAACCCTTGGTCGTACGAAACGACTTCGGGATCATTAAAACAACCCTCAGCCTCGCTAGACGGCTGAGAGTAAACAAACAATAAGGCGTAAACCGGCCGCAGCCCTATTACCTTCAGGGAATCGCCTCCAAAACACCATCAACATCTTAATCCCCTTACTCACACCTCCGGTTGAGCCATAGTGCGATTATTTGATCAAACAAATTGACGCCATCCGTGGGACTCCAAAAAAAAAAAAAAAGAAGAACCCTCACCCACGATCATAATAATCAAAACCCATGGCCGATGGAGAATACTCTCCAAGAACACTAGGGTCCGGAGGGCCTGGAACACCCCCGGGAGGGTCAGACTCCCAGGGAGGGTTTTCCTTTGATACACCCGGTTGAAGTTATTGTCCACCTATCATCACAGTAGGGGGTCACAGCTCGGCTTCGGGCGAGACATCAAATACTAAGAATGCTCTTAGAAGACAGGGAGACCAAGCTCAGGATCAGGATAGGTCCGTGGTAACGCCCTTGGAATGGTATCCGAGCAGATCCTCACCGTTGGATCGTGCTACAAAGCAAGTCGCCTCGGGAGAACGTACACCAGGAGGAGCTACACCACCAGGCCAGACTACAGAATGATCTGTCCTAGAAGAACGCACGCTGAATAGGTCCGCGTCGGTGCTAAGCGGACCAACGGCGACCTTGCAAAGTCAGGGGTTAGAAAGACCAGTGTCACGAGGTCTAAACCTATTCAGAACTCTGACACCCCCGCAGAATCAAAACGCATGAGGGCCAACAATAACCCCATTTGACCAAGGATCAAACAGATCTGCGGAAACACCCTCGAGGAATAGTAGCGGGTTTGTACTGACCCCACTCCAGAGGCAGAGCCCAGAGCAGATCAGACCAAGCTTTACCTCCTTTTTTCAGAGGACACAGCTCCCCTTGGGAGATAACAACAGAGCATCAACATCGGCGGAGCATGAGATAAACGACGCCTATGTGCAAGCTAATTATGACACCCTAAGCGCAATCATAAATCGCTTAAGGGAAGCGGGTCAGATTCGGAATGTTACCAGAAATCTGGAAAACGAATACGACTCTGACTCAGTAGATGAGTATATCGAAGCGGAGCTTCCCCCAAGGAGAACAAATAGGGAAGCACCCCACGGTCAAGAAAGACAAACACGGATAACTGCGACCCTACAAGGAACAACAGGAATATAAATCGGAGGAAGAATGAATCCGACTGCCCGGAGAGAAGAGGTATTTCAAGATCAACTCCAGAGACAACCACCACGGATTAACGGAGGTCCGGAGATTACCCCAGGACCTCGGAAAAATCAGGAGCGAACAAGAGGAAACCAACCAGGATTCTTCCGAACCAGAAGGAATCCAGCACACCCGGAGCAAGATTCACACGAATCAGAAGACCCGGAGCCGGTTGACCTCTCCCACCTTGTGAATCCTGATAGCCCATTTTCTGCAGCCATACAGAGTCATCCCCTACCAATAAAGATGAAATATCCCCAGCACTTGGGGTATTATGACGGAAAAAGCGATCCGGATGATTTTCTGAAAAAGTTCATCGGAGCAGCACTAATCCAGAGATGGGACATGCCGACAACGTGCCATGCGTTTTCCTACTCATTAACGGATGATGCAAGGGAATGGATTGACGGCTTGCCAAAGAATAGCATTGACAGCTTCGAAGTACTCAAGAACAAATTCAAATCTCAATTCAGCATGCAAAAGAAGCACAGGAAAACACATATCACTGTGCACAATATTAAACAAAAAGAAGGGGAAAAGACAAGAGATTTTATTGTCAGATACACCAATGAGACCCAGCAAGTGCGAGGATTGCCAGAGAGTCAAAGGATCTCAGGACTCATACATGGATTGCGCACGATAGATCTCATTGAACATTTGAGCACTGATTTGCCTGAAACCTACGATGGTCTAACAAGTAAAGCCCATATATGGTTGGACGCAAGGGAAACCACGAACGCCGACTTCTCCTCGGGAAGAAAGAGAAAAGAATACGGAGGGAACGGGAGATTCCCCCGATACGGCCGTGACGACAACCAATGGGCAGGAAGAGACAGGGACAGTGGGATAGACATCCTGTCCAATCTCACCAAAACTCCGAAGCAAATTTTACTCACGGAACGTATCGCTTCGACTTTTCCAACCCCAACTAAGCTTATAACGAAGAAGAAAAACATGGAGAAATACTGTGAATACCACAGGGACCATGGACACGACACAAATAACTGCAGAAACCTAAGAAGAGCTATAGAAGAAGCTGCGGAATCAGGAAAGTTGGACCACCTTGTTAAAGGGATCCGTCAAGCAAGAGTAAAAAGCGAAGTAGACAAAACAGAGAAAACACCACCTGCACAAACCCTCATGATACGCTCCGAAGTACACATAGATAACTCACAGGAGCAGTATTATCAATTTTCGCCTTTGAGAGATACGATCCCCTCCAACGAACCAATAGTCATCGAAGCCGACATTGGGGGAACCAAAATGAGGCATGTCCAAGTGGACGGTGGCAGTGAGTGTGACATTCTCTATGAAAAATACTTCTCCAAATTACCAAGGAATGTTAGGGAGAAGCTGCGAAAAGTAGATAGACCATTAATAGGGTTCGCGGGAGAACGAACATGGCCCATAGGGGAGCTCCGCACCGAAGTAACAATCGGAAAATACCCGAACTGGAAAACGGAAAAAATTACGTTTTTGGTCATCACAGCAGACTCTGGAAACAATGCAATCCTTGGGAGAGAAGCAATGAGAAAATTTGGAATCATAGCATCAATAATCCATTCGCAAATAAAATTCCAAAGTGAAACAGGAATAACTACGTTGTTATCTAAAGTTCACACTGAACGAAGGGCGCATGGGAGTGGGTGGAGCTCACCAAGCAAAGAGCTCCCCATGTACCCAAAAAGGATAACGCAGCCCGCAGAAAAACAAGCGTTCAGAAGAAGGACACGCAAAAGGAATCGAGGAACCTGGAAGCACAACAAAGGCTCAGGGAAAAAGACGGAGATCCATAGGGACCTCCGTCAAAAGGTGGATTCCCTAAAAAGACAAACGGGATAAGCCCGATTAGATATCGGATAAGTCCCAAGGAAAGCTAGCAGCTAGGAACCTTACTATGTAACGTCCTCCTGCCAATTATTTTGCAATAAAATAAAGCTTTCAAATTATAAGATCGGTCATAATAATAAACGCGCGCAAAATTAAACAAAAAGACTTCATAAATGTTAAAGGGGACGCCCATAAGAAGTTTATGGAGCAATAAAAAGAGCCTCCCGAATAAGAAAGGGAAAGGCCAAAAAACCACCCAGAGACGGAGCCCTTATGGCAAAGTCAAGGGTAGGTTAAGGAATCACCCAGAGACGGAGCCATTGTGGCAAAGTCAAGGGTAGATTCCAGGACCACTCAAAGACGGACTCATTATAAATGACGAAGTTAAGGGTAGGTTAAGCTGCAGGTAAAATATCATGTACGGAGGCCTCCCCCAACAAAGGAAGGCAAGATATTACAATCGTTCAAAGGCACAGAGGCCATCAAGAGAATTATTGTTTAAGAGGATTACAAAAAGATTGTTTATCAAATAACAAGTCTAAACATCAGTGGAGCTAGGGAGCAATCTGCAGGAGATCAGATGTAGTGGCTTCGGGATCAGAGGCAAGCTTGCGAAGGTATGCAGAGTCAACATTGGCCAATTCATCCAGAGCAGAGTCAAGGTGAGCAGCTGTGTCTTCAGGGATAATGCGGCCCTCTAGATTTACCATACCTCTCGTAGCTAGAGCACGCATTAGTCCCGCCTCTGCATCAACTCTGTTCAAATTACAGACCTTTGACAGCAGCTCACCGACCTCAGGACCATTAAGGAAAGACTTGCATACGCGAGGGATAACTTCAACAATTAATCTTCCATAAGAACCAGACTTACCCGCAAGCGCATCCTGTGCCTCCTTAACCAGGCCATCCTTCTCCCGGACTTGGTTGGTCAGTGCCTCCACTTCCCTCTCCTTCTCCGAGATGATCCTCTGTGCATCAGTCCTTGCAGTGCTCAACTCAGATTGAAGCGCCCCACAGTCTAACTCCAAGTCAGCAACCTTAGCTTCAAGAGCAATCTTCTCTGCCATCAGCTCCTCATACCGCTCCCTTGATGGTCCGGAATCTTCAAAGACCTCCCGCAATCTGGAATCCAATGCACTACCAACAATAGCACTGCAGAAAATCGAGCGGTTAAAAAAGGAGGATAGCTCCGGAATTCCCATATTCATCAGACCATTGATCCATCCAGAAGGAGCAATGCTTTGCAGATCACGATGGCATGAAGAAGCATCAAGTGTCTCCTCAAGAGGGTTGAAGGCTATAACAACAAATATTGGAGAATATATTAAGAACGTATAAAATCAAAGGACAAGAAAGCTGAAAAAAGACTTACATGAAGACTGGGAGAACACTTTGTCAGTTCTGGTTCTCCACCTTTTCGTGCGAGAACCACCAGCACTCTTGGACGAATTCTTTCTCTTACTCAAACGACCGGCAACAGTATTCCTTTGAGCCTCTCCCTCTACATCGCCAACAGCACCATCAGAAACATCAACAACGTCCTGTTCATCCACTTGTTCTCGAGCTGCAAGACCCGGTGTTTCAGCCAATGCATCAGCAGGTTCCCCCGAGGTCCCTGCCTGCGCCACAGATGATGGGGAAGACGGAGGAGCCAGAGCCACTGGCTTGAAAACAATACCAGACAATAAAGGCTGCCTATCAATAAGTCGCTTAAAAGACATCTCTGCAATAAAGGTGATCAAGATCATTATCTATTACATTTGCCAAATAAAATAAGAACAGAAACAGAGCGTGCAAAAGAGTCAACCTACCCTGACCATCACATTCAAAAGCAACATCCAACGTACCATACTCCCAAGACCTTGCAACACGAGACTTAAACAATATAGCCTCAGGATATACACAGAGTTTCAAGCTATAAGAAGACAGGCGATTGACATCCACCTGCCTCACACCAACAACACTAGGAACACCTATGGACTTATACTCGAACCTCCCGTCATCTATCAAACCACTATGAGCAGAAGGAATCAATGACCGATCGACAAACACAAACAAATCCTTCCAATCTCTAATTTCTACACCATCAGCGACAAACAGCTCGTAATCACCATTCTTGGAAACAGTTACCCAATCACCAGACTCTTTAAGTTTGTAAAAAGAGTTAAACAAAGCAACTGACGGGTCTACACTATTGGCACTACACAGAACCTGGAAGGCTATGATTTTCGCCACACCAGTTGGATGAACAGTAGATATATGGCATTTGTAATAATCTAAGACAGCCAAAAAGAAGGATGAAAAAGGGATCCTAAGATTACCTTGGGAAAACGATTTTACGTATATCCCAACAAAACCATCAGGGGGATCACGAATGGATCATCCTCCTTCGGGAAACCTAACTAAATTAGGGTTCTGAGAAAAATAGCAGGAAACAAAGTCCTGATAAGCAGGACGGCTAAGGGTGCTAGCAATGGTCCGCAATCCTCTCTTCGCCATTTATTCTTGAAAAGAGAAAAAAGAAGAACGGAGATAGTAGGATTACCTGGCGATGGTCGACGAAAAAGAGAGCACGGAAGGAACTTTAAAGAATTACTAATGAAGAAAACCCCTCTTCTTTGTGGCAATAAGTTGATATTTATATGGGTAATAATCACGGGTAACTACCCAGTAATAAGTTACCCCGGGTTTTACGCCAACAAGTTGCCAACAAGGGACAAGATGTCATTATGACTCTGTCATATGCGACCTTAATACCGCTCAGATGTTCGATTAAGATAAAACGAGCTGTGTAATGCAGCAAAGGAGAAATAGAAGGACGGAGCGATTTCTTTACAAACTTCGAAGGTATGGTTAATTATTTATTTTTATTTTCTGAAGTCTAATACGATATTTTACAGAAAAAATCTCCCATCAGACTGGGGGGCTTGATGATATACCCTATACGGAGCCCTAGCTCCGTATCCGAAGCAGAAGCAGAATAACCTTCGTCCAGGTAAATCTACTTATCTATATACCCAGAACGGAGCTCGACTTCCGTTCAGCACCATTATTCCCGGAGCATATAAGGTAACGAATACCCAGCTCCAAGGTAAGATATATCAAAAGATCGGGTATAGATACTCTCCATGATTATCCGATCTCGATAACATATCGAAGCTCGAATACTTCGGATATAACTCGTCAAGAGATTGCCACAAATCTCCCTAAACAAGGAAATAAGGATATTCTCAAAAGAGGGAGAGATTTACCCTAAATCTCTTACCCTCCTCTCCAAGTTATTTACCCTCTATATAAATAGAGGAGGAACTATACGAAAAGGGGGAGAACTGGTTCACCACAGTCGAACATACAATACATATCGTCTAAAAACCCTAAATCACTTATCATCTATTCGACCTCCGAATAGATTCCAAATTACCCTACAAAACCCTTGGTCGTACGAAACGACTTCGGGATCATTAAAACAACCCTCAGCCTCGCTAGACGGCTGAGAGTAAACAAACAATAAGGCGTAAACCGGCCGCAGCCCTATTACCTTCAGGGAATCGCCTCCAAAACACCATCAACATCTTAATCCCCTTACTCACACCTCCGGTTGAGCCATAGTGCGATTATTTGATCAAACAGAAAGTACTTCACCGATGGATACACCTATACCGAAAAACCATCAACTAGGGATGTTAAATCTGAACGATCCAGAAGTTTGATCCTACTCTTTATAGGGCTATGATAGGTTCTTTGATGTATCTTACAACATCAAGACCAGATATCATGTTTGCGGTTTGTATTTGTGCTCGTTATCAGTCGTGTCCGAAAGAAAGCCATATGAAAGCTGTTAAGAGAATCTTACGTTACCTCAAAGGGCAACCTACCTTAGGTTTATGGTATCCAATTGGAGGAGACTTTGATTTTCTTGCTTATACAGATTCAGACTATGGTGGATGCAATTTTGATAGGAAATCGACAACTAGTGGATGTCAGTTCTTAGGGGGGAGGATAGTATCATGACAGTGTAAGAAGCAGACATCTGATGCAATTTAATCGTGCGAGCGGAGTATATGGCTGCTGGTAGCTGTTGTTCACAAGTCTTGTGGATACAACAACAACTGCGTGATTACGGTCAGAATTTTCTTTCTACTCCTATTAAGATAGACAATGAATCCACAATTTCTATTACTAATAATCCTGTCAAACATAGTAGGACTAAGCACATAGACATAAGGTTTCACTTTATCCGTGATTGTGCTGAAAAGAAGTTAATAGTTCTTGAAAAGGTTCCTACTGATAAAAGTTTAGCTCATTTGTTTACTAAGGCTTTTGACAGAACTCGTTTTGAGTTGTTAGTCCAATTGACTGGAATGAAAAATCTATAGTGACAGAGTCTCTCAAAAGAACTTGTAAAGTATAACAGTATAAATTATACAGTATATGTCAGAATCTATTTGTTAATATATAGTGTCATATAGAGTAAGATTTTGTTGTTAAAAATGAAAAAGAAAAAGAAATGATTAACTTATTTGAGAAAAGTACTGCGATAAGTTGATTAGATATGACGAAAATTATAGCTTATAAGTCTGCTTAATCGGATTTTAAAAATGCTCAGTTCAGTGAGATCATAATACGATGTATTGGTAGGCATAAAGTACCAAAGTTTCCTTAAACCTGAACTTAATATACAATGTTCTTATGGGAAACACAGTCGGATATATGGCTGAGAATGCTGGTTAGTCATCTTTGATGAGAACGAGTCCTTAAATCTTATGAAAGATCTAACATTGAGATGAATGTATAAATGGTAGTTATATAGAAGGTCTCGGGTACACAGAATGCTTGTGTATTGCTCGTAGGATGTAAGTATGTGACAAGATATGCATATATCTTATAATCTTTTGAAAATTATGGAGTGTCTTTGTATACCTAGCCTATCTAAAGCTTCCAACTTGGGATAGGTTGTCAGAAAGTTCGCTACACGGGCCTCATCGAAAGTCACGGGTTTTCATAAAGTTTAATGTGATGTCACATATATACATGTACCTAGCACTATGCAGTGTTGAGTATATTTCCTTACGTGAGTCAAGTTATGTCGCTTTACGTGTGAGGAATCACCGACCTGTCACCGCTGACTTGATTCTTAAAGACTATCTATAAGATTTTCCAAGTGTCATAATCTTAGTGTTTGTATCGATTGTAAGAGTATATCTGAAAGTGGGTCACTTAAGTTCGCAAACGTTATAAATGTGGCAAATTAGGCTACTGAGGTTACAAGGTGACTGCCCTTGACCAGAGTATGCAAAAAGTGCTACAAAATTAAAAGGAAACTGGAAGTACCGAATGTTTAAGAGGACAAATATACTGATAATCGTCGATGGATCACTGTTCATAACTAATAATAAGAGAATTATTTCTCAAGTGCAGACTTATGTAATTGCTAATCTGATCTAATCTGCAGTGACTTAGCTCATTCAATAAGTTTTATTCATTTGAATTAAATTTTATTTTGATTTAATCATAAATTAAGGGGGAGCGTATAAGATTTATTGTTTTAAATCATGATAATATGTAAAGATGTTATTTTATAGCATATTACAGGTTTATCAGTGAAAAGGTCGTGGAAAAGTGTTTTGAAGCATATCAGGTTTTATATATGTATCATTACAAATTTCCGGAATATTTTGAGTTTTGGTGTGTAGACTAATCATTTTTGATTAAGTGTGCAGGTTAAAACGGGTATTCTCATTCGAACCTCGTTTGAGAAAGTGTGATTAGAAGCTCATTTTGGGTTAAGCCCATATGAAGGTCGTTTGATGGGCTCAAACGAACCTGGACCAAAATAGTTGGTTATATATATTCGACCATACGAGCCTCGTTTCACAAACTCCCATTCGAACCTCGTTTCAGAAACACACACAAACACACAAACTCATACGGACCTCGATTCGATCCTATAGCAAGACTTATTTTCGCGTTTTTCTGATTATATCTTTGTAATCCTTGATAAAAACCGAATCTAGGTATATGTTTTAATCGTGTTGTAGTTGCCATGCTAACTAGAAATCATGAAAAAGGTTTAGAAAATTTTCGAACTAAAAGTTGGGTTTTCGACCTTGATTTTACGTTTTAGGCAAAAACGAACATAGGGTCATGATAATCGAACCATATAGATCATGTTGATGTAATTTTCGTTGATTTTAGGGTTTTTCGAAATCAATAGGTTGAAGAAGGTGAACAGTGCCTCGTTTCGGCTGAAACGAACCTCGAATCCCAAAAGAGGCTCAGACCTGAAAAGAGCCTTGTGCCATTCGAACTTCACCTGAAAAATCAAAAAAAGAACAAAAATTAAGTCGAAAGTGAAAACATGATTAATATAAGTAAATTAAATGCTTTTAGAACTCATAACTTAGAAAATTATTTAAGCAAGTAATAATTTTGAAAGTTAAAGTCATGCTTAGTGTAAATTTATGTCGTTTATGCATTAATTTTATGTAGAATCATAAATTAAGGGGGAGCGTATAAGATTTATTGTTTTAAATCATGATAATATGTAAAGATGTTATTTTATAGCATATTACAGGTTTATCAGTGAAAAGGTCGTGGAAAAGTGTTTTGAAGCATATCAGGTTATATATATTCGACCATACGAGCCTCGTTTCACAAACTCCCATTCGAACCTCGTTTCAGAAACACACACAAACACACAAACTCATACGGACCTCGATTCGATCCTATAGCAAGACTTATTTTCGCGTTTTTCTGATTATATCTTTGTAATCCTTGATAAAAACCGAATCTAGGTATATGTTTTAATCGTGTTGTAGTTGCCATGCTAACTAGAAATCATGAAAAAGGTTTAGAAAATTTTCGAACTAAAAGTTGGGTTTTCGACCTTGATTTTACGTTTTAGGCAAAAACGAACATAGGGTCATGATAATCGAACCATATAGATCATGTTGATGTAATTTTCGTTGATTTTAGGGTTTTTCGAAATCAATAGGTTGAAGAAGGTGAACAGTGCCTCGTTTCGGCTGAAACGAACCTCGAATCCCAAAAGAGGCTTGTGCCTGAAACGAACCTCGAATCCCAAAAGAGGCTCAGACCTGAAAAGAGCCTTGTGCCATTCGAACTTCACCTGAAAAATCAAAAAAAGAACAAAAATTAAGTCGAAAGTGAAAACATGATTAATATAAGTAAATTAAATGCTTTTAGAACTCATAACTTAGAAAATTATTTAAGCAAGTAATAATTTTGAAAGTTAAAGTCATGCTAGTGTAAATTTATGTCGTTTATGCTTTAATTGCTATATAGATAAGCTTGTTTTGTGCTAATGACGATATCTATTTATCTTTTACAGAAATGGCAAGAATTTTCACACCTGAGCATAACTATGTACTAAACCTGAGTGAAGATCAGCCAAAAACTCAGAGATATCACGAGATTTTTTGATTTCTGAGAAGATCGAGATTACGTGAAGTTCTTACGTACTCACCAATTTTGGATCAAGGCTTGATTACTCAATTCTGGAGTAATGCAAGATATGTGAAGAGCACTAATGTCATTGAGACTAGTGTTAAACAAACTCAAATCCGTTTCTCGCCAGCTGACCTTCAACAGATGATAGTTTTGGGTACTGATGCTCAAGAAGGAGGAGCTGAAGGTATCGTTGTCACACCCCGCCCTAGACGGAATATGACGTACATGGATTCACAACACAAGATATACTGAACGACACAAAACGTTGTCGTTTTAAAATACATTTATATAAAAACATTGTTCACAAATTTATATTACAATTTATGAAAGATATTATTCTTGAAAACATTTATTTAATATTAAACAATATTAAACAGTAGCCTGAGACTTTAGCAAATTGATGAGTCAGTCCTAAAGCCTGAGGGTGGTCCATGGTTCATCATGTTGTATGCAGCGGATATATGTCCCATGTATAGAGTATCGTCTAGTTACCTGAGAATACATGCTAAAATACGTCAACATAAAGTTGGTGAGTTCCATAAGTTTTTCATATAGAAAATATAGTTTCAAAATGCCAGAGTTCAGTGTGACCATTGCCTTACCGCAATGTCAAGTAGTTATGATACAATATCAGCAAAGAGTATCATATATTTTTAATTAAAATACAGTGTATGAACCACAAGACTTAAGTAGCCATTTGATCACACAATGGATCAAATAGAATGTAAGAGTAGATACTGTATATAACAAGTTCTAAGCTCATGAACCGAAACTAGACAAGTGTGTGTTTGTTTGCCTCCGGAGAATACCTTGTTCAGGGTATTCTAGTTTTCCAGATATAAAGCATCCGTATACAGTTGGTGCGACCAACACGAATGGGAGTGCCTACCCCAATAGTACTATTCAATATACCCACGTTTATGTTGCCATAATTAATCGTTCATGATGGTGAGGACTTTGGGTGAACAGAGCAACTTAGAATCAACCATATATACAAATCTGAAGTACTTGTGTTCATCATAACAGTAAAGAGTTTGTATTTTACCCCGAAGGTAATAAATAAAATGGAGTTACAAAATATATATAATATATATAATTTTGTAAATATACATATAAGTATGTTACATATAGTATAAGTTTGTAAATATACATATAAATATATAACAAATAGTTTATATGCATGTATCTCAGCCCCAGTATATAAAAGAGTTGAAAAGGGGATATGGAGACTCACCTTGGTTGTAGTGGCAATTAGGTGTAACAAATAACAGTCTTGTATATATTAACCTCGGAGAAGTACACAACAAATGATAACGTAAATTTCCGAGCTTTGCAAGTATCCCTGACTACCTTAGTGTTGTAGAAGAAGATCACTTAGACGTACTTAGTCTTGTGTGATTATAAGAGAGATTTTTAGAAGTGAAATTTAAATGGTGTGAGTTTTATAATTAAACTGAAGTCGCTATTTATAGAAAATAATTTTAGAATATGCTTTGGAATATGCCTTGGCATATGCTTGGAATATGCCTTGGCATATGCTTGGAATATGCCTTAGCATATTCTTTGGAATATGCTTTTTACCTTTACTATTTACAATTTACTTTTTACCTTTATTATTTACCGTGATTACTATTCACAATCACTATTCACACATATGACTATTCACAAATACGGTACTATTCACAAATACGGTACTATTCACGTATACGGTACTATTCACAAATACGATACTATTCACGTATACGGTACTATTCACGTATACGGTACTATTCACGTATACGGTACTATTCACGTATACGGTACTATTCACGTATACGGTACTATTCACGTATACGGTACTATTCACGTATACGGTACTATTCACGTATACGGTACTATTCACGTATACGGTACTATTCACGTATACGGTACTATTCACGTATACGGTACTATTCACGTATACGGTACTATTCACGTATACGGTACTATTCACGTATACGATACTATTCACGAATACGATACTATTCACAAATACGGTACTATTCACGTATACGGTACTATTCACAAATACGATACTATTCACGTATACGGTACTATTCACGTATAAGGTTACTATTCACAAATACAGTACAATTCACGTATACGGTACAATTCACGTATACGGTACTATTCACGTATACGGTACTATTCACGTATACGGTACTATTCACGTATACGGTACTATTCACGTATACGGTACTATTCACGAATACGATACTATTCACGAATACGATACTATTCACGTATACGGTACTATTCACAAATACGGTACAATTCACGTATACGGTACAATTCACGTATACGGTACTATTCACGTATACGGTACTATTCACGTATACGGTACTATTCACGTATACGGTACTATTCACGTATACGGTACTATTCACGTATACGGTACTATTCACGTATACGGTACTATTCACGTATACGGTACTATTCACGTATACGGTACTATTCACGTATACGGTACTATTCACGTATACGGTACTATTCACGTATACGGTACTATTCACGTATACGGTACTATTCACGTATACGATACTATTCACGAATACGATACTATTCACAAATACAGTACTATTCACAAATACGGTTACTATTCACGTATACGGTACGAGTGGTGAAGATAAAGATCGTACATCTAACAAAGGCAAAGGATTAGCAGATGAAACAGAGAAAGATGCTAGTTCTAGTTCTAGTTCTAGTTCTAGTTCTAGTTCTAGTTCTAGTTCTAGTTCTAGTTCTAGTTCTAGTTCTAGTTCTAGTTCTAGTTCTAGTTCTAGTTCTAGTTCTAGTTCTAGTTCTAGTTCTAGTTCTAGTTCTAGTTCTAGTTCTAGTTCTAGTTCTAGTTCTAGTTCTAGTTCTAGTTCTAGTTCTAGTTCTAGTTCTAGTTCTAGTTCTAGTTCTAGTTCTAGTTCTAGTTCTAGTTCTAGTTCTAGTTCTAGTTCTAGTTCTAGTTCTAGTTCTAGTTCTAGTTCTAGTTCTAGTTCTAGTTCTAGTTCTAGTTCTAGTTCTAGTTCTAGTTCTAGTTCTAGTTCTAGTTCTAGTTCTAGTTCTAGTTCTAGTTCTAGTTCTAGTTCTAGTTCTAGTTCTAGTTCTAGTTCTAGTTCTAGTTCTAGTTCTAGTTCTAGTTCTAGTTCTAGTTCTAGTTCTAGTTCTAGTTCTAGTTCTAGTTCTAGTTCTAGTTCTAGTTCTAGTTCTAGTTCTAGTTCTAGTTCTAGTTCTAGTTCTAGTTCTAGTTCTAGTTCTAGTTCTAGTTCTAGTTCTAGTTCTAGTTCTAGTTCTAGTTCTAGTTCTAGTTCTAGTTCTAGTTCTAGTTCTAGTTCTAGTTCTAGTTCTAGTTCTAGTTCTAGTTCTAGTTCTAGTTCTAGTTCTAGTTCTAGTTCTAGTTCTAGTTCTAGTTCTAGTTCTAGTTCTAGTTCTAGTTCTAGTTCTAGTTCTAGTTCTAGTTCTAGTTCTAGTTCTAGTTCTAGTTCTAGTTCTAGTTCTAGTTCTAGTTCTAGTTCTAGTTCTAGTTCTAGTTCTAGTTCTAGTTCTAGTTCTAGTTCTAGTCTAGTTCTAGTTCTAGTTCTAGTTCTAGTTCTAGTTCTAGTTCTAGTTCTAGTTCTAGTTCTAGTTCTAGTTCTAGTTCTAGTTCTAGTTCTAGTTCTAGTTCTAGTTCTAGTTCTAGTTCTAGTTCTAGTTCTAGTTCTAGTTCTAGTTCTAGTTCTAGTTCTAGTTCTAGTTCTAGTTCTAGTTCTAGTTCTAGTTCTAGTTCTAGTTCTAGTTCTAGTTCTAGTTCTAGTTCTAGTTCTAGTTCTAGTTCTAGTTCTAGTTCTAGTTCTAGTTCTAGTTCTAGTTCTAGTTCTAGTTCTAGTTCTAGTTCTAGTTCTAGTTCTAGTTCTAGTTCTAGTTCTAGTTCTAGTTCTAGTTCTAGTTCTAGTTCTAGTTCTAGTTCTAGTTCTAGTTCTAGTTCTAGTTCTAGTTCTAGTTCTAGTTCTAGTTCTAGTTCTAGTTCTAGTTCTAGTTCTAGTTCTAGTTCTAGTTCTAGTTCTAGTTCTAGTTCTAGTTCTAGTTCTAGTTCTAGTTCTAGTTCTAGTTCTAGTTCTAGTTCTAGTTCTAGTTCTAGTTCTAGTTCTAGTTCTAGTTCTAGTTCTAGTTCTAGTTCTAGTTCTAGTTCTAGTTCAGTTCTAGTCACAGTCTGAAGAACAATTCAGATTGAGTGTGAACAAAAGAGTCAAGAAGATGTTGCAAACAGACAAGAGGTGTCCAATATTCGAGAGACATCTACACAGATTAGAGAACCTCAAGCTGAGGAGGTTACTAATACTGACACTGAAGAAGTTCAGATTCCAAAAACTGGAACTGAAAATCTTAATGTTGTCTCACCATCCACAGATCTCTATGCAGATTATGTTGAAACAGTGATTAGTGTACCTGGTCAAACAAGAGAAATTGTTAAAAGTTCAATTTTGATTCCAGGGACAGAATCTACTGATCCACAGATGAGATCTACAACAATTCCGGTTAGATCAACTTCGATGCCATCAATGTTTAGCTTTGATACGGCAAGACCAAGTTCTTCTAGACTAAGTTCTTCGCAATCTGATGAGCTAAATGACTTGAAAGAGAAGTATACATAACTAAAACGTTTGGTAAAATCTCTTGCTGCTCATATGACTTCTCAAAAGACTGAGCATGATAAAGAAGTTAACAAGTTAAAGAGCACTATCAGAGAAATGAATGCTGAACTTGAGAAGACATGGAAGATAGCTGAAGAAGCATCGTGTCATTGTGGCAGATTACAGAAGGAAGTTGATGAAAACAAGAATTTAGTGCTGAAACAGAGTTTACAATTATCCAAGTTTGAACAGCTTGCAAGAGCTAAGGCAAGTATTTCAATGGATGATTTTAAACGTATTTATGCTGAGTTGTTAGCACAGAGTGGAGGTGATGATTCTTTGGGTTGCAAGGCTAATGAGATGCTGAGAAAGCAGAAGGATGATGAATTTGATCCTGATAGCGATGCAAGCAAAGGTGACAAGCAAAGGCATAGGGGTGAAGCTGGAGCTTCCAGTACTCCAATTGATATTGCTTGACTTTTATGTCTGTTTGTATACATAAATGATAACTTAGCATAAGACTTGAAGAATTTTGAAGACATCTAGAAGCTAATGTCAAGGGGGAGTTTGTAAGTGCACTTTTGTGTGACATTTAGCAATCTAGATATGTTATCATTTTGTTTATCGAGTTTGTAACTGGACATTAGATATGGACATTATGTTTTGGACTTTAATGTTTATTTACATGTTTATCTAATGTTGGTACATGATATGTATATGCTAAGTGTTTTCATTTGAACCTAGACCATATGAGAGTTTCCCATATGAGGCTTGCTGATAAGAGGCTCCTCATAAGAACCTCGTATGAGTGAGGGTCGTTTCACAGTGAAGGCCCAACGGGCTTTACGGCCAAGGGTCGTTTGGGCCTAGCCCAAACGAGGCTCGGGCAAATCACTATATATATGAAACCCTAAGTCGAGTTTCATAACAACTTTTATTATTCTGATTGACTCATATAGCCGAAACTCTGTCAAATTCGTTTCTCATAGCTTTAGGGAAGACTACCACTCGGTAGTGATCCGAAAAGCTTAGCCGTACACAGAAACCGTGATAGTAATATCAAATAGGTTATCTTGGAGGATTCCGCACTCCAACATAATCATAGTAGTCATGTGACGATCTAGTTACTAGGGGACTTACAGTTACCTCTTTATATGTGGAGTTATTGAAGTTTTATTGTAAATTCGACTGAAGGTGAATACAAGGATATAATATATTATGTTGGGATTCATCGTTTCAATGCAAATGTTAAGAAATCAGTTGCATTATATATAGCCAATGGTTTGGAATAGGTTTTGTGGTTTGAAAATAAAAAATAACGTAAATTTAATGGCAAATGTCAATGCTAACTCTGGCAAATTTTTACATTAGCCGGATGATAATGGGAAGTTTGGTAATAGACTGGTCAAAGGAACACAAAAACAACCACCAGTATACTAAGCCACGTCAATCTTAGTCAAAGAAAGTCAAACCTTCTCTTTTGGTGTTTCTTCCGATTTGTATGGGAAAAACGGGACACAATGGGTCGTCGGAGATGACTGGAGTTCCGCCGATGGCTTTTTTTGGATCGCCGGAGATCGCTTTATTGGGTCATCGGAGATCGCTTTGTTGGAGATAACAGGGGCGCCCGATGTATGAGATGTTTGGTATTGCGATCTCTGAGATGGCTTTGTCTGACTGGAAAAAAAGGTGGTCGGAGGGTTGGGTTCGATTGAGATTGATGTGTTTTGAAAGAGATTATGATTTTGTCCGGTAAAAAAAGAAGTGTGAAAATTTGTATGTAATCTGGTTAAGATAAATGAGTTTGAATCCGATGAGAACAAAAGTGAAATATGTGAAATTGAGTTGATGCCTTTACTTGAGTCTTGAATCATATAAGAATGGTTCTACACTAGCCTTGAAAGTACGAAATTGATAATTTTGGACTTTCAGCCTATCCAAAATGATTTGTCAAGTGATGACTTAATTTTAAAACTTATGATAGTTCATATTATAATTCAAATTGAAAAGAAAATATTATAGATCTATTAAAGATCTCTTTGTATGTGGAGTTATTGAAGTTTTATTGTAAATTCGACTGAAGGTGAATACAAGGATATAATATATTATGTTGGGATTCATCGTTTCAATGCAAATGTTAAGAAATCAGTTGCATTATATATAGCCAATGGTTTGGAATAGGTTTTGTGGTTTGAAAATAAAAAATAACGTAAATTTAATGGCAAATGTTAATGCTAACTCTACAAATTTTCATATTAGCCGGATGATAACGGGAAGTTTGGTAATAGACTGGTCAAAGGGACACAAAAACAACCACCAGTATACTAAGCCACATCAATCTTAGTCAAAGAAAGTCAAAATTTTGTACAGATAGATAGACCGAAAGGAAAACAAAAAGATAAATGATGGAGAAATTAAAGATAACGTTTTTCTATATTGTTTTTAGACCAACTCATTTTATCTTTGTAAAACTTATAAATTAATATTTGCGAAAATTGAAAGTTCAGTATAATGTAAACACCATTGTTTTGGTCAAAAATTACCTAAGATAATCTACGATGAAGACTTAGATCAATTATGTAACCGAACTTTCGTTCGTGAGGTTAAGGGCTTGTAAAATATGTTTAGATTCAAAGATGCGTAAAATAGAAGATCTTGATGAAAGACTATGTCGACTAAACAAGGAATGGAGGTCAAATGAATTCGCAAATTATAGATGTAAAGACAATGATAATAACAGAATATAATGCTATTTATATAATAGATATAGTAATTAACATAACAAATGTAAAGATCTAGTAAATAATGCGATAAAAGTAAAGAGTAAAGAGCAAGAACACCGAGATTTGTTGACGAGGAAAAGCCCTTAATCCTTTAAGGATTGCCGGCATAAAAACCCCAGGAGGAAACAATCGTCCCTGCCTTTGTTCTCTTATTAATGATTGTTAAATGTTTACAAAAGGTGGAATTCGGTTGATCGATATATCTAAGTGTAAAAGAAAATGAGAGCAGTATGTGTGAGTACAAGTGTGTAGTATGCAGTGAATATGATAAAGTATGATTGCCTAAATCGATCAGCCTCCTTCGTTTATATAGAGCTAAAATCTAACTAACTATGCGATATTGTAGGGATCCTTCGGGTCTTCCATAAGTGAACGTTGATGCATATCTTGACTAGTCTTGTGACCGTTGAAGATATTCTCCTCATGTTGAAATCAACTTGAAGTCCGATTATCTTGGTAGACTAAGTCTTTCTTGCGTGTTGAAGATTAATCCCATGTGTGAAATCCATTTTATACCGTTAGAGGTATTCTTCTTAGCTTTATGTCGAATATTCTGGAATCTGCATGCTTATCTCATGTGGAAATAACAATAATATTTGAAACATAACGTTAGCACAATATTAACAAGTAATCAGAATATTCAACTATGTCAAGATCCTGGGACGTCAAGATCTTGGACCTTCAGGATATTGGAACCGGAAATTTCACCCATAACAATTGTCCCCAAAGTTATTTAAATAAAATCTATTTTGTTAAAATAACTTTGAATCTTCTAGAGAAAGCTTTGACCAAAATAAACTAGTAAGTTTTTGAAACTACTTTGCGTGTAAATAGGATAACCAAGAGTCTTTCTAGGCATTATAAGTAAATAGTTCCATTCTAAGTTCCGTTTATCTTCTTTTTTAAAGTCTCAAATAGTTTTCCATATCTTCTCGATGTCTAACGAATTTCCTATTATAGAGGTATCACATTTCATAAATCTCTGTTTATGCTAATCTTTTTTAGTAGTATAATTATTTCTGTACATTTCTTCAGGCTCTTGGTAATCTCAAGTTGAAACATGAAGAGAAACATAGTATGAACGATGACATTATCAACAATGTCAGTAAAGTTATTGGATTATTTGAGAATAAAGCCAAGATGGAAAAAGAAATGGCCGAAAATATGAGAAAGTGCTATGGATCTGAAATCGCGGCTATGCATAAGTTACTGTTAGAGGCTTATTATGAGATCGATCTTTTAGAAGAACAATTGATCTATACTAGAAAGCGACATGACTTGGCAGCGGCTCGACTAGATAGGTTCGAAAGAGAATACCCTTTGGAAGCTAAACTGCTTTTCGCTAGCAAAGATAAGGCGGTTCTTTAGAAAGTTTGATCTAAGTAAAGGATAAAAGCTTAGATTTTTGATGTTAACGATATTCGATTTATGGTTGTAAAACCGTTTTTTGTGTAGTTTTATTAATGCTTTTCCTTTGACAAGTTTTTGCGTATACTTTTCGGATTTTATATACCTTGTTGTTTGTAATGTATTTAAATCCTATCTTAATGGTTTAATATCTTTAAAGCCGAAGATATTTGAACGTGTTATAATATTGAGAAAAGAATGGAGAGAGGAGAAGAAATAATTGTATTAATGAGGGATTACCATATGCCTTATATTTATAGGCAAACATATAGAACATTCTAGAGATTTACAATGGCTATAATATGGAAGGTGAATATCCACCATAATATAAAATCATAATACTCCCCCTTGGATATTCACACTTTATTATACGCAAATATGGTGTTTGTTGCCTCATTAAAAACCTTACCAAAAAAAACCCAGTGGGATAAAAACTCGGTGAAGGAAAAAAGAGTGCAGCGCGTATAATACTCCCCCTCATTTGAATATCCGTCTTTGAAATATCGAATGTCAATATTGTATATAAATGATTCAATAATCTGCCAAATTATTGCTCGATCAGGTTTGATGAAGATTGATTGTGTCACCGTCTTGTTGATCATATGTTGAGGTTGACTCTATAATCGTTTGAGCTTGATCTATATACACCACATTATCTTCAGATAATACTATTGAATATTTCTGGCCAATATCGCGAACACATTCTTCTTGGGCATTTTCATCATTGATCTTTGACTATGATCATCTTCATAGCTTGACGATGTAGTTGTTGATGATTGCTTAATCTCCATAAAATTTGTAGTGTCACCATTTGTGAAAACCTAAATTGTTTGTGATTGTACTTTGAGCGGATGAGACAAATATCTAGCTTCAACATATCCAATCATCTTTGCAAGTGAACTCTTTTGATAAAATAATTTCCTATCGCATGGAATGAAGTATGTCTTCAGTTTCATTCATTGATAGCTTGTTGATTCGGAGCCATGTATTGCTAACACATTTTTAGAAAAATGCAATATCGGGGATATGTAGTACTATGTGTAGCACTAATAAGATACATCAAAGTCCCATTTGTGGTTCGAAAACCGATAATAGCTTAATGAGTAAGCCTAGCCAATATTGAAGCTTTTTGACCTTTCGTCAATATACTTTTATAATAGACAAAAGTCTCATTCAATTTATGCTCGATTTTTCGAGATAATACAACACTAAGTTGTAGTATATCCATCTCTTCATGAGATTCAGTTATATGAATTTTGACATCCATTCATTAATTATTTATAAATCTCCCCCTTGGATGTCCAATTTGCAATTGATGATATTGCATGTAGACAATTGTGCCATACACATATTTTGTTTGGCCATATAATGACATAATAATCTCAAAACCAATATTGTCCATAAGAACCATTCATACATATGTTGATCATCAGAAATATGATTCATGCTCCAAGCATTTTATATCTATGTGAAACTTTAAGCCATTTGCGGGCTCTAATGATAGCAAGGAGATACAAATAACTATTTGTATATCACGGTATTCAAATCTACCAATAATATGATCAACCATGGGAGAAATATATTAGGTCTCTTGCGAAAATTCATTGTAGCATCAATTGCGCCATATACGTCAATATATCAATTTCTCATTTCGCTTTAGCACAAAGACCGATTTATATAAAGTATGCTACACATTCTTATGCATGGACTTCATGTCCATAATTTCGTGCACGATAAGAGGCTTTAAATATTCGGTAGCATTACTTATCTTGCTATTTTAGCCATCGTATCTCAGTTTTTGCACCTCATAGCATATATGCTCTTAAGAATTGCACGCATAGTATTTAGCGCGTCATAGTATACATATTTGTTGTCGACATCAATCTTATTTTGATTCCACGCTTTTGATTCAATTCAATGCTTGACATGATATATATTTGTAAGATATCTCTTCGTTATTCAAGTATCATCGGTTCTTCATGAACCATCATGTCTATTGTCTCTTTAAGACACATGTTTGGGTCTTTTTACCTCGATATGACCATCACATTTATTGCTCCTTTTTTTCTTCTTCGAGGCTTTTTATTTGGAATCAATATCCTTTTGTGCGCGTGCCATAGACTCATATAAGTCATCATTTTGAGATACGATCAATTTGGAGCATTAAAATCAGTGTATATGGCTTTATTTGATTTAGTGAGCTTGTAAGTCAATTGCCAAACTCAAGTGAATCAATCACCATATGAACCCTATGTTCATGTTAGTAAGCTCACACAATAATCATTATAAATTGTTTGATCTCTCCCCCTGAATATATTCCTCTTTTGAAATACATCTTTTTGCATTGTCATAGGATATATATCATATCCAAGATAACGGGGAGGAACTATTTTATTTTGTTGGCATGATGCAATATCATATTGTATAATAACTTTGCCCAAACATATAATTCAGACTTTTGCTCTCATAATCATTTAATTTGCAATAGACGCTTAATAAGAGCTTTAAGATTCACCACCATTTACGAATACTCGCAATCTTATCAGCTAAGCCACTTTTGACGCAAACTTCATGTTGCGTTATTCATGATATATGACCATTTAGACGATGCATCGCTTTTGAATAACTAAATGGTATATTAGATATATAGGCCACATACATCCTCTTGTATCATCTTTAGATACATAAGGGAATTCGTCCCCACTTGGCTAGCAATTGGTGAATAATTGATATTTTCTGAGAGCTTATGAACTCATTACTTTGAAGAATCTACGGATTCTCTTTTGCATCATAATGACTCGGGATGGTCTAACCGGTCATGCCAAACAATAATAACAAAATCATGGTTCATAAACTTTCAGTTATGACCATATGTGATTCAAGTGCATTTTGCATTGTATAGTTTATATACAACGATGATACCAAAGTGTATCATTTACTCTTAAATGTTGTTCCTTTTGATCAAATTATATTAGCTATCGAAGTAGCTCTTTAGGAACCAACAATATGTCAATAATATGACAATCTTGAATACATATATAAATGTCTTTGAAGTGAAATAACGACATATTGTATATAGTCGTTTTTCTTTAGTCACTAATAATTTGGTCACTCATTGTGACAACTCGTGTTCATAATAGAAACACTATGATTAGTAAACTCTCATGTTCATTTGATCATATAGAAGTCGATCATTGCTAGTGTCATCTCGTGTTCTTAAAAGAAACACCTTGATATTTGAATTTCCATGACCATGACACATGTAATTGCATTCACTTTAGTGAATGGATACCACACCATTAAATGGCTTTAGAAAATTTCTATAAAGTTGATATTTCATGAGCATCCATGCGAAGTTGTACTTGCTTATATTTTACAAATTTTGCAACTTCACGTGCAACAAATTATAGCGAGACTTTAAAAGAATCACATGTTTGTGATTTCCATAAGTTCTTATGACCATTGTCATAAATTTTGATGTGCTCTCATATTGAGCTCTTATAATGGATCTTCGTGATTATATCACACCAATTTAGTGATCCTTTTCTTTAAGAAAATGGAAGTGTTTCAAACTTGAACTTAACATATGCCATGTCATCATAGTATTTTATGTCAATTTTTCGACATAATCACATGGATACTGATAATTAAACCAAATTTTGATCCAACAAAATTAAAAGTTGTAGCCCATTGCACAATAACTTATAGTTATGATTCCCAACAAAGAATCATTAAGAACTTTTGAACTACATGAGGTAGTTTATTAACATGGCATATAATGTCAAAAATCAAATAACCGATAGTTATTTTTGCTTTGAATGTGTTCAAAGAATCACACAAGAACCTTTTGTTCTTTATTATATATGAACTACAAGTAGTAGTAATCAATGGCATATCCATATCATTCTCTACGGAGAATTTTGAAACAACTTCATGTCAAATAAACATAACTCTAGTTATGGTATTTCTTTCAAATATTTGATATAATTGCATGGTATTCGATAACCATGTTGCGTAATAAACTGATGTTATTAGCAAATCATACAATTTTTGATCCAACAAAATCAAAATTGTAGTCCATTGGACATAACTTGTAGTTATGATTCTCTACAAAGAATCATTAATAGCTTTTGATTTGTAATAGTTGTCAACTTACCATTGAGATTTCTCATAATTGCAACGGGTATTTCACCATTAAATATTCAAGCATTGACATGATTCCAACGAGTCTTTCATCGTTATATATTCGCTTTTAAAATCCTCATAGAGGTGATGTTGGAGAAAAATCATTGCTTTTGTATGCTCTTGCAAAGAGGTCTTATTACCTCTCCAACATTTGTCATTATAACTACAAATTAAGAGAATATGTAGTCACTTGTAGCTCTTGCATAATAAACCTTAGTTTATTAGCCTCATATTGAATTCAATTGTCATTGTAAATAACCGTTGTTATTTACTTTGATGAGCTACAATCATTTATGCTTTGAATAAATTCAAAGAGTAGCAAAGAACTACATGCTCTTTTTTTGTACATAACTTTGATCATGTTATTTTTGATTTAATCCCAAAAGATGAAACCTTTGAGTTTCTTATGCATAACCATAGTTATGATTCACCTTCGTGAATAACGGAAAAAGACAATTAGTGAGGAAACCTTGAAGTTTCTTATGCATAACCGTAGTTATGTTTCACCTTAGCGAATAACGAAAGAACAATTAGTTCTTTTATGCATAACTGATGTTATAAAATCATGAATTGCTTCAAGCAATCTTAAGAAGAACTATAAGTTCATTATAGAAGAATTTGTTCTTTTATGCATAACTCATGTTATATAATCGTGTATTGCTTCAACCAATTTTAGAAGAAGCGTTAAACATATAGTATAGTTGAACACAACAATTTTCTTTATTGTTATGTTAACAATAAATAAATAAAATCATAAAACATAACAACACGCATAACATTAACAGTACGTGATCTAATACACGTACATATTGCTTTACTTATCCAAAAATATAAAATTAAGTTTATGTTGGATAATAAAAGACCATAATTTGACGAAGAACAATAAACATCAAATTGATTACCGGCCTTTTAATACCTTTTCACATAAAAGTTTCCGACAATCTACCACGTATCCATAATCCATTCATATGAAGATATGAAGAGGAAGACTCGTTGTGTTATTATTATTTTAATTAAATCAATAGAATAACATTACCTCATAGAATACATTTACAAACCGTCGAGATATAACCTATAGGCTATATCCGTGATATAAAAACTTATCTCGAAGAAAAACAATTAGGTATCCCACAAAATTTGTGTCAGCCGAATAATATATTTGAGGTTTTCAATTAATTTGTACTTCAAATGATAATTATCCAAATCAAACCACTTGTCGAACTAAAGATGATCGTAATCAAGTTTAGCTACCGTTAGCCGTCAATTCAGATAATTAATTCAAAGATACATATGTATAACACAAATAATAGAAGTGATGACATACCCCTCCAGCGGTACGCAGACCCTGACGTAGTAGCGTTGCGATACGAAGGTCCGTTCGTTACAAAGGCTTCCACAGATAGAAAAAAGAGATAAGAATGGCTCCCCTAAAAGATCGGGATTCCCCTTATCATTTCCATAACTGATAAACTCGGAGAGGAGGCCCCTGAGATTCCGCCGTTTGGTATTCAGCCTAAAACTTAGGAAACCCTAAGTTGTATGCTTATCCTCGAAGATAAATCCTCCTATAAAAGGAGGATCGTGAGACCTAAAAAAGGCATTCAGGAGAACATTCACAATCGCACACAGATCGCATAAACATCTCAATTGGCGTAAAGAGATTCACTCTACCTTCGGGGAATCGCCAACAAACAACCAAAAACATCCATCATCTCCCATTATTCTAACCTCGGTTCGGTGCACAAACATTTGGCGCCATCCGTGGGACCCTACACTCAGATCCCATAACCATTTTCGACCCTGTTTTTTGTATCGAATCAAGAAAAAGAAATGGCCGATGTTCCACCAGGATTTGGGCGAAGTTCCCAACAAACAACCGGGAACGAGCCCAATGGGAATTCCCCACCCAGATCTGGGCCGACGACTGAAACACCAATCAATGGCGACCAGCAGACTAATCGTCGAACTGGTGGGGACAGTGAGCGCCCAGGACAAACACCGGGGAGACAAGGAGGGTTCATGCGAGGGTCTCCATCTGGGGCCCCGCAATTATTTGATCCAGACTATATTATACGAAATTATAGTCACATCAATCATACTATCAGATATCTTCGAAGCGTTGGGGCACTTGATGATATCACCAGGACGTTGAACTTTGACGATGAAACAGAGGACGACTATGATGCTGACACCCCTCCGAGAGGACCCCGACGATACCCTCGGGACCCGATATCCCGAGTCAGAACCGACCACGGATCCGGACAAAGAAGTGAGGGCCCAGGGGCCCGAATACCTCCGCGCCGGACTCAACCGGAGGAAACCGAAGCCTCGATGGCCAACGCCCAGACTAATGTTCCTCCAGGACCCGGAGGATCTAGGGACCAGAACCCCAATGCACCTCAGTCAGGATCTGTCCCAGGAGGGCCCAGCGCAACGAACAATATTCCGTCCGGAGGTCATCAAGGACCTTCGGGCCAAACCTCCCAAGGACCTTCGGGCCAGACTTTTCAAGGACCTTTGGCCCAAACACCTCAAGGGACTTCGGGTCAGACATTCCAAGGATATTCGGGCCAAACCTTTTATGGACCTGTAGGCCAGATGCCTCAAGGACCTATGGGGCAGAGCTACCAGATGCCCCCAAACCAAGGCTATGGAAATATGAGTGGATCCGGAGGACAGCAATACCCCTCACAGCAATACGGTACTCACCCTTCAGGAGGAATGTATGGCAGTCAATCGACAGGGCAGGCGCACCCTCATCAGTATTATGCACCGCAGTACACCGTGCCGACCCAAGGGGTCCAGCAAGGTATCGGAGGACAACAGTACACTGTGTCAACTCCCGTCGCAGGACCCTATGGCCCGCAGGGCTGGGGGGCTCCAGTATATCAAAACGCGCTGGAATTACAGATGGTCGGAGGAAGCATCGAAAACTCACCATTTGTCGCCTGGATACAAAACTATCCCCTTCCGAAAGATTTGAAATATCCTTCCCATTTAGGAACATACAAAGGAAAAAGCGACCCGGATGATTTCTTAGAAGCATTCGAAAGGGCAGCAGAAATGAAGGTTTGGAACGTACCAATTGCATGCAGGATGTTCAGGTATGCACTCGAAGGGGATGCTAGAGAATGGCTGAAGAACGTCACGAAAGGATCCATCGTTAGTTTTGACGACCTTAAAGAGAAATTCAGGGCCCGTTTCAGTCAACAAAAGAAACACAAGAAAATCCATGTGGCTGCCCATGGCATAAAACAGAAAGAAACTGAAGGTTGCAGAGCATTCATGGACCGATTCACCACTGAAACGGAGGAAATCGTAGATCTCCCTGAGTCACAAAGGATCTCCGGACTACTGCACGGTCTCCGAAGCAGAGGACTAATTGAGTTCCTATATAGGGACCTCCCGAAAACATACGAAGCAGTGCAGAGAAGAGCTCACACGTATCTAGATGCTAGAGACACCGCCTCGAAGGGAGATATCAGCCCAACACAGGAAAAGGAAGCTCCGACAAACAGAAAAGGAAAATGGATCAGCGAAAGAGAAAAGCCAAGGTATAGCCCACACCACAAGGATGACAAAGGATACCTTAGGGTCAATCTTCCGGAATTGCACAAAACTCCAAAAGAGATATTGCTCACCGAAAGTGTTGCAAAAAGTTTCCCCACCCCGCCAAGATTAAGTGGTAAAAATAGGAAGGATCCGGAGAAATATTGCGAATTCCACAGGGACCATGGCCACGACACAAACGCGTGTTGGCAACTCCGGAAAGCTATAGAAGAAGCAATCAGTGAAGGAAAGCTCTCGCACTTAGTGAAAAGTGTAAGACAGCAGGGCACGAAGAAAGAAGACGATGAGAATGAAAAGAAAAAAGGCCCTGTGAAAACTATTTATACAATAATAAAAAGCAAACCTGGGGCAGAACCTTCGCTACCAAAGACCTACAGGGGAGATATGAGGAGCATCACATTCCCTTCGTCCTATAATGGCAAAGTCTTCAGAAACCCCCTGGTAATTTCCGCACTTCTAGAAATATCTAAGGTAAAAGACATTATTGTGGATACAGGAAGCGAATGCAATATCCTTTATGAAAAAGCATTCTGGAAGTTACATCCCGTGGCACGAATGAACTTCAGAAGGGCGGGAGCTTCGGTACAAGGGTATTCCGGGACCACAGATAAACCACTGGGAAAACTATCGGTGCAAACAACAATAGGAGAAGGACGCTGGAAGCGAAAAGAGAAGATCACATTCTTGGTGGTAAGCGGAACATCACCCTTCCAGGCAATCCTAGGGAGACCCGGAATCCAAAAATTTGAAATGATCCCGTCCGTAACGCATGGTATGATCAAGTATGACTCAAACGGAGGAGTAGGGACCTTGGTGACGAAGGAAAAAAGGCTATCTGAAGGAGGCCAAGACGGCCCTCATTGGCTCTCATGGAGCGAAGGACCCTACTATGGGCAGTTAGACGGATAATGATACGTCTAAAGGCAAGCCCCATTCACAAGGATAATTAGTCTTTCTCTTTTTTTAAGCCTGGAGGATATGATATGTAACCTCACTTATATTAGTAAATAAAGGCTTTTTATTTCTCAAAAACAAAGACGCATATATGTGCATAAAAATATACGCATAAAGATAAATGTGTATGAAAATGGGGACGCCCATATACATATTGGGATTCCAAAAATTAAAAGGACCTATAGTCCAAATAAACACCTACGGATATATCCACATAATAAGCATGCAAATAGGTGATAACTTGTAACATTCGTGAAATTTGACTAGATTTGACTCATAAATTTAATGTAAATGATTTTCGAGAAAATATATGAATAGTAACCGTATTTGTGAATAGTACCCGTATATGTGAATAGTAACCGTATTGTGAATAGTACCGTATACGTGAATAGTAACGTATTGTGAATAGTACCATATTGTGAATAGTACCGTATATGTGAATAGTAACCGTATTCATGAATAGTGATTAAGAATAGTAATCACGAATAGTAACGGTAAATAGTAAAGGTAAAAAGTAAATTGTAAATAGTAAAGGTAAAAAGCATATTCTAAAGCATATTTTAAGGCATATTCCAAAGCATATGCTAAAGCATATTCTAAGGCATATTCCAAAGCATATGCTAAAGCATATTCTAAAATTATTTTATATAAATAGCCACCTTAGTTTAACCATAAAACTCACACCATTATATATTCACTTCTAAAAATCTCTCTTTCTCTCTAATAAAGAAATTAACTTATAACAATAATCATCTTCAAAGAATCAAGAATTCAAGGTTTTAATTGGTTCAAAGTGTTCATCCTCTCTATTTACTCCAAATTCGAATTTATGCATCAAAAGACTTTTGGTAAGTTAAACTCATTCCATAATCATCATTTTATGTTCATTAACTTGTTTCTAGTTGATTTCAAGTATATTCGGGTCACGAATCGGGTCAAAATGCAATTAAAGTCTTAGAAATTGGTCAAATGATTTGAGCATGATTTTGATGTTTTAAGATAAAACTAGTTGATGGGTTATGTTTATGTGGTGAATTCATATCTAGTATAAGTTCAAACATAAGTATTTTAGCTTCCTTAATCGATTTCTAGGCTAAAAATGAGTTTTGGAGGGTGTTTGGTTCGTATTTGGGTTGATGAATTATGCAGAACTGAAAACTGAAGTGTAACGGCCGTTACTATATGTAACGCCCGTTACTTTTGTAACGCCCGTTAGGGACTGATTTTGACAACATTTTCAAACGTCAATAACTTTTGACCGTAAGTCCGTTTTCGATGATTCAAGCGGCCACGGAAGCGTAATTGAGTCTATTTTCCAATGGTAGAGGCCTCTGAGTCCAGAACATAGTTCTAATGTTTCAAAAGTTTTGATAAAGCAACAGTGGTCAAGTTTCGACTAGTCATTGTGAAACAAAATGTAATGATTCCACTTCGGTTGGATCAAATCCTTATAAAATGGACATAATAAAGCTTTTATAGTAAGATTAGGTCAATATTCATAGGACCTTACCTCTTGAGATGCTTTAGGATTAATGTAATACGTGTATGATTAGGTTTTGGCTATCGTGGACATCGGTTCTACTTTCTTTCGACTTGGGATTTTATTGCTCATTTCAGGTGAGTTTCGTAAACCCTTCCTACTCAATTGAGATTCGGGCTGAAAAGTGTACATGTTTGTTTAACTGTTGATTGTTGATTTGATTGATTGTATGATTGAATTGTTGATATGGACATGTTAGCGCATTGTTTACGATGTAAGTCACACCGTTAGCGCATTATTTATTATATAAGTCACACCGTTAGCGCATTGTTTACGATGTAAGTCGCACCGTTAGCGCATTGTTTACGATGTAAGTCGCACCGTTAGCGCATTGTTTACGATGTAAGTCGCACCGTTAGCGCATTGTTTACGATGTAAGTCGCACCGTTAGCGCATTGTTTACGATGTAAGTCGCACCGTTAGCGCATTGTTTACGATGTAAGTCGCACCGTTAGCGCATTGTTTACGATGTAAGTCGCACCGTTAGCGCATTGTTTACGATGTAAGTCGCACCGTTAGCGCATTGTTTACGATGTAAGTCGCACCGTTAGCGCATTGTTTACGATGTAAGTCACACCGTTAGCGCATTGTTTACGATGTAAGTCGCACCGTTAGCGCATTGTTTACGATGTAAGTCGCACCGTTAGCGCATTGTTTACGATGTAAGTCACACCGTTAGCGCATTGTTTACGATGTAAGTCGCACCGTTAGCGCATTGTTTACGATGTAAGTCGCACCGTTAGCGCATTGTTTACGATGTAAGTCGCACCGTTAGCGCATTGTTTACGATGTAAGTCACACCGTTAGCGCATTGTTTACGATGTAAGTCGCACCGTTAGCGCATTGTTTACGATGTAAGTCGCACCGTTAGCGCATTATTTATTATATAAGTCGCACCGTTAGCGCATTGTTTACGATGTAAGTCACACCGTTAGCGCATTATTTATTATATAAGTCACACCGTTAGCGCATTGTTTACGATGTAAGTCGCACCGTTAGCGCATTATTTATTATATAAGTCGCACCGTTAGCGCATTGTTTACGATGTAAGTCGCACCGTTAGCGCATTGTTTACGATGTAAGTCGCACCGTTAGCGCATTGTTTACGATGTAAGTCGCACCGTTAGCGCATTGTTTACGATGTAAGTCGCACCGTTAGCGCATTATTTATTATATAAGTCACACCGTTAGCGCATTGTTTACGATGTAAGTCGCACCGTTAGCGCATTATTTATTATATAAGTCGCACCGTTAGCGCATTGTTTACGATGTAAGTCGCACCGTTAGCGCATTGTTTACGATGTAAGTCGCACCGTTAGCGCATTGTTTACGATGTAAGTCGCACCGTTAGCGCATTGTTTACGATGTAAGTCGCACCGTTAGCGCATTGTTTACGATGTAAGTCGCACCGTTAGCGCATTGTTTACGATGTAAGTCGCACCGTTAGCGCATTGTTTACGATGTAAGTCGCACCGTTAGCGCATTATTTATTATATAAGTCACACCGTTAGCGCATTGTTTACGATGTAAGTCGCACCGTTAGCGCATTGTTTACGATGTAAGTCGCACCGTTAGCGCATTGTTTACGATGTAAGTCGCACCGTTAGCGCATTGTTTACGATGTAAGTCGCACCGTTAGCGCATTGTTTACGATGTAAGTCGCACCGTTAGCGCATTGTTTACGATGTAAGTCGCACCGTTAGCGCATTGTTTACGATGTAAGTCGCACCGTTAGCGCATTGTTTACGATGTAAGTCGCACCGTTAGCGCATTGTTTACGATGTAAGTCGCACCGTTAGCGCATTATTTATTGTATAAGTCGCACCGTTAGCGCATTGTTTACGATGTAAGTCGCACCGTTAGCGCATTGTTTACGATGTAAGTCGCACCGTTAGCGCATTGTTATTATTAACTATGTAAGCCGCACCGTTGTTGAATGTTATTGATTGTTATGGAACGTTGTTGAACGTTATATGGAATCGTTGTTGTTGAACGTTGACTTGTATTGAATTGTGATAATGTGAAACCTTATAGGTTTTCTTTGGACTTGATTAGATATTCTAATCCTCACTTATTGTTAACGGTTGTTATCCGACACGGTTATTCCTTGTTACTTGTCCCTACGAACTCACCAACTTTATGTTGACGCTCTTTAGTACACTTTTCAGGTAATCAAGTTAATCAGAGACAAAATGGATGATTGCATGCTTACTTGCTAGAATTGGACTAGCTTTGGACTTTCTGGATCCATGATCCTTACTTCCCTTTTATGGGTTACTTTTAGGATCAACTACTATCGATTGAATTGCCTTTTATTATTGATTGAACATGTATTTCGATGAATGTTAATGATTGTATACGTTTGTACAAGTTTAAGGATTGTTTCAATCCTATGTTTTCATATAGTTTGACTCTACATAATTTCCATGTCGTTGTGCTTTTCTAAGTGATACCCCATGATTCCGCCATGTTGGGGTGTTACAGAATGGTATCAGAGCCGTGGTTGTAGAGATTTAGGTGGATTGACCTAGTCTATAGCCATTGCACCCACATTTCATATTAGCATGCATGATAGGAAATTTTGTATGCAACGTGAACTGTATGATGCATAAAAATGGTTTAAACGGAGTTCGTAGGTTACTTATGATTTGATGACTTGATTGTTATATGACAACTTGATGGACGTATATGATAGTGTCGGGATACACCATGAATTGTGGAATTGTTGTGATAAACGTTGATGTGTGTGGAATCTTGGATGCATTTATTATTTGTCCCCCAGCAAAATGAAATGATGGCAATAATGGAGTATAACATTCGATAACCCTAGAGGCGCCTGATCAACAAATCTATGGTTATCCTATGTCATATAAAGTTAATGATCTCATGGATTGCGCCTCGTGGATAAAGTATAGTAGTTAACCCGATATGTTTAATGAGTGTTGGTTAGGTGGAGGGTTAGCCGCTGGTACACCCTGTATACATACCCGACCAATACTTAGAGAACATATCGGTACCGAGTTTTGACATCCATTCAATATATTAACGGTATGGAGGGTTAGCCGATGGTACACCCTGTATACAAACACTTTTAATGTGTCGAATGTTGAAGTTAAAATTCGGACTATGCTTTACCCACCTTGTTATGACTTGACCCTTTATTTATATAGTGTTGAATGTTTTCGTGATTGTATTGTTGATTGTAAATTGTACGATTGCTGAAGCCTTAGATTATTGCCATGATAATATCCCTGTAGAGATAACTATATTCATGCAATGATTTATAAGGACTTGATGTGGAAATTGTGTATTACTTGAAGGTCAATTTTGATATTCAAGTGTGAATTGTGTGGACTTGAATTTTATGTTAATAATGGTAGTACAGGCATAGGGTATTTTGAACGGGTTGGTAATGAGATGGGCTGGCCAATGGTATGCCTTATATTATAAGCATTACCGGATGACCCATGTCTAAGCTATATTACTTATAATTGTCTACAATTATCAGTCATTGTTGGAATAACAGTATGAGAATAAGATCTAGAATACATGCTTATTAATCTTAGATACTTATAATCTATAATTGTAGACCAATGATTTATTATGAACTATAGACTAAGTTCAAACTTATAGTTACGATTGACTGATAGAATGAGCTAAAGATTTTTGGAGACTATAATGTTTGTTAGGACCAGTTCACCTGGAACTGGCCAGTCACCAGTTCACACTGACCAGTTCACCAGTTGCACCTGGTGACCAGTAAACTGGTGACCAAGATGATTTGTCGAGAAATATATTGAAGTCCAGTTGCACCTTACAGTTAACGCAACTGAAGACTTCCTCCAGTTGAGAACTGACCAAGTTGAAGAAGCATTCCAGTTGAAGTCGAAGACAACAAATGGAAGATAGAGAATGGCAATGGCAGCGAAGCCAGTTGGCATTCTAGTCAGTTACAAACTGGAGACCATCAGTGGAAGCCCTTACAAAGCTTTACACTGATTACGAGGAATTGACTTGTATACTTTATGTACCTTTACCCGGATAATAAGCCTTATCTTATTATCTAAGTATTAAAAGGTACATAAAGGTGGTTATGTAAAGTCACTTTAACATGCGACTTTACACTGCTTTTTTAGGAATTAAATGCTATTCCTTAAATGCTCCCAACCACATTTGTACGGCTAAAGTTAACATCCCAATGTTAACTTTGCCTATAAATACAAGTCATTGCACAACCAAGAATTCAAGTTACTTCACAAAAATGGATAACTTCATACTTTGCAAACCTGCAATATTCTTGGTGAACTTGTGCAATATTCTCTCAATCGCTAAAAGGAACATTTCACTACTTTAAGTGTGTCGATTGTTGAAGAGAAATTCCGAGTATAGATCAATTGTATTTCATAGGTTGTTAGGATATTTACATTCGTGTATTATCTTGGTTCCGCATCAACCTTGTAATTTGTTTAATATCAATAAATAAATTACACATTGAAAACTACATATTGTCTCATCAAGATTGTTTACAAGTTATTTGTATTATTGCATTGTTCTTTACTTATTATATTTTATATAAGTAATCTATCTAGAACTTGGTATATACCTCTGCAACTGGTCGTCTCCGGTTCAGTAAGTATATTGCAAAGTAACTCCACCATCGACATAGAGGTGTCTTCAGTAGTACCATCTAACAAGTTGGGACTTACAATGTTCAATTAAAGTGAGATACTATGAAATATTAGGAGACCTAGTGTGTTAAGAGGCATTTTTACGAACATGAAGTTTGAGTAAGTGTCGTGAGAGAATCGTCGTGCATATGAAAAAAAAAATTGTTATAATTTATAAAATTGAATAAAATATAAACTTGAACAAAAGTAGGAATTTTATTTGATCGAACATAGCAAGCCAATATTACAAACATTAATAATACATTCGTTCTCAACTGGAACATACACTGGACTAAGTGGCTCGGTGTGGCTTGGCTAACTCTTGCTCAATCTGCCTTAAGAAGTTGGTATTACTGGGATCCTTGGAACAAATCTTCCAAATGTTTGTTTAAGAAATGAGTAGAAGCCTTATCGATCTCGCTTAAACGAAAGAACTTCTCATCCCCATCCTCTGAAGTATAGAAGATCCCAGCAGGCCTACTTAAGACCCTTCCTTCCACAAACACTATGCCCTTTGGAAGCTGAAGATTTAACAAGGCATCATCGTCAGCCGGTGGGAGCATATCGGGAGCGGATGATGAGGCGCCAACAGTTCTTAGTCTTTTCACGGGTCTTTGAGAAAGTAGAGGAGTACTACTTTCGTCGCTTCTATGTGTAGTGTCTTCTTCTCCAATAGTTTTCTGTAGATACTCCCTTAGACTTGCTTCACCTTTAGCCATTTTGGCATACCACTCAGCTTCTCTTTTACTAGCAAGTTCTAATATGTTGACATGTTGGTTTGCTGGTGTTTGCACCTCAGAACCTGTTTCTCCTGCTTCTGCAAGCAGTAGTTCCTTAGCTAACTTCAGAGAAGCCTCTTTCTCTATCGCTTGTATTTTTTGACGTTCTATAATCTCTTTGAGGATCACGTCTTGAGAACTACTTCGGAGTGTTTCAAAATTTTCATGAAATATAATAGGAAAAGGTGATGACATAGGTCTCTTTCCCTTGAAAACAGTTGGGTCAACTGTTGCTTCAACTTCTTCAGATTGTGAGAAATCAGCAAGTTGATACAACAACCCTTTAATTTCTCTAATTTCTGCTTCAAGTTTTGTTTGTTTATCGATAGACTTTCTCAATAGTGCTCTATCAGCTGCTAGGAGAAAAGGAGTGCTATAGTGTATTTGGTCAATTTGGGAAGTAAGAGACTTAAACGAGGTGGTTTGTTCAGTAGCAAGTGATACTATAGTACTGTTAAGTTGTTCAATTTTCGTTGACAAAAGCTCGATTGAATGTTCAAGTGCAATAAATGTGTGATGGCC
>CM067172.1:128430607-128512756 GCA_034093135.1 Erigeron breviscapus
TACCAATGCCCAACTCGGCCGAGTCTCACTAGTTCAGCCACTTCAATTATTCGACATCAAACATCTTAAACAGTAATGAAACGCTAATAGTACGTAATAGCTTGATAATAAATAGCAGGTTGTATATATTAGATTATCGATGTATCGATGTATATATAATGCTTTTCCTTAAAATATTAAAGGTAAGTTGTAGTAGATATATGTAATATAGGTTAAGTTGTCGATGTATAATGCTTGCAAAGTTATGGCCGTCCAAAGTTACGTTGGTTTAATTTACTTGGTTTCCAACGTTCCAATTCAATTTGTCTAAACTTTTTTTTTATTATAATGGTGTAATAAATATATTTTATCGCAGTGCCAGTATACAATGCTCTGTATATATATCTTACACACTTTCATGAACGTTCTGAAAAAACAATTTCGACATATATACAATATATTAGTAAATTTCTAAAATCTATTTCCAAGGCGACACCTTGAGTAAAACCATTTCACCTTCTTTAAAATCAAACGGCCTCCTTTTCTTATCGGCATATGACTTTTGCCTTTCGCGAGCAATACGCAGGGCTTTCTTTGCAACATTAACTTTATCGGCCGTAATTTGTACTACTTCGGGTCCAGCAAATTGCTTTTTCCCGGGCTCCAACCAACAACTAGGAGTCCGACACTTTCTACCATATAACATCTCAAAAGGTGGCATTCCAATGCTCGCGTGATAACTATTGTTGTACGCAAACTCGATAAAAGGTAGGTGTTTATCCCATGAACCACCATAATCCATCACACAAGCTCTGAGCATATCTTCAAGCGTTTGAATAGTCCTTTCACTTTGCCCATCGGTCTGCGGATGATAGGCTGTGCTCAGACGGACTTGAGTACCAAATTCCCGTTGAAAACTCTTCCAAAAGTTGGAAACGAATCGAGCATCACGATCTGACACAATCGATATTGGAACACCATGTTTAGTAACCACTTCTTTAATATACAATGTAGCGAAATTCTCCATAGGAGCATTCTCACGAACTGGGAGGAAATGGGCACTCTTCGTTAATTGATCGACAATAACCCATATCATATCGTGACCACGAGGCGTCCTCGGAAGTTTGGTTACAAAATCCATCGTAATGCGATCCCATTTCCATTCAGGGATCTCGAGTTGCTGAAACTTCCCATAAGGCTTTTGGTGTTCAGCTTTTACTTTAGCACATGTCAAACACTTCTGTACGTACATCATCACATCGTTTTTAATACTGGGCCACCAATAAATCGGCTTCAAGTCCGCATGCATCTTTGTGGCACCAGGGTGTACAGAATATTTAGTCTTGTGAGCTTCGTCCATCACTAACTCACGATTGCCTCCATATAGAGGAACCCATATTCTACCTTTGTAAGTTCGAAGACCGCGACTATTTTCTTCCATTTCAAGTCTATTTTTCTTCTTTTTCCCAATAGACTCCTCTTTCACATTCTCCTCCTTCAACGCTTCAATTTGAGCTAATCGAATAGGTTCCATTAAGTTCGACTCAACCTTCGTAATCATTGCACATAACCTACTCTTCGCATATCCTTTGCGGCTCAAGGCATCAGCAACCACATTAGCTTTGCCTGGGTGATATTTAATCTCACAATCATAATCCTTTAATAACTCCATCCACCGTCGTTGTCTAACATTCATGTCCTTCTGAGTAAACACATACTGTAAGCTTTTATGATCCGTATAAAGGGTACACTTCGTACCATACAGATAATGTCGCCATAATTTCAGAGCAAAAACAACAGCAGCCAGCTCAAGGTCATGAGTAGGATAATTCCGCTCATGTGGCTTCAGCTGTCGAGAGGCGTAAGCGATAACTTTGTCTCGTTGCATCAGTACACACCCTAACCCCGTGATGGATGCGTCACTATAGACAACTAAATCATCGGTTCCTTCGGGTAAAACTAGGACAGGAGCTTCACACAACTTCTTTTTCAACGTCGTGAAGGCTTTCTCTTGAGCGTCGGTCCACACAAACTTCACACCTTTCTTCGTTAATTCAGTCATTGGCTTGGCAATGCGTGAGAAATCCTGAATAAAACGTCGATAGTAGCCAGCCAAACCGAGAAAACTCTTAATTTCAGTAGGAGACTTAGGCTGCTTCCCACTTCGACACCGCTTCTATCTTCGAAGGATCTACTTTTATACCATCAGAGGAGATGACATGGCCGAGGAAATGAACTTCCTTTAGCCAGAACTCGCACTTGGAGAACTTAGCATATAGCTTTTTCTCCCGGAGGACTTGAAGGACAGCTCTCAAATGCTCTCTATGTTCCTCTTCCGACTTTGAGTACACAAGGATGTCGTCGATGAAAACGATAACGAAATGATCCAAAAACGGTCGACAGACACGGTTCATCAAATCCATAAACTTTGCTGGAGCATTTGTCAAACCGAATGGCATGACAAGGAACTCGTAATGACCATAACGAGTTCGGAACGCTGTCTTGGCTACACTTTCCTCTTCAACCTTCAGTTGATGATAGCCAGATCGTAAGTCGATCTTCGAAAAATAGGAAGCACCTTGAAGTTGATCGAACAAATCATCAATGCGAGGGAGTGGATATTTATTCTTCACCGTTCTTTTATTCAGCTCGCGATAATCGATACACATGCGCATGGATCCGTCTTTCTTCTTTACGAAAAGGATAGGAGCACCCCATGGAGAGGAACTCGGACGAATGAAACCTTTATCTAAAAGTTCCTGAATTTGGGTCATCAGCTCCTTCATCTCCGTCGGAGCTAATCGATAGGGAGCTTTGGCTACAGGAGTAGCACCAGGAATGAGGTCAATAGAAAATTCAACCTCACGATCAGGAGGAAGACCTGGAAGATCTTCAGGGAAAACATCAGGAAACTCGGAAATAACCTCGACATCAGAGACTGTAGGCTTCGCGATACGAGAATCGATGACATAAGCTAGAAAATGTGACTTAGTTTGCCGTATACAACGAAGGGCTTTCATCATCGAGATCACCTTAACATTTCCCGACTTCTTGTCACCATAAACACAGACACCTTTACCGTCAGGGGTAGCGATACGAACTATTTTCTTTGCACATAAGACGACAGCATCATTTTTAGACATCCAGTCCATACCGAGTATAACATCAAAACTATGGATAGTAGCAGGTAGCAAGTTAGCAGTAAAACACCGACCCTCTATCTCTAAAGGACAATCAGAATAACCCTCACGTACGATAGACGTTGTGCCGTTAGCCACCTCTACTTCAATAGGACACCTTAAGGGACTCGTAATCATGTCTAGTTTAGGAGCAAACAGAGTAGACACAAAAGATTTGTTCGCACCAGAATCAAATAACACATTAGCAAGTTTGGAGTTAACAATAAGGGTAGCAGTAACTACCTGGTCGTCATCTTTGGCCTCTTCAGCCGTCATCTGATAAGCACGGGCTTTGGCTTTGGGAGCTTCCGTCTTCTTTCCCTCGTCCTTCTTCATTTGCGGACAGTCGGCAATACGGTGCTTTGTGTCTCCACATTTATAACATCTTGCTTTGTCAGTGCATTCATCAACGGTATGACCCTGTGCTCCACACCTATTGCACCTGCGGGTCTTAGCAGAACACTGACCCGAATGAATAGCTCTGCAGCTAGAGCACCATTTTCCGTCCTTGTCTGTCTTTCCCTTGTCGGAGGACGAAGATCCCTTGAATTTCTTACCAAAACGGTTAGATCCACCGAATCTCCTCTTATTACCAGACTTCTTCTCATCATCTTTCTTTTCCACTTTCTTATCCGTAGCAAAATCATCATCAAGCTTTTTAGACTCTTTGATAGCTTCAGTTAGAGTCTTGTGCTGCCTACAAATACCTCGATAACTCGGAGGCAAACCATCAACATAGCAAGCAACCTGATCTGCATCAGTACGGAACAGATGGCCCACGAACTTCATCTTCTCCATAAAGGAACGAGCATAATCATTGATTTTACCCACTTCAGCCGTCAAGGCACGAAACTCTTTTTCCATTTTGCGCTGCTCATGAACTCCAATATACTCTTCAATAAATTTCTGTCTGAAGTTAGCCCACGTAATAGCAGATACCATAGCTGGAGTCATCGAAATGGTAATGCTCTTCCACCAGTCCCGAGCACCTTCTTTCAACATCCTACTAGCACACAACACTTTCTTATCCTCGGGACAATCACAAGCTTCAAAAACCATCTCAGTATCATCAAGCCATTCCATGCACCTACTGCATTAAGTGTTCCATAGAATTCTGAGCTCCACACTTCTGGAAACTTTCAAACTTGAATCGAGGGGCGTGAACATCATTAGGAGGAACCACATTAACATTAGCATGGGGAATAACGACATCATCGACCGGTGGCTCAGTGTGGTGAGAAGGCACAGAGTGACTGTTACCAGTTCCTTCTGCGTTAGCTGCCAACGCCTGATTCAACTGTTCTTGCGTTTGGGCCAACTGGGCCTGAAGAGTTAGCACAAGATTATACATCTCCGCCTGATTGGGAATCTGATCCACCACTACATCGTTAACTCTCGGAGGATTGCCAGGTGGTGGAGGCATCGGACCCAATGAGCCTGGTTGATTAACACGGCGGGGGTTCACACGATTTACATTAGCATTAGCAGCAGCATTAGCAGCATTAGAAGCACCTGCACCTGGATGGACAGGTGGAGTAACGCTAGCAGTAGCTCCGTCGCGTTGGATGTTGCGGTTGCGAGTGTTAACCATTTTCCTTCAATAAAATGGTGGAGTCGATAAGCGCAAATAAAACAAAAAGCTCGTTGAGATAAGGCTAAAACATATCATCGTAACGTAAACATCTCGTAAGCCCTATCACACTCGCACTCATCCCAACCCATCCTACATCACATGTCATCACTAGCTAAGGCATCCTACGAGTACCTAGCATGCACATCTTAAGTTTAAGTCCAAACCCAATGGTCAATAGGCCTTGGTTCACTTAAACTACTTCTCTGATACCAAATTGTAACACCCGTTTCGTAAAATATGGATTTCCAAAAACTTTTGCCTAACGGCATCAATTATGCGGAAACGATTTATTAAAAACTCTCAACAAGGAAAACAGTTGAGAAGCAATAGTGGTGTTACTAACGTATCGTAGAAATAATAAAAGAAAATCCATAAGATTGCCCAACATAAAGCAATCAAAACAGCAGTCATTACATAGGGTTCCAAGAGGAACAATATCATAAAGTCTATGAGAAACTATTGGGTAGACTAAGGCCATCTTGATCATCTACCCATCTCTCGTCAAAGCTTCACACGTCATCTCACTGCTTAACCTGAGGGGAACAATACATATACATGCACATATCATCATTACATCATATCATTAACCACCGTTCATCATAACATATCATATCGTTAAACATATCATCACATATCATATCATAACGAATTTACGGGGAAGCATTTTAGGCATAGGCATCGTCATCTTTAATCCCCGTATACCTCCCATATCAACCCAACCACAATATAGGTTATACATTACCGTTTTGGAGGTTATAGTTTATAAACCATTTATGTTGCACCCTCAGCGTGACAAAAGTAGTGTATCTTACCTGGTAGTAGTGTACGCGCGTAATGAAAGACTAAAAGTGCTTAACAATAATCCCCGACACCTAAGATACATTAATATACGAAATATAAGTCATTTGGGACCCAAATGAACCTTACAGACCTCACGAAATTAGTCTGGAAAATCCTTCTTACGAACTTAGCTACAGTTCTTACGAAGATAGTTTGTTCTTACGAAGATAGTTTGTTCTTACGAAGATAGCAAAACGAAGATAGATTTGTTCTTACGAAGATAGTTTGTTCTTACGAAGATAGCAAAACGAAGATTATCTTCGCAAGTACAAAATCAGACTCAGCTAACGAATTTAACGTAATTTCGTCCAGATTTCAACTACGACCAAGTTCTTCGATTTTTCCATAAACAAACGATTAAATCTTCTCCCAAAACATGTTTTTGACATAAATAAACATCCATTGATCATCAAGATCGATTATAGACTCGTTAAACATCGTTTTGAACATTAATTGACTTAAACATATTTTAAACCCTAATTCTATCAAAATCCCTTTTTAATTCAGATTTGAATCATTATGAAACAACCTTGAATCTGAAAATATAAGTAATAAATCGATGATTACCTTGAACAAACAATGGCCGATCCAATTCAATACAAAACACTCGATTCGATTGACCAAAACTTGAAGATTTTGCTTAAGAAATCAATTAGGGATTGAAGAAACTTTGTGTTTGCTTTTTAATTATGTTTAGGCTGGAAAATAACCCTAGATTAGGCTAATCCTAACCTAAACCCGTTTTTAACTTTACACCTTTGGCAAAACTAGTCCCTGGACTTCATATTGACTTTATTTCGCTTAAAACACCTATTGGGGATACATATAACACACTAAAGCACTTTCGCACACTACAAAGGCCTTTTACACATCATTTAGTCCACTTTATTGTCACTCATTAAAGATAATTAAATTTCACATATAGGGCACATAAACATATAAACACACATTTTACCACATAACATATCACGGACTTAGAATTTGACCTAACGACGTTAGTCAACAGAAACGATTAAGTTTTGGGATGTTACATAATAAGCCTTGTCTTATTATTTAAATATAAAAGGTACATAAAGGTGGTTAAGTAAAGTTGCTTTCACGTACAACTTTACATAGTATTTTAAGGAATTAAATGCTATTCCTTAAATGCTCTCAACCACATTTGTACGGCCAAAGTTAACATTCCAATGTTAACTTTGCCTATAAATACAAGTCATTGCACAACAAGAATAACAAGTGAAATCACAACGTGAGAAAACTTCACACTTTGCAAACCTGCAATATTCTTGGTGAACTTGTGCAATATTCTCTCAATCGCTAAAAGGAACATTTCACAACTTTAAGTGTTTCGATTGTCTTGAGAAATTCCGAGTGTAGATCAATTGTATTTCATAGATTGTTAGGATATTTACATTCGTGTATTATCTTGGTTCCGCAACAATCTTGTAATTTGTTTAATATCAATAAATAAATTACACATTGAAAAATACATATTGTCTCATCAAGTTATCTTACAAGTTATTTGTATTATTGCATTGTTCTTTACTTATTGTCTTTTATATAAGTAATCTATCTAGAACTTGGTATATACACACTGCAACTGGTCGTCTCCAGTTCAGTGCATATATTGCAAAGTAACTCCACCATCGACATAGAGGTGTCTTCAGTAGTACCATCTAACGAGTTGGGACTTACACTAACGTATATTGCTGGAACGTGTTGAACGTGTTATGTGTGGTTATCGTACTAACGTATACCCTTTTAGGGTTTTCTTGATGTGATTAGGTATTCTAATCCCCGTATATTGTTAACGGTTGTCATCCCGACACCTTTATTCCTGATTGCTAGTCCCTACGAACTCACCAACTTTATGTTGACGCTCTTTAGTACACTTTTCAGGTAATCAAGTTAATTAGAGGCAAAATGGATGATTGCATTGCTTGCTTGTTAGAATTGGACTAGCTTTGGACTTCTGGATCCGCGATCCTTATTTCCCTTTTATGGGTTACTATTAGGATCATTTATTATCGATTTGAACTTCCTTTTATTATTGATTGAACGTGTATTTGATGAATGTTGATGAATGTATACGTTTGTACGAGTATATCGATCGTTTCGATCTTATGTTTTCATATAGTTGACTCTACATAATTTCCATGTCGTGTTGTGCTATTTCTAAGTGATATCCCATGATTCCGCCATGTTGGGGTGTTACAACTATCGTTCAAGTCTTTTAAGTAGGTGTGGCCTTATTGTAAGCAAAATTTAATTATAGGGTATCTGTGAATGTAACTAACGATATATGGACGAATGTCTATAGTATGAATAAACTAAAATTGTGTTCATTGTATGTAATAACTTTCAAATCTTGTCTATTGTATATACCGGATATATGTGCGAACCGTATAAGCTGTCACTCGTAAGTTTTAATTGGTCGGATACATACAATAGACAACATTTGAAAGTTATTACATACAATAAACATAAATTTAGTTTTTTCACACTATAGACATTCGTCCATAATTATTTAGACATCTCGCTTTCGAATCGCGACATGAAACTTCAAGAGAAATTCACCTTTCAAAATAAAAATAATTACATTCACAGATACTAACTCGTACAATATCCGTACGTTGTCTGGGTTATACTTAATAAAATATTTCTTATAACTAACACGACTCAACCTGTACTTTGAAGCATGAAAATGCATACCTAGTTTACATGGTATATGATTTATTTATTCTTTGTTAGTCATTTCTTTAATAGATCTATAATATTTTCTTTTCAATTTGAATTATAATATGAACTATCATAAGTTTTAAAATTAAGTCATCACTTGACAAATCATTTTGGATAGGCTGAAAGTCCAAAATTATCAATTTCGTACTTTCAAGGCTAGTGTAGAACCATTCTTATATGATTCAAGACTCAAGTAAAGGCATCAACTCAATTTCACATATTTCACTTTTGTTCTCATCGGATTCAAACTCATTTATCTTAACCAGATTACATACAAATTTTTACACTTCTTTTTTTACCACACAAAATCATCATCTCTTTCAAAACACATCCATCTCAATCGATCCCAACCCTCTGACCACCTTTTTTTCCAGTCAGACAAAGCCATCTCACAAATCGTAGTACTAAACATCTCATACATCGGGCGCCCCTGTAATCTCCAACAAAGCAATCTCCGATGACCCAATAAAGCGATCTCCGGCGATCCAAAAAAAGCCATCGGCGGAACTCCAGTCATCTCCGACGACCCATTGTGTCCCGTTTTTCCCATACAAATCGGAAGAAACACCAAAAGAGAAGGTTTGACTTTCTTTGACTAAGATTGACGTGGCTTAGTATACTGGTGGTTGTTTTTGTGTCCCTTTGACCAGTCTATTACCAAACTTCCCGTTATCATCCGGCTAATGTAAAAATTTGCCAGAGTTAGCATTGACATTTGCCATTAAATTTACGTAATTTTTTATTTTCAAACCACAAAACCTATTCCAAACCATTGGCTATATATAATTCAAATGATTTCTTAACATTTGCATTGAAACGATGAATCCCAACATAATATATTATATCCTTGTATTCACCTTTAGTCGAATTTACAATAAAACTTCAATAACTCCACATACAAAGAGGTAACCTAAACAGTTAATTAGTTAAGGACTATCGTTCAAGTCTTTTAAGTAGGTGTGGCCTTATTGTAAGCAAAATTTAATTATAGGGTATCTGTGAATGTAACTAACGATATATGGACGAATGTCTATAGTATGAATAAACTAAATTTGTGTTCAATCTATGGTATCAGAGCCGTGGTTGTAGAGAACTAGGAGGATTTACCTAGTCTATAGCCATCGCACCCATATTTCATATTAGCATGCATGATAGGGAACTTTGTGTGCAACGTGAACTGTATGATGCATAAAAACGTTTTAAACAGAGTTCGTAGGTTGCTTATGATATGATGACTTGATTGTTATGTGAGAATTGTTGTGATGAACGTATATGATAGTGTCGGGATACACCGTTAACTGTGAAATGTTGTGATAAACATTGATGTGTGGAAATTTTAGAAGCAATTTTATTATTTGTCCCCTAAGCAAAATGAAACGATGACATTAATGGAGTATAACATTCGGTAACCGTAGAGGCGACTGATCAACAAATCGAAAGTTATCCTATGTCAAGGGGGAGTTTGTTGATGCATGTTGATGTGACAACAACAACTTAGATTTGATTATGTCTTATTCATTTATATGTAATTGATAGATTATGGACTTTGTGTTTTAGTAATGATCGATTACATGTTTTGGTGTTATTTATATGTTTATATATGATGTTTGTTATGTATGTCATACAAGTACAAACATAATATATGTTAGGTTTCTTGTACATAAAGTACTTGAAAATAACTAAGCATAGATGTTGATGGTATTTAGTACTAACGAAGATAATCTTCGTTAGGAACTAACGAAGATAATCTTCGTTTGATGGGCTGGGCTGCTAAGTTCGTAAGAACAAAGCCCAGCAAGCCCAATATCGATTGTGAACATATATAAACGATTGGAAACCCTAAATTGAAAAAACCAGTCGATATTACATACACCATAGGCGACTAAGTTCGTTTCTAAGCTTTAGCAAACGAAGATAGATCACATAAGGCCGATTATATTGATATAATTAGCTATATACACGATAACTAATCAAACTAGTTATCTCGTGAGGATTCCGCACTCACGACATAACAATAGACGATCTCGAGAGCGATCCGTAGCTTTCGAGGGATTCACAAGTGGTATCAGAGCCATTCGATATCTTATCGAAGGGTTGAGATCGTTTGTTTGATTGTTATTTTCTCAAAAATAGCCTCCCGAACACTTTTCTGTCGTTAAGTTCGTTTGCCTTACGAACTTAGCGAAACGAAGTTAGCAAACGAAGTTAACTTAAATTCGTTCGAATTTCATCAAACGAAGATAGAAAACGAAGTTATCTTTATTTTCGTTTTAAATCTTATTCAAACGAATTTAGTCTACGAATTTAACTTATCTTCGTTCAGATCCTTGTCTACGAACTTAGGTATCTTCGTTCAGAATTTTTGTCCACGAAATTAAGCTATCTTCGTACTGACTCTTTTCTACGAATTTAATCTAAATTCGTTCATTGCTTATCTTCGTTTGAACAGTATTTTTCACTTATGGCTTCTTCATCCTCAACCAACAATGTTGTTGCCCAATATCTCAATTCTCTAGTTTATCATGATCATCTGGTAGGGCGTACTAATTCTCCACCAAAGTTAGTCTCATTAGCTGACTTTTGGGCGTGGAGAGGTCGATTTGAAGATTTCATTCAACGAGAAGACTTGAATATGTGGCTCATGATCACTGAAGGTTATGAATGGCCCACTCTAACTGTGAATGGAGTTACTTCTACATACAAGGTGGGAGAATTAACAGGCGAAGAAAAGGCTAACTACGCCATTGAAGTAAAGACTCTTTCCACACTTCGTATGTGCATTCCTCAAGAGTTGGTGCACTTGTTTCCTAAACAAGAATACAAGACTTCAAAGCAATTGTTCGATGCTATTGAAGCTCACTGTGAAGGTGATCCTCTATTGAAGCAAAACAGAATAAAAATGCTTAAGAAACAATTTGATTGCTTCAATGCCACAAAGAATGAACAAGTTGAGGATCTTATTCTGAGATATCAACATCTTCTTGCTGAATTAGCTTATTTTGATCTTAAATACACTCCTACTGAGATAGTGGATAAATTCTTGGATGGTTTGCCGAAAGCTTACAGAGAATTTCGTCATGGATTGCAAGAAAGAGCTGATTATGCTTCTCTTCATATAGATGGAGTAATATCCACACTAAGAAACAGAGAAATGAAGGATAAGGCAAAGGATCTGCAAGATAACTTCACACAAGATCCATCTCTCTATCATGCCACTATGAAAAATCCAACAGCTGACGTTAATGCTTTCTTTTCTGGAGTTGGTAATACTGGTGAGACAGACAATTGTGGTCCACAAATGGATGGAGATGATTCTTCCGGATTCATGGCTACTGATGCTGGTAACAAGGGAAAAAGGGCTAATGACGGTGCAAATACTGGAAATATGAAGTTTGGAAACATTTCATCTTCTTCTGCGGGTTACAAGTCCATGCCTATGAACATGAAATCAGCTGAGGGTAGGATAAATGTATTTGCTGCAATGTGTGTTGCACATGAAGCTTTTGTTGCAGGAAGAATCACAGATCCAGCACTTATTGATGAAGATTATGACAAGATAGATCCAGATGATGTTGAAGAAATGGATCTGAAATGGCAATTGGCAATGATCACCAGGAGAGTACAAAAGTTTATGAATAGAACTGGAAGACAACTTACTGGAGGTACTCAAGGATTTGACAAGTCAAAGATAAAATGCTATAACTGCGAAGGTTTTGGACATTTTGCCAGAGAATGTCAACGGCCTAAGAGAGAGGCAAATGTTACTCCTGCACGTCAAGATAGAGGTGGTAATCGTCCGTTCAATCAAAATCCTACTAGAGCTCTTTTGTTGACTGATGATCCTACTACAAATGTAAATGGAAATGACAAGGCTGTAGTAGCTGTTCAACCAGATGGTTCTTATGTTTGGAACTTCCACATGATGAGAACAATAACGCATATTTGGCCGAAATTCTTGATGATATGGCTCAAATAGTTGATTCTCCCGATGATTTCTTGGACACCACAGTCTACCACAGTGAAGAGCAATTGTACGAAAATACTAAAAGTTCGAATGTGGAATCTGTTGCTGCTGGTGTATATGATACTGATTCCGAATCTGACAATGAGGTGAATGCTACTGAAGAGGTGAAGGCAGCTGAGGTTAAAGATGATTCTGCCACAGAAAAGGGGGAAAAGACTATTGAGGAGCAGATGCAAGATTTTGAGATTCCGGCTGGCATGACTATGGATGACTTTGTTGCTTACATGGCAGATTGCAAAGAGGCAGACCAACAGGTATCTTATTCTTTACATACTATTGTTCATGTTTGCAAAATTGTAATCGCATGTTTGATGAACTTGAACAAAAGAATGAACAAATTAAGAAATTAGAATCTGTTGTCAATATTGCTCATGATGAAAGAGACAAATTAATTAAAAAGGGTCTAATTGTTAATGATAAAGAAAAATTCTTCAAAGAAAAGATTAGATCCTTAGAGTCTGACATTAGAGCAATGAAAGATAAAGTCAATCAGTCTGTGGCCATAGAAAGAGTAAGTAGTGAAGCTTATTCCTTGTTAGCTAGAAAGTGTGCTACCGTAGAAAAGGAACTTGCTGATGCTAGGATAGAAATCTTGGAATTTAAGGCTAAATCTGATTCTGCTAGACATTCTGAGCTTTTGATGCATATGAAAAAGTTTGAGAATTCTTCTTCTAAGTGTCTTGAAACTGCTAAGATTTCTTATAAAGATGTGCCTCCTCCTTTCAATAATAACTATACTCCTGTTGAACCTAATATTCCTGAAATCCTACTTCAACCTAGTGTTGTAGATGGTAAACCAAAAGACTCAATTTCTGAGGCAAAGTTGCCTGAGGGAACAAAAGAGTCTAAAGGAGTTTCTTCTCAACCTAACAAGGAAGAGAAATTGAAAGGTGTTGCTTTAAATCAGTCTACTTCTTATGGTCAGAAAGACAGTATTGTACACTTTACACTTCATAAGAGTAATAGGGTCTATACTGAGTTAGAATTTCCATTAGAATCTATTGACCCTAAGAGGATTGATAAAGTCTGGGATGTTGCTATTGAGGATATGAAGAAATTAAGTCAGCAACGTCTCACCCCATTACCTAAGCAGTCTAGGATTAGAAAATCTGAAGATAACTTAGTCGTTAATGAAGAAGCAACTAAGGTTTTAAAGCACATCTTAATGTCTGCACTTAAGAAATCTTCAAGTAAAGATAGACATGAGAAAGATGGTGCTAGGAAGTCTAGGATTTCACCAACTAAACAAGACCCTGAAAAGGAAAATCAAAAAAAAAAAAAATACAAAAAAAATACAAAAAGAATTGTCTTAGTATAAGTCTGTATATATCTAGTGTCAGAAAAATACAAAAACATCTGAAAAATAGAAAATCCAAAAAATATAATAAATAAAGTAAGGTTACTGCACTACATGTTTAGACGTGACGATACTTTAGCTTTTAAGCCTACTTAATTGTACTTTAAAAATGCTCAGTTCAGTGATACCATTATATGATATATCGATAGGCACAAAGTACCAAGGTTTCCTTTTAATCTGAACTTAAAAGTATACAATGTTCTTATGGGAAACGTATTCAGATATATGGCTGAGAATGCTTGTTCTTAAAATAGACAAGTCCTTTAAATCTTATGAAAGATCTTGCATTATAATTTTGTATATTTGGTCTTTATAAAGAAGGTCTCGGGTACATATATGTGTATGTATTGCTTTTTGGATGTATATTTGTGACAAAATATTCAAATTCAAATATCAAATAAATATGTTGAAAGTATGAAACTAATGTGGCCTTTGAGATTCGAACAAGTAAGTCCTTGGGGTGTCTTTGTATACCTAGCCTACCTAAAGTTTCCAACTTGGGATAGGTTGTCAGAAAGTTCGCTACACGGGTCTCATAGAAAGTCATGGGTTTTCATAAGTACTTTAAAGTAAAATCATGTTACAAATATGCAAGTACTTGGCATTATGAAATGTTAAGTATATTTCCGTACGTGAGTCAAGTTATGTCGCTTTCCGCGTGAGGAATCACCGACCTGTCACCGCTGACTTTCTCACTTTAATCACCAAATGTCTTAATCTTAGTGCTTGTTTCGATTATGAGAGTGTATCTGAATATGGGCACATAAGTTCGCAAACTAAAATTGTGGCATGAGTAACTTACTAGGTTTCATGGTGACTGTCCTTGGCTCAAGTAATACGAAAGTGCCACAAACCAAAAAAAAAAAGAGACTGGAAGTACCGAGTGTTTAAGAGGACAAACATATTGGTAATCGTTTTTGGATCACTGTTCATAACTAATAATAAGAGAATTATTTCTCGCTTGTAGGTTTATGTAAATGCTATTCTGATCTGATCAGCAGTACCCTAGTCATATGTGAATAATGAATAAATTAAGATAACTATTGTGTATAGACTAGTTTATTATTTTGTAATTTTTATTCTAATTTATTTTTCTATTTTATTGAGTCAAAATAAGTATTTTCATAAGTTCTTATTGCACGAGAGATTCTACTTAAATTCTGTTGAGTATATGTTTTGCTGAATTCATTCATTTGAATTCTTGATGAGGTTATGTGTTTAGTTCAAAAGAAGATTTTCTGATATGGACATTAATTTGTTTAAGTTTAGAAAATGATCTTTTAAATCTTTTGTGACAAGTCAATGTTATTTGAATTCTCACAAGTTTCAGTGTTTACAAGTTATTAATTTAATTAATAACTTGGTGATTTTTAGGGTTTGACAACGGAATGACCTCACTTGATCTTTTATTAGAATCTTGAATATTTCGTAATTGTTAATCCTAATTTTGTGCGTTTTCACTTGAATTTTCTGCATTATTGTGCCTTTGCTCTTGTTGCGTTAATGAGTTTTTGGTAAGTGTGCAGTGTTCAGATTAAAAAGATAAAGTTGGAGTGCTGATCTTTGTTGCAATACTGTGTTATTCATACTGATGATATCGTGGAGACAAGATTTTGGTGTGAAATGACAATATTGTGATGCAAATATGAGCACGTGAAGGAAGAATACATGAATCTGTCTTTAGAGTATTTATTCACTTTACATTTCATGTATTTAGTGAAAATAATCAGTGTTGATACGTGTTTCTTTTGATTCCCGTACCTTAACTTATGACTTGATTTCGGAAACTTTATAAAGTTCTTCATTGGATTTTTGGACTATTCATTGTTTGTTAATTTTGTAGACGGCATCTAATATGGGACTTAAGTGTTTCAAGATGGTTTGTCGTCAAGCATCTCAATGATTAGAGACATACTCTCCGTATCATGGTCGTGGTTGGTATCGCCGTTAAATGTTCATTGATTATTTTCAGGTTTGTAAATGGTTGATTTTAGACCTTGGGGTTCTGTTTTTAATTTAAGATTATAATGTTTGTAAAATACTTACATTATGATGATGATTTTAGATGGTGGTACTTTGTGGTACATGGCTTGAAGAAGTTGCTTTTAACGAGTTGTTGCTATGTACAGGATTAGGTCAACGGGGTCGCATCGTGGAAAGTTTCGTGATGACGAATCTTGAAAAAAATTTTAAGTACAAACTTGTTCTTACGAAGATAGTGATTAACTTCGTTTTGACTTGTTCTTACGAAGATAGTGATTAACTTCGTTTTGACTTGTTCTTACGAAGATAGTGATTAATTTCGTTTGGAATTGTACTTCAGAAAAATTGAACTCATTTTGTTACAATCTAAATTCGTTTCATTAGGTTTTAAACGAAGATGACTTCTATCTTCGTTCTATGTTACGAAGGTTAAATTCGTTCCACCTATTTTCGACCGATCTTTTGACCCGACCCATTTTGACCCATCTTTTAACCATCCATATATATATCTTACCTTAATTCGTTTTCTCTTTTTCCTTGCCAAAATCGTTCAAGAACACGAATTTAAATTGCTTAAACCCCTGTATCTTCATCAATCAAATACCTTGATTTCAGTTGATTCTTAGTTTGTTGTTTCGAGTTTTATTGAAATAAGTGATTAAGGTATCTTATTTAGCTTCGTCATTCACAAATCCACCATTCTTGATTCTTGTTTTTGCCCAATTTTTACATGAACTCATTCGGTTTTAATCTATATTTTTTAATTCTAGGGTTTAATTTCGTTCTTAATTTTAATCCTTTGAATTCTTAATTCGTTTGTAAAATCGATATGGTTTATGCTTCTTTTAAGTGTTACAAATGTTTTTGTAATTAATTTTAGGCAAATCAAGTGTTCATCAATGTTTTAAGAATCAAATATTTGATTTTGGAACAAACTGTCGTTCAGAATGGCTACGAACTTAGACTTCGTTTAACTTTACGAACTTAGACTTTTCCAGCAATTAACGAATTTAGAAGTTTTTGTGACAAACGAATTTAGTATGCCTCAAGGCTATCTTCGTTCATTGTTACGAAGGTTAAATTCGTTCCACCTATTTTCGACCGATCTTTTGACCCGACCCATTTTGACCCATCTTTTAACCATCCATATATATATCTTACCTTAATTCGTTTTCTCTTTTTCCTTGCCAAAATCGTTCAAGAACACGAATTTAAATTGCTTAAACCCCTGTATCTTCATCAATCAAATACCTTGATTTCAGTTGATTCTTAGTTTGTTGTTTCGAGTTTTATTGAAATAAGTGATTAAGGTATCTTATTTAGCTTCGTCATTCACAAATCCACCATTCTTGATTCTTGTTTTTGCCCAATTTTTACATGAACTCATTCGGTTTTAATCTATATTTTTTAATTCTAGGGTTTAATTTCGTTCTTAATTTTAATCCTTTGAATTCTTAATTCGTTTGTAAAATCGATATGGTTTATGCTTCTTTTAAGTGTTACAAATGTTTTTGTAATTAATTTTAGGCAAATCAAGTGTTCATCAATGTTTTAAGAATCAAATATTTGATTTTGGAACAAACTGTCGTTCAGAATGGCTACGAACTTAGACTTCGTTTAACTTTACGAACTTAGACTTTTCCAGCAATTAACGAATTTAGAAGTTTTTGTGACAAACGAATTTAGTATGCCTCAAGGCTATCTTCGTTCATTGTTAACCAACGAACTTAAAATCTATTTTCGTTTACTGTTAACTAACGAATTTAAAGTCTATCTTCGTCCATTCTTAATTAACGAACTTAAGGTCTATCTTCGTACATTCTTAACTTACGAACTTAAAGACTAATTTCGTACAGTTCCAACTTATGAGATTATTAATTAAGTTCATCTAAGACTGCTATTCATTTCTTGTGCTAATCCTATATTTGTTTTTCAATTATGATTTGTTTTTTGCAGAAATGGCTCTTGCTCCATGACAGTTCTTTAAGAAGCACAATTTGGCCTTAAATTTGGATCCAGATCAGCATAATAGTGAACGCTATCATGAAATGTTTGATTTTATTGCTCGTTCTAGGCTTTCTTTTGCTTTCTGTGATTCACCTAGATTGATTAGGCAGTATATTGATGATTTCTGGAGGACTGCTCATCAGGTCATGGTTGATGGTCGTAGTTTTGTTAGAGCAACTGTTGCAGGACTCACTTTTGATTTTAATGCTGCGATACTTCGTGAAATTCTGCACTTGGGTGATGAATCAGACGACACAGTAGATGTAGCTTATGATTTTGACCTTATTTGTCGGTGTTTTCAAAGAATGGGATATGTTGGTCAAATTAAGCTTCCTTTTGATAAGAGTGGATTTCAAGGACGTTGGAGATACCTTGCTTACGTGTTGTTAGTAAGTCTGAGCAATCGTAAGGCTGGATTTGATCAGCTTTCTGCTCAGATTTCTTCGCAGATGGTTGCTTTGGTCTATAATCGACCTTATCCGTTTTCATCATACTTCTTTCAAGAGTTTATTGGTCAAATCAATGCCAAGGCGAAGAATAGGTTTCTATTATATCCTCGTTTTGTTATGGCGATAGTTAGACATTTCTGTCCGAACTTGGTATTTGATCAAGGTCCTCGCTATGTACCACATGCTTGGCCTTTATGTATATTTGCTGATTTAGATGCCAATACTCGAAATGTGGCTGGTCTAAATAATCCTCCTTTGTTTGGTCATTTGATTAATCCAAATTATCGATCTCGTTTTGAGAATGATATGTTAGTGGATGATGAAGACAATTCTGATCATGAGGAAGAAGAGAGTTCAGATGAAAGTTCGAATGGTGATTCTGATGATTCTGATAGTGGGAATGATGGTGATGCTGATGTAGTTGAAGCAGACACAGATGAATATGATAGTGTCGCTGCTGATTCTGGTAATGAGCATCGAACTAAGATGGCTCATGATGTACCTGCTGCTTCAGGAAGTGATAATTCATATCACTTTTCTCGAGAAGATGTACCTGGTGCTTTACGCCGAGAGCGTCGGAGTAAGGCATGTCATTCTTCACCGGTTCTTTCTGAAACCAATCAATCCGTTCATGATGAACATGTTAATCAGGATGAGAATGTTGGTGTTGAACAAGAAGTTGTATCTGATTATCAAGAACAATTGGAACATAGAGATATGGCATCAAGTCCATTACATGAAGGTACAAGTAATGTTGGACCAAAGAGGACACTGGATGCTACTCTCACTTATCGCAGAGCTAAGCGTGCAAGAATTTCTGAGGATACTTCAGTATCTGCAGCTGCTGCTGATATTCCTGCAGTCTCAACAGCACCAGTTCCTACTATTGCTGGCAGTGTACCGTTACGTCCACTTTTGCCTCCTGCCAGATCTATATTGCCCAGATTGCCTACTTTTCCTCCTATTCCTTCAGATTACTCCCTAGTTAGGCGTATAGATGTTCTTTAGGCTCGTGTTGATACGTTAGAGTCTGATCTTACGTCTGTTCGAGGTACTTTGACCTTTTTGATCAACTGGGTCAAGAATCAAGGGGGAGATGTTCCTGAAGAAGTCTGTAGATTATCAGCAGTTCAGCCAAGACGTCAGAATGATGATGATGATGCTGATAATGCTGGTAATAGGAGTGATTCTCGCCTAGTTTCTGACAAAGGAAAAGGGGTTGAGACTCAGGGGGAGACAGAAAGAGATACTACCCAGACCGGTACTTCTGGTGCGGGTGGTTCAAGTGCTCCTCGAGAGGCTGAAGTTATTGAAGCACTTGATTCAGGTAATTCTTCAAAATCGGTTGATTATTTAAGTGATGATCAAGTTGAAGCTGAAACTGAACGATTAAAGCGTGAAGTTAAGGCAAAATTTGGACATGACTGTAATACCGAAGAAAATGCCTTTCATTCTGTATTTGATAACTTATTAGATAAACAACAAGAAGCAGAAACTGAAAGAGGAAAAGAATTACAGATTCAAAGGCAAACAACCTTGGAATCTGATTCTGATTCTGATTCAACTTATGATTTTGATAAAGATTGATAAAGTGTATATTAGGATTGCATGTAATAAGTTTACGACATGTGAATGTAATTTATCTTATTTCAATGCAATTATATTTCATCTTTATTGTTATTATCATGATTATTCATTGTATTCCGGTGTTCATTTTGTGTAATCTTAATAGATGATACAGATGATACAGAATTACTCTTCGATGGTGATGAACTTGAGGAGGGTGAGCTTGTTCCTGAACCGGATATAAATATATTCAAGAAACCTTATGGGTTTGATGATGTTTGGGATTCAACTCCTGAAGACCCATCTTTGGAAGAAAGAAAAGAGTTGGAGATAAAGAGGAAAGAAGTTAAGGAAAGAATGCTTCAAACTCCAATTAGTAGCTCCGCTAAAGTTTTAAACTTCGTGGTATATGCTAGGATTGATGATGCATTGATTCCTTTTCACTGGGAAATCAATTTGACAAGACCTTTTAATCCAAATAATTATCCTGTACCTCTCAGAGAAGATGATCCACTACATAAGATTGATAGACTTGTGCCTGGTCAAAGAATCAATGATTATATAGTCACATGGGATACTTTGAAACCCATCATGTATTGGACTCATATCTCAGATAAAGATGCTGCAAGATATAAGACAATAATCTGGAGTTGGTTTTATGATGAAGAACTGAAGCTGTTTGTTCTTAAAAGACCAGAAGGTTGTCAATATCTAGCATGGCGTGAGAGACATTTCAGAAGTTTGTGTGAAGAAGACTTACATGAACTAGGAAATAACAGGATTATCAATCCAAGTGGTTATGGTCTTGCAGATGTGGTTGGTAAGAATCTTCATGAAGATTTCAAGTTGAGATCAAATATGAAAGACTCTGAAAAACCAAAGTTTCATATTGAACCAAGACGAAAGAAGAAGGTGGTTAAGCCAGATAAAAGTGTTGAGTATATTCAACGTGATATCAAATGTATGATCAAAGTCCCTGCCAAGAAATGGGCACAAGATATCTTGGATAAAATGGATAATTGGGAGATTGATCGAAATTCTGGTGAAGCAAAGATGTATGCAGACTCAAAGAAGAAGATATTGTTGAGAAGGATGTATGATCCAATGCAGTTGGTGAATTTCTCAAGAAATGATCAGAGAAAACTATACGATACTGAATGCTCATTTTTGCCAATTTGGAAGAATGAAGAAGATCGATATCGTAAGATTCTCCAAGTCTGCTTACATGAAAATATCCATGCGAATAGCAAACGATTGTTATTTGATGGATGATGAAGATTTTTTTAAGACTGAAGAAATCGAAGATGCTGCTGTCAAGGGGGAGTTTGTTGATGCATGTTGATGTGACAACAACAACTTAGATTTGATTATGTCTTATTCATTTATATGTAATTGATAGATTATGGACTTTGTGTTTTAGTAATGATCGATTACATGTTTTGGTGTTATTTATATGTTTATATATGATGTTTGTTATGTATGTCATACAAGTACAAACATAATATATGTTAGGTTTCTTGTACATAAAGTACTTGAAAATAACTAAGCATAGATGTTGATGGTATTTAGTACTAACGAAGATAATCTTCGTTAGGAACTAACGAAGATAATCTTCGTTTGATGGGCTGGGCTGCTAAGTTCGTAAGAACAAAGCCCAGCAAGCCCAATATCGATTGTGAACATATATAAACGATTGGAAACCCTAAATTGAAAAAACCAGTCGATATTACATACACCATAGGCGACTAAGTTCGTTTCTAAGCTTTAGCAAACGAAGATAGATCACATAAGGCCGATTATATTGATATAATTAGCTATATACACGATAACTAATCAAACTAGTTATCTCGTGAGGATTCCGCACTCACGACATAACAATAGACGATCTCGAGAGCGATCCGTAGCTTTCGAGGGATTCACATCATACAAAGTTAATGATCTCATGGATTGCGCCTTGTGGATAGAGTATAGTAGCTACCCCGGTATGTTTAATGAGTGTTGATTAGGTGGAGGGTTAGCCGCTGGTACACCCTGTATACATACCCGGTCAACACTTAGAGAACATATTGGAACCGAGTTTTGATGTCCATATATTATATTAACGGTGTGGAGGGTTAGCCGATGGTACACCCTGTATACAAACACTTTTAATGTATCGAATGTTGAAGTTAAAATTCGGACTATGCTTTACCCACCTTGTTATGACTTGACCCCTTTTATTTATATAATGTTGAATGATTCGTGATTGTATGGTTGATTGTGGATTGTATGAGTGATGATGCCTTGCCTCGTTATATGTGAACTTGAACGTTGATTTGATTAATACGGTTATGCCTGAATTGAAATTTTGTGATTTGTTGGAACGTAGACGAAATGATGATGACATAGTTATTGCCATGATAATATCCCCGTAGAGGTACATAATCTTGTAATGGCTAGGGATAGTATAGTTGTGGATAGTTTGTTTTGTGTTTGTTAAAGATGAACGTTCGTACGTGAATTGTAAGGATTAACTTGGAAATCCAACGCGTGTGTTTGAGGAAAGATGGTTAGACTACGTTTTGATATTTAACGGGGGAATAATGCACGGAGAGCTAACATAAATTATAGACTTCAAAACGAGTGAGAGAATCGAGTGGAGTAAATATCAAAAATGTGTTCCACCGAACGTCATGCTTTTCTTTAAATGCCTTCCCGATTTATACTCGAAATCCCCCGATGACCCGAGGTACTTGTCATGAGTGTGGTAGTCGAAATCACCACCAAAATAAGTGCCCCAAATCTTAGCGGTCAACAACAAGCTTAATGACAACTTACTCCCCGTGGGAAAACTTTTGCCGTGAATTTGATCGAGACTTGTGTTAATCCTAACGTCGTTGAAGGTACATTTCTCCTCAACAACCATATTGCCACCGTATTATTATTAGACCCCGGAGTCGACTTTAGCCTCATATCCAATGATTTTATTCCGTTGATTAATGCTAGTCTTAGCCCGTTGACGTATTATGTTGAACTCGAAATGGTAAATGGCAGTTTGTCTGGAATTAGTCAAATTGCACGTGATTGTATCTTAGATTTGAATGACCACTCTCTTACATAGATTTGGTCCCCTTTGACATTAGTAGTTTTGATGTGATTGTTGGAACGGTTTGGATGTTGTTTGTTAACGCGGTAACTAAACGTAGAAATATAATACTAAGAACACCGTTAGAAAATGGTAGAGAATTAGTATTTAGAGGTAAGATGACCAAGCAATGGGATAAGTAGAATATATAATGTTAATGTCACGAAAGTTAAATTGAAGAACGTGCCCGTAGTTAATGATCTTGAGGATGTATTCCCGGATGACCTACCGGGTTTGCCTCCATCTCGTCAACGTGATCTCCTTATTGATCGTATTTCTAACGCTTCTCCCGTGGTAAAAGCACTCTACCGCTTAGCCATGAACGAATTGCAAGAGTTGGCCACCCAACTCGAAGAAACTTCAAGATAAGTGTGACAACTCGTAATTTATTAGCAACGGGTTAGTCCTAATCTCGATCATTATTATAATCTCGTCTAATTTAGAGATTATGACGTGGAAATTATTAGATAATTGAACATTTGATATAGTTCAATTAGACGTATCCTGATGACGTAGACTATTAGCTATTTAGACGAATGCCGAGTCTTAAAATAACTTTAAATGAAATATTTAAAGGTTATGTCTTGTACAAAATAAATAGACTGTTTAGACTTAATATTTTTAAAGTTTAGTTGGCGAAGTTTTATTGACTTGTCTTAATTTAAATAACACGAGGGTAAATACCTTTACTTTACATTTTAACCTTTTGGTCAAACGGTATTTAATTGTAAGCATTTTACTAAATTTAGGGATACAAAATATCCCAAATGAGCCACATGGGCTGGAAAATGAAATGGATGGCAGGGAGTAAAACACCTCCCCCCCCCTTCCCTCCTTTCTTTCTTTTTGATCGACCCAAACACCACACACAAACACAAAACACACCACACATATCACCAACACTCTCAAGGATCAAACTCTCTCAATCTCTTAGCATAATCAAATTTGATTTTGGGAAAAAGAAGTAATCATTTAACAAGTATTCAAGGCATCATCATCATCTTCACCATCTCAAATTCTTCAAGAACACAAATTTTGGTAAGTTACCTTTTTATTCAATCTTTTGATTTGATTTAAATTCAATTAAGGGTTTGTTTTCAGTTTTGATTATGGAATTGGAAGCCTTTAAACTTGTTATGAAATTAGGGTTTTGATGATAAATGGATATTTTGACTTAGAATTAGGTTTTGATGTCAAAATGGTTGAAAATGCAAATGGTAGGCGAAATGGTATTGTTTCCAGGTTTTGAACATGATTGTAAGTGTTGAAATGGTTAGAATTTGAGTAAAAATGGGTTTTTGGTTCGGAATTTCTGCACCTGGACTGCAGGTGCTGAAGCTGTTTTGGGGCTCACTGCGGCGCAGTGAGCATGGCTCTGGCTCACTGCGGCGCAGTGGCCATTCTCGGCCCTTTTGTTCATTTAGCCCACTGCGGCGCAGTGAGCATAGTTCTGGCTCACTGCGGCGCAGTGGTAACATGCTGGAACTTTTGACTTTCCATCCAAATTTAGTAATAAAAGACGAACTTGAGTCAAATAATATTGAACATTTAATCACATTTTCCGTTATGGCATTCTAGGGTCTAAGGCTAAGTAGTTGTACGTAGGATACTCGTCGTCAAGAGATTTGATCCTCATTATTGGTAATGATATCATAGGTTTTGGATAACGTGGAGAACTGATTGTTGAATCTTCTCGAGCTACTTTGCACCTTCTAGCACTTAGATCGCTAAGGTGAGTTTATGGCGCCCTTTTCCTTTTACTTTGGGCCTGAAAAGCATGTGTGGTTGTATACGCGATTTGTTAAATAAATGATTTGTTTTGTGTGTATGCTATGTGATATGGCTACTTAAAACATTTGACTTAAATTTGCCATTATAGTGGCTGTCGAAAATGTGTATACGTGTTGTTGAAATATTTGAATGAAATGAATTGAATAGCCGTGTGATGGCGAGTTAAATGGTTTCTTGTGTTTGACAAACTAAAATGTTTCCCCTATTGGTTGTATTTGTCGGATCTAGATATCTCGACCGTCTTGATTATGGTCTGCACCCCATTGTTGAAGGGAAATCCTGTGCGAGGATTTGGTCCGCACCCCATTGTTGAAGGGAAATCCTGTGCGAGGCATATGCTGTCATCAGATCTAGATATACTGATTGACGTGATATAAGATGTGTCCAGATTTAGATATACTGACTGCCTGGTCTTTTATAACTATATGTCTATTGTGTGCTCACAATGACGAATAAAATATTTGGTCAAACATACTGTAAACTCACCAACTATTTCGATAGTTGATCCTCTCAAATTTCATGCTTTTCAGGGAACCAACAGTAAGTATTGGAAGCGTATTTAGCATTTTGAAGCCATCTTTTGAACATTGGACGTACAATTAGCGTCAGACCTCTGAGGATTATCGTTTTTATTAGTCCTAATTGTACTTAGTTGTCCAGATGTTATTATTGTATTAAGTGGGCCCATTTCCAATTGAGGATAGTTTGTATCCGTGTATTGGGGTCCACATCTGAACGATTATACTTGTAATAAACTTGTATTTGGATTAATGGATGTAATCTCTATTTACCTTCTGATTAGTACGCAATTCTTTGTTAACCCTGTATTTCCGCTACAGCGGGGTGTGACAATAAGAGTTTCATTCGCCCTAGTAAATCGCCTTGGGGCGCGCCGGTTTTGTTTGTTAAAAAGAAGGATGGATCGTATAGAACGTGTATTGACTATAGAGGATGGAACAAGTTTATGGTAATGCCTTTTGGGGTCGACTAATGCACAACAGTGTTCATGGATTAGATGAACCGAGTGTGTCAACCTTACTTGGATCAATTTGTCATTGTTTTCATCGATGACATTCTTATCCATTCTAAGACGAATTTTGTGTGATGCACCCATCTTGAGCTTGCCCGATGGAGCTGATGATTTTGTGGTGTGTTGTGATGCGTTCGGGCATGGACTGGGTTGTGTCTTAATACAACGGGATAAGGAGGTAGCCTATGCCTCGAGACAATTGAAGATCCACGAGAAGAACTATCCGACCCATGACCTAGAATTGGGAGCTGTAGTATTTGCTTTGAAATGTTGGAGGCATTACTTGTATAACACCAAGAGCATGATCTATACCGATCACAAAAGCCTTCAACACACTTTCACTCAAAGCGACCTGAACATGAGGCAAAGAAGGTGGCTTGAACTATTGAGTGATTATGACTGTGTTATCCGGTATCACCCGGGTAAAGCAAATGTGGTAGCCGAGGCCTTAAGTTGAAAAGAATGTATAAAACCAAGACGAATTAGCCATGAGCTTCACTGTATTGAGGAGTGTCCGTGACTCCATTATTGAAGCTCAAGAATTGGCGACTAGACCGGAAAACTTCATCAATGAAGCCTTATACGGTTTAGAAGAACAATGTGATAGAAAGAAGGATAACGGTTTGTATTTCGTTGATCGATTGTGGATTCCCATTCTTGGAGGATGACAGTTGAAATTGACGAATGAAGCTCATAAGTTAGCCTACTAGGTTCACCCGGGTTCTGACAAAATGTATTTTTGGACTGAGAAATTTGTATGGTTGGCCAGAAATGAAAAGAGACATTGTTAGATACTTTAGTGAATGCGTTACGTGTTACAAGTGAAAGCCGACGACGAGAAACCACCCGGTTTGCTAACTCGACCGGTGACGTTGCAGTGGAAACGAGAACGAATTGATATGAACTTCATCACGAAGTTACCTAGAACGAGTTGTAGTTGAAACACCATTATGGGTGATGAGTGACCGGTTGACTAAGTCGGTTTACTTCTTAGCCACCCGGGAATATGATAAATTTGACACCATGGCACGTTGTATCTCATAGTAGTAGTATCCAAATTTGGAGTGCCGATTTTCGTCATAACCAATCGGGATACCCGATTTACTTCAAAATTTTGGAAGGTGTTCCAAAGAGCGATGGGTACTCAACTCGATGTGAGTACGGCGTTCCATCCGCAAACCGAATGTCAAAGAGAAAGAACGATTCAAACGCTTGATAATATGTTGAGAGTTTGTGCCAGCAATGCTTGGTGGCAATTTGGGACGTGCATTTACCGTTAGATGAGTTCTCCAATAATAGTAGCCATCACGCTAGTATTCAATGACACAATTTAAAGTTTTACATGAGAGAAAATGTAGGCCACCGTTAGCTTGGACGAGAGTTGATGAAAGCCAACTCATTGGGCCCGAAATTGATAGTGAAATGACAAACGTAATCTCGCAAATCGGAGATAAGTTGAGGGTAGCCTGAGAACGACGATTGAGTTATGCTAACGTGAGACGAACACCCCTCGAATTCGAAGTGGACGATTTTGTGTTGTTTAAAATATCCATGTTGAAGGACGCATTTCGATTTGTAAAACGTGACACGTTAGGATCAATGTATATTGGCCCATTTAAAAATTGTTAAACGAAATGGCCCGATAGCGTGTTGATTGGAGCTTCCTCAAGGCTTGAACGGAGTTCATAAATGTTATTCGTATTTGTAATCCTCGGAAGTGTCGGCGAATCCAACGCTTCCCATACCTCTTAAGCAAATTTGTGTCGATAAAACGTCGAAAGTCGTGGAAGAACCAATAGAGGTTTTAGACCGACAAACTAAAAGCTAAGAAATACTTAGCATACGAACGTAAGGTGAGATGTAAAACTAGACGTGAACCCTGATTTACTTGCTAACGGGGTTATTCGATTAAAGCCAAGTATACTAACTTGGTCAACGAGTCTAGTTAAACGCGAATTTCGGGACGAAATTCATTTAACGGGGGAATAATGTAACATTTGCCAAAATTGACCAGTTTTGACTAGAAAATTTAACTTAAGCGATTTTTTTTGAAATTTATATGAATTATTGAGCGTATTGTCGTAATGAAATGAAACGTAGAATTTATTTATGCTTATGGAAACATTTTGGCGTTTAATTGGTTAACGTTTAGCTATTTGTCGGAATTAGCGGAGTGAGAGCCTACTAATTTGGCCTATAGGCCGGCCTCCCCCCTAATCACTCACACAAACACCCCCCTTCAATTATTCTCCTCCTAATCCTCTTCCTTTCTAATCTAGAAAGTCAACTCTTGAAATATCATCAATTTCTGAAAATTTAATTGTTCTTGGGCAAGATTAGTGATAGTTATTTCATCATCTTCATCATCTAATCAACATATCAAAGTATTGGTTCATCAAGTGCAAGAAATCTCCTTTTATAGCTTAAATTCGGAATTTAAACTTTTAGAAGAATTGGTAAGTGTTTTTCATCTTCAAACTACTTATTTATGTAGATACAAGTCGTGGATTACTAACTATTTACAAAGTTTAGGTCAGAAATTGGTGTTCTTGAGCATATATGTCAAATATAGGTTTTCAATGAGGGGTTTATGATTTTGGATGTGGGTTTTGGTTTAAGGTTGTTTTCTAGGCTTGTTTATACTCATAGAAGGTTATGTTAAGGATTGGGACATTGATTTTGAGCTTAGCCTAGTAAATTTGAGTGTTAAAACCCGTTTTTCACGAACAGCAAGAGCACGACCTTTAATCTAGAGCGCGGCCTTTAATCCGGAGTTGCTATGCAATGTATATTTATATGTCCTTTGGTTGATTATGCATACGATGTTGGATTATGTGATATGATTAGGATAGCTGTACATACATGGAAGACGATGATACATTTACTGAGTTGGAGATGTGGTGGGAAGGCTGCGGGTGACCCTATATATAAGCATCAAAGATTCCTTAAATGTAAAATCGTATGAAATGTATGTGCATGGTGGTTTGAATGATCTATGGTATGATGGACTTATGAACGTATTGTAGTACATTATTCAATGTACATAAATGTTTGATTGTAGACTTGTTGAATTAATTGAAATGTTGATGTGGACATGTTAGCGCATTATTTATTATATAAGTCACACCGTTATATGTTAGCGCATTAATTTACTTATATAAGCCGCACCGCTAGCGCTATATCTTTATATGTAAGCCGCACCGTCAGCGCCTAATTAATTATTAACTATGTTAGCCGCATCTTTAGCGCCTTAGTAATATTAATTATGTAAGACGCGCCGTTATGGAACGTTGTTGAATGTTATAGAACGCTGTTGAATGTTATGGAACGTTGTTGATGTTGAATGTTATGGAACGTTGTTAAATGTTAAATGGAATCGTTGCTGTTGAACGTTGACTTGTATTGTATTGTGTTGATGTTGTGCTAACTGTTGGAATTTGTCTGCCCAAGACACATATTAAATTGACGTGGCTAGTACGTGATGATCCAAGTCGGGTCATACCCAATAACAAGCTAGACAAACACTTATGGTATTTATTTATATGATTTGATCTTTAAATAAATATCAATACTTGAAACATTTAGAAAGTGGTTTTCTAAATACTTGCACTTGAGCTATGTAAATAAATTATATGGATGATTTATTTTGAGAGAAATGTGAATATGTTTATTTGGTAAAATAAACATTTATGTGTGTTGTATATAATATGTAATATGTTACATAAGATATGTAACAAGTTATGTTGCATTTTATATACAAAATATACAAGTAAATGGTTTATAAAATTTGGACACAAAATTTGTTTGTGACCACCCCATGTGGCCGCCCCCCCCCCCATGTGGTTATTCATGCAAGTTTGATATATATTCAACACTTGTACATACACAACACTATACATAGATTGTATCAATTTTCTCATGCAAAAGAACAAGACTTCTCTCTCAATACTCAACTAGCATTTTTCTCTTCCTTTTTTTCTTCTATTGATTTCGGCCAAAGGGAGCCAAAAGGGAAGGCATTTCAAGTTTAAATCCTAGCACATTTGGGTGTTTGTTGATAGTTTGGGGTATACAAGCTTGAGGTTCTTCTAGGTTGAAGACTTGCCACTTCAAGATCATCATCTCCTTCATATCACCTTCTCATAAGCTTGGAAGAAGGTAGTCTTCTAAAACACCCTATGGTTGTTGTTTTGATTTGATTGCATATTATTCATATACATGGATCCTTATTGTTTGGGTTTTCTTTAATAAGTTAAAATTTGGTTTTTAACCACATATAACACATTGAAATGGTTCAATATTCCGCTGCGTTTTTGATATTATAATGATAATATGACTTTGATAAAACCCAACAAGACCCAACAATGGCATCTAGAGCCGGTTATATGGATATATGCATCAAAAATTGATTTTGTTTGGACAAAAACATTTTTTTTGGCCAAATTTTCTGCATTTTTGGGCCAATATATATACACAAAAAAGGGTTCTTTTTTTGTATTTTAGTGTCACAACTTAGCCAAAAGACCTTGTGATTGATTGGAATGTATGGATGTGTTTGTATTTATTTAATTATTCAATGGTTGTAATAGTTAAATAGGATTTTATTCATTCATTTTGTTATGTAATTTATTTATTCCATTTGGTATGTAATAAATAGATTAGTAGCATTTTTCTTGTAAATGTAATCTCCAAGAAAGCTTTAAAGAGTTTAGGGGCTGTTTTGGAAGCCAAAAGGAAGAGTGAAGAAAGACATTCAAATCACATCACAAAAGGTTACTTGAAGCATTTTGATGCAAGATCAAGTGGGAGCTCAACTAACACAAAATTTTGTGTTACTTTGTCCCTTAGGTTGAGACCTTTTGACCCACTTGTTTCGGCTAACAAGTGTGGTCAAAATAGTTGGCTAATGTTGTGCACTTATTATTATGTTTATCATGTTTGTATGGTTGTTTATTATTTTGTCATGTGGATGCTTAAAAACCAACAAACTAAAAGACACACATAAAGATTAAAATTGGTTTTAATATTGACATTAACTTGGTAAATTAAAATGGGTTTTATTAAAAGTTAATGGTCACAATTATAAAAATGGATTTTATAAAAGAACCTTGAAATATGGATTTCAAAATTCATTATGGTACATAGTTTTTAACTAGAATATAAAAACTCAAAACGACCCTTTAAAAACAAGTTAAAACGCCATCTTTTATACAACACTTAATTATTTGGGAACTCTTTGTAGGATAAAGGTCACCTAACTACCTTGAGGGAACTTATAAGTTAAGGTAAATTTAATATACTTATGGGATAAAGGTCACCTAACCACTAGTATAAGATAAATTTACATGTGTGTATAAGTAGGACAACTTGATTTGGAAACCATGTGATTAGGGTCACCGAAGCATGATAACCAAAGGCGTTGATGGGATTAAACATGCCAATTTAATATAAGATATTAAACCGGTCCCATACCACTAGAAATTGTAAAAGTTGCAATTGTCAAACGTTGACTACCTTGTTAATTTAGATCATGGGATAAAGGTCACCTAACCATCATTTAAATGTAACGTTGGATTCTAGATTTTAATTATTAATTGTCCATAAGACATAAAAGGGTATTAACAATTAAAATTTATATTTGATATCGAAAATACTAATAAAGAACTTTGTTAATCTTGTAGATGGCCGCTAACAATGCAATTAACCCCAACCTAAACGTCCATAATTTTTCACTAAGATCCATTCTTGAAAGGGATCGTCTAAACCAAAACAACTTTGTGGATTGGTTTCGTAACTTGAGAATTGTTCTCAAGCATGAAAAGAAATCCTATGTGTTAGACGATCCTATTCCCGATGAGCCCGAAGAAGGAGATGTTGAAGCCTTTAATGATTGGGTTAAATATACTGAGGACTCCGTGCTAGTTAGTTGCCTCATGTTAGCGAGTATGACTCCCGAACTCCAAAAGGAGTTCGAGCACCATGGGGCATACGACATGATTACCCAACTTAAGGAAATGTTCCAACAAAAGGCAAGGGTAGAGCGCTTCGAAACGGTTCGAGCGCTTCATGCATGTCGCATGGATGATTCACAATCCGTCTCAACTTATGTTCTTAAAATGAAAAGTTACATTGATCGCCTCGAAAGGCTAAATTGTCCCGTTTCAACCGAGTTGGCTACGGATTTGATCCTCAACTCTTTATCTAAGAGATTTGAAACTTTTGTGTTAAATTATAACATGAACGGATGGGACAAGACCGTTTCTGAGCTCCATGGGATGCTCAAAACGGCCGAGGCTAGCATGGGAAGAAAAGTTCAACCCGTTCTCATGATCAATGAAGGCGGAAAGAAAAGGCCCAATCCCGGACCAAAGGCAAATGTTGCTAAAGGAAAAGGATTCAACAAAAACTACAAAGGAAAGGGAAAGGCAAAAATGGAAACCCAAAAACCGAAGAAGCAAAAGGTTGCTATAAATGACCCATGCTTTGAGTGTGGGGAGGTAGGACATTGGAAACGTAATTGTCCAACCTATCTCAAAGAGTTGAAAGCTAAGAGGGATGCGGAGCATACCTCAGGTACAATATTTATGATATATATTGAGCTTAATAATATTTTTTCTTACATATGGGTATTGGATACCGGATGTGGAACTCATATTTGTAATATGTTACAGGGGTTCATAAGAAAGAAGCACATCAAGAAAGGGGACATTAGTCTCTTTATGGGCAATGGTGCGAAAGTACAAGTTGAAGCTCAAGGAGACTATCTTTTAAAACTTCCAAGTGGTTTGGAAATTGTATTGAACAATGTTTTGTATGCACCAAGTTTGACTAGGAGCATTATTTCTGTTTCCCGTTTAAGACATGTTGGATATGATTTTAATTTTGTTAACAATGATATCCATGTTTCTATGAATGATGTATTTTATTTTAAAGCAATGCCTTTAAATGGTATTTATGAATTGGTTCATGAAAACACAACATATGATAACTCAATGTACCAAGCTACCACCAAGAAACTTAAATTAGATTTAAGTGAAACCTATATTTGGCATTGTCGTCTTGGCCATATAAATAAAAATCGCATACTAACACTTCAAAAGAATGGTCTTTTGAAAACAAAATCAAATGATTCATTTAATATATGTGAATCTTGTTTACAAGGCAAGATGACTAAAGCACCTTTCAAAGGCACTAATGAAAGGGCAAAAGATTTATTAGGTGTCATACATTCGGATGTATGTGGTCCTTTTAAGCCAATGACTAGGAATGGTGAAAGATACTTCATTACATTCACCGATGACTATAGTCGTTACGGTTATGTATACTTATTAAAACATAAGAGTGAAGCTTTTGAAATGTTCAAAATTTTCAAGAATGAAGTAGAAAACCAACTCAGTAAGTCAATAAAAATTCTTCATTCTGATAGAGGAGGTGAATACCTAAGTGATGCTTTTCAAGATCATCTTAGAAGTTGTGGGATTATCTCACAACTAACTCCACCTGGAACACCACAACATAATGGTGTGTCTGAAAGGAGGAATCGAACTCTATTAGATATGGTTCGTTCCATGATGAGTAAAAGCTCACTACCTCTATCATTTTGGGGATATGCCATAATCTCTGCATGCCCGAATTTTAAATATGGCTCCCACCAAGAAAGTGGAGAAAACACCTTTTGAAATATGGCATGAAGAGTTCCATCTTTGTCATATTTAAAGGTATGGGGTTGTGAGGCTTATGTAAGACATGATGCCTCAAACAAATTAGAGCCCCGATCCACTAAATGTATCTTTGTAGGATATCCTAAAGATGATTTGGGATATTATTTCTACAATCCTAATGAGAAAAATGTATTTGTTGCTCGAAAGGCTGAGTTCTTGGAGACTAAATTCCTTATGGAAGGAACTAGTTCCAGAATAGTGGAACTTGAAGAAGATCAAGAACCACTGACAGATACACACTTGGGTGACACTAGCATTCAACAAAAGGATGTTGAAGATGATCAAAGGGTTGATCAAGACACACAAAACGTTCGTAGATCTGGTAGAGCTACTTATCCACCTGAGAGATATGGATTTCTCGTGGATGAATGCTACATGGTAGTTTCTGATGAACCTACCACCTACCATGATGCAATGTCCAAATCAGATTCGGACAAATGGCTAGAGGCCATGAACGCTGAGATGCAATCCATGTATGACAACCAAGTTTGGGAATTGGTTGTTGAGCCTCCTAATTCCAAAGTAGTTGGAAGTAAATGGGTGTTCAAATTGAAACACGATATGCATGGAAACTTGCTTACTTATAAAGCTAGACTTGTAGCAAAAGGTTTCACTCAAACTCGAGGGGTCGACTATGATGAAACTTTTTCGCCTGTGGCAATGCTAAAGTCTATTAGGATATTATTTGCCATAGCCGCACATTATGACTATGAGATATGGCAAATGGATGTCAAAACCGCTTTTCTAAATGGATATCTTGAGGAAGATGTCTATATGGATCAGCCTGAAGGTTTTGTCGATCCAAAACATCCTAATAAAGTATGCAAGTTAAAGAAATCAATCTATGGATTGAAACAAGCATCAAGAAGCTGGAATCGTCGTTTTGATGAAGAAGTCAAGAAATTTGGCTTCATCAAAAAACGCTGATGAAGCTTGTGTGTATAAGAAGGCTAGTGGGAGCATCATTACTTTTCTAGTATTATATGTCGATGACATTCTACTATTTGGAAATGACATTCCAACCTTGGAAGGTGTAAAAGCCTGGCTTGGAAGTTGCTTTTCCATTAAGGATCTGGTGAAGCCGCCTATATTTTGGGAATAAGGATCTATAGGGATAGATCAAGGCGCTTAATAGGTTTGAATCAAAGTGCATACATAGACAAGATCTTGAAAAGGTTCAAGATGGAAAACTCTAAGAAAGGTTTGGTACCTATTCAAAGAGGAACTATATTGAGCACTTCTCAATCTCCTAGCTCAAAAGTTGAGCAAGAGAAAATGAGTGGAATCCCATATGCATCTGCTATAGGATCCATCATGTATGCTATGATATGCACGAGACCGGACGTGTCATGCGCCTTAAGCATGACAAGTAGATACCAGCAAAATCCAGGAGATAGTCATTGGATGGCTGTCAAAAATATATTGAAATATCTTAGAAATACTAAAGATATGTTCTTAATATATGGATCTGGTGAGGAGGAGCTCGTTGTAAAGGGTTACACGGATGCGAGTTTCCAAACTGATCGAGATGATTCTCGATCACAATCGGGGTACATATTCATTCTAAACAGAGGAGCTGTTTCATGGAAAAGCTCAAAGCAGGATGTGGTTGCGTTGTCCACTACAGAGTCTGAATACATCGCCGCTTCTTTAGCGGCACAAGAAGCTGCATGGTTGAAGAAATTCATTGCCGATCTAGGGGTTGTTCCTTCCATTCAAGAACCCCTAGAAATTCTTTGTGATAACGAGGGCGCGATTGCTCAAATCAAGGAACCTCGTGCACATCAAAAGACTAGGCACATTGAGCGGAGATTCAACTACATAAGGGATGAAGTTGAAAAGGGAAAGATATGTATTCACAAAGTTCACACCGATCAAAATGTTGCGGACCCACTCACGAAGCTCCTTGAAAGGCCTAAGCATGAGAGTCATACTTATGCCATGGGACTTCGATATTCTAGTGATTGGATTTGATCTATTTTATGTATTTGGATATCGGAACACTTGTATTTATTAACACTTTTATATGAATATTGGTATTATGCATTTAAATTGTGTTATGTTCCATTTTTGCATGTTTAAATCCATGAATAAGTTAATTATTCTAAATGCCCGTAGTCGATCATATTTGTGGGAACAAATATGAATGTAAGATTATTATGAACTTGGATTGGTAGATATTCAAAAGGTTTTGAATATAGAGCAAGTGTTGCTACCAAGGTTCATAGATATTTGTGGGATACAAATATTGGACTGACCTGCAATCAAGCATTACTACATGGAATCTCTGTGATTGATCATAAGTAATCTTGAGTTAAAAGGCGAATATCATTGTATCCTCAGACCTGAGATACATATTGGGTCTTGATATTCACTGAATATTATACTTTGACTTAGCTCTTCGCTGTTCTGAAACATGGCAGTACATAAGACTAAGCTCAGGTATGATATAAGGTGATTATGAAAGACGTATGTAGTCGAGATGGAATTTGTCCCTCTTATTCGTTGAGAGTTAGATGTCTAAGGCCTATTACAAAGTTAAATCAATAGAGAATGATCACTCTGTGTCTCTAGGATTTAACATGACATCTGTGACAAAAGGATAAATGATCAATTCACCTAAATCATTTCAAGTAAGGGACTTGAAGAGGATGATGTTATTGAATGGCACTTCGTCATACGTATTAGGGGTAGCAAACCGTTGTTAGGCGGTATTGCTGCTTGCGTCAATCTTCTATGAATCTTGTGCAAGTGGGAGATTGTTGGAATTCGTCTGCCCAAGACACATATTAAATTGACGTGGCTAGTACGTGATGATCCAAAGTCGGGTCATACCCAATAACAAGCTAGACAAACACTTATGGTATTTATTTATATGATTTGATCTTTAAATAAATATCAATACTTGAAACATTTAGAAAGTGGTTTTCTAAATACTTGTACTTGAGCTATGTAAATAAATTATATGGATGATTTATTTTGAGAGAAATGTGAATATGTTTATTTGGTAAAATAAACATATATGTGTGTTGTATATAATATGTAATATGTTACATAAGATATGTAACAAGTTATGTTGCATTTTATATACAAAATGTACAAGTAAATGGTTTATAAAATTTGGACACAAAATTTGTTTGTGACCACCCCATGTGGCCGCCCCCCCCCCCCATGTGGTTATTCATGCAAGTTTGATATATATTCAACACTTGTACATACACAACACTATACATAGATTGTATCAATTTTCTCATGCAAAAGAACAAGACTTCTCTCTCAATACTCAACTAGCATTTTTCTCTTCCTTTTTTTCTTCTATTGATTTCGGCCAAAGGGAGCCAAAAGGGAAGGCATTTCAAGTTTAAATCCTAGCACATTTGGGTGTTTGTTGATAGTTTGGGGTATACAAGCTTGAGGTTCTTCTAGGTTGAAGACTTGCCACTTCAAGATCATCATCTCCTTCATATCACCTTCTCATAAGCTTGGAAGAAGGTAGTCTTCTAAAACACCCTATGGTTGTTGTTTTGATTGCATATTATTCATATACATGGATCCTTATTGTTTGGTTTTCTTTAATAAGTTAAAATTTGGTTTTTAACCACATATAACACATTGAAATGGTTCAATATTCCGCTGCATTTTTGATATTATAATGATAATATGACTTTGATAAAACCCAACAAGACCCAACACTAATGTATATTGCTGGAACGTGTTGAACGTGTTATGTGTTGTTATCGTACTAACGTATACCCTTTTAGGGTTTTCTTGATGTGATTAGGTATTCTAATCCCCGTATATTGTTAACGGTTGTCATCCCGACACCTTTATTCCTGATTGCTAGTCCCTACGAACTCACCAACTTTATGTTGACGCTCTTTAGTACACTTTTCAGGTAATCAAGTTAATTAGAGGCAAAATGGATGATTGCATTGCTTGCTTGCTAGAATTGGACTAGCTTTGGACTTCTGGATCCGCGATCCTTATTTCCCTTTTATGGGTTACTATTAGGATCATTTATTATCGATTTGAACTTCCTTTTATTATTGATTGAACGTGTATTTGATGAATGTTGATGAATGTATACGTTTGTATGAGTATATAGATCGTTTCGATCTTATGTTTTCATATAGTTGACTCTACATAATTTCCATGTCGTGTTGTGCTATTTCTAAGTGATATCCCATGATTCCGCCATGTTGGGGTGTTACAACTATCGTTCAAGTCTTTTAAGTAGGTGTGGCCTTATTGTAAGCAAAATTTAATTATAGGGTATCTGTGAATGTAACTAACGATATATGGACGAATGTCTATAGTATGAATAAACTAAAATTGTGTTCATTGTATGTAATAACTTTCAAATCTTGTCTATTGTATATACCGGATATATGTGCGAACCGTATAAGCTGTCACTCGTAAGTTTTAATTGGTCGGATACATACAATAGACAACATTTGAAAGTTATTACATACAATAAACATAAATTTAGTTTTTTCACACTATAGACATTCGTCCATAATTATTTAGACATCTCGCTTTCGAATCGCGACATGAAACTTCAAGAGAAATTCACCTTTCAAAATAAAAATAATTACATTCACAGATACTAACTCGTACAATATCCGTACGTTGTCTGGGTTATACTTAATAAAATATTTCTTATAACTAACACGACTCAACCTGTACTTTGAAGCATGAAAATGCATACCTAGTTTACATGGTATATGATTTATTTATTCTTTGTTAGTCATTTCTTTAATAGATCTATAATATTTTCTTTTCAATTTGAATTATAATATGAACTATCATAAGTTTTAAAATTAAGTCATCACTTGACAAATCATTTTGGATAGGCTGAAAGTCCAAAATTATCAATTTCGTACTTTCAAGGCTAGTGTAGAACCATTCTTATATGATTCAAGACTCAAGTAAAGGCATCAATTCAATTTCACATATTTCACTTTTGTTCTCATCGGATTCAAACTCAATTATCTTAACCAGATTACATACAAATTTTCACACTTCTTTTTTTACCGGACAAAATCATAAACTCTTTCAAAACACATCAATCTCCATCGAACCCAACCCTCCGACCACCTTTTCAGACAAAGCCATCTCACATATCGCAATACCAAACATCTCACACATCGGGCGCCCCTGTAATATCCAACAAAGAGATCTCCGATAACCCAATAAAGCGATCTTCGGCGATCTAAAAAAAGCCATCGGCGGAACTCCAGTCATCTCCGACGACCCATTGTGTCCCGTTTTTCCCATACAAATCGGAAGAAACACCAAAAGAGAAGGTTTGACTTTCTTTGACTAAGATTGACGTGGCTTAGTATACTGGTGGTTGTTTTTGTGTCCCTTTGACCAGTCTATTACCAAACTTTCTGTTATCATCCGGCTAATATAAAAATTTGCCAGAGTTAGCATTGACATTTGCCATTAAATTTACGTAATTTTTTATTTTCAAACCACAAAACCTATTCCAAACCATTGGCTATATATAATTCAAATGATTTCTTAACATTTGCATTGAAACGATGAATCCCAACATAATATATTATATCCTTGTATTCACCTTTAGTCGAATTTACAATAAAACTTCAATAACTCCACATACAAAGAGGTAACCTAAACAGTTAATTAGTTAAGGACTATCGTTCAAGTCTTTTAAGTAGGTGTGGCCTTATTGTAAGCAAAATTTAATTATAGGGTATCTGTGAATGTAACTAACGATATATGGACGAATGTCTATAGTATGAATAAACTAAATTTGTGTTCAATGTATGTAATAACTTTCAAATCTTGTCTATTGTATATATCCGGATATATGTTACAATCGTATAAGCTGTCACTCGTAAGTTGTTAGGTCCAGATTTAGTCCAGACTTACTGGACTGGATCCAGACTGGACTACTGGAACCTTATTTAGGTTTGTTAAGAAACTTGTTTTGCTGGTCTCGCTCCAGACCCGACTACTGGAGCTCACTGAAGATCTGACCAGAAAACATATTCTACTGGACCTACTCCAGACTTGGAATCTGGAGTCCCTCTGAAGATTTGTCCAGAAATAATTGAAGACTAGTGAGCATTTACTTGTATAGATAATCTGGAGCATTCTCCAGATTAGCTCACTGAAGACTTCACCCCAGTCCAGATCTACTCTACTGAAGACATTCTGACTGAAGTCAAAGACTGAAGTCTGAAGGAAGAAGACTTAACAAATGGCGGAGTCCACTGGAAAGTCTTACCAGATCTGCACACTGGAGGATTGTTAGTGTTCTAGATCCTGCAAGTCTGAACACTAATATCGAGGATTGACTTTTGCCTTTAACACACTTTCCAAAGAACAATCCACTTGTTCTTTAACAAAGTATACGTGTGTTAAGGTGGTTGGATAATAGGATACACTTGCACTTGATGTGACTTTATCCTTATTCCTTATCCAATACATTTAATGTTCTTGTCGGATCATTAAATGTATGCCAACCATATTTGTACGGCAAAAATTCACTGGTGAATTTGTTGCCTATAAATACAAAGTCATTTCCTTGATAAAAATACTTTTAAGCATTCCTTTTGCATTTAAGTGAATTTGTCCAAATACTCTCGATCTTAAACAGGGATACTTCACAACTTTAAGTATCTCGATCCCAAAGAGTTATTTGACAAACATAGATCATATTGTAACTCATAGGTTGTTAGGATACTCACTTAATTGTGTTATCTTGATTCCGCAACAACCTTGTATTTTATTTAAACATCAATAAATGAAATACCCATGAAACATACATAATGGTCCACTTTATTTGTTTATTGCTTTAAGTCTTGTATTACTTTGTTTATATATCTTGCATCTTTATTTACAAGTAATACTAGTCCAATTCTAGTGATTATTAGACTTGTTGTATTTTACACTTTCTATTGGTTAACCATCTCGTTAATTAAAGGGACTCACATTTGGTATCAAAGCAGAAGGCTAATCATTGCCTAGATCTGTTCTTGATGGCTAACCAAGAAAATACACAAGGTTTTAGTCTTGGTCCCGATCCTAATGTAAATATGCATGATCAAAATGAACCACAAAACGTTAATAACACTAATCCTCCACCTCCTCCTCCTACTCCTGCTTCTCCACACGTGCATGTGCACTACTCGAATAATCCTGTTCCTAAATTCAGTGGGAACAGTGATGAATTTGGTACGTGGAAGGCTAGGATGGTTTTGCATGTCACTGGTATTGAGAGGAACATGATGAAGATCTTAAACGAAGGTCCTTATGTACCTACATCACCTCTCAATCCACTTCTTGATCCTTCTGGATCTAGAAGGGGAAGGGAAAAGAGGGAGGAACATTGGTCAGAAGAGGAGAGGAGATTGGTGAATCTTGACACCCTCCTTAAAAACATGATCCTCGGGGCCGTTCCAGAAACCCTAATTCCCACACTAGTTCTTTTTCCTAGTGCCAAAACCATGTGGGATGAGCTTCTTAACCAACATGAAGGAGGAGATGACACCATTGTCACCAGAAAGGTCTCCTTAAACAAGAGGTATGAGTCATTTTTTGCTCAACCTAACGAGTCTCTCACTGGTACTTACACCAGATTTATGAGTATCATAAACCAATTGAGAGGTCTTGGGGTTGAGAAGGACAAGGATATACTTCTGGAGAAATTTTGTGACATTCTACCCACCAAATGGTCTCACATGATACTTGTTTTACGACAAGGTAAAACTCTGCACACACACACTCTCTCAACTCTATATGGAGCCTTCAGGTACACTGAAGAAAATCAAGCTCAGAGAGTGGTTGCAGAACAAGATGCTTTTAACCATGCCTCCAGTACTCCTAAAGTGGTTAGTTATTCTGAACCACAAAGTACAGCACTGATATCTTCTGAGAATGTATTTTCTATGAAGAAGATGGTGTCTGAACTTATGGATTCTGGAGAGTCCAGTCAAATCTCTCCAGACTGTTGTGATGAAACTGAAGATGATGACCTTATTGCAATGATTGCTAAAACGTTTAACCGTTTCAAAGCAAGAGCAAATAAGCCATCTGGACAATTTGCATCCAGTTCTTCCACTGACAAGACCAATTTGACATGCTTTAAGTGTGGCAAAAAGGTCATTTCATGAAAGAGTGCAGGTCCAACCAGTTTGCATCCAAGCCTGGTCCATTCTCTTCTAATAATAAGCCTGATGATAGCTATAAATTGAAATATAAAAAGCTTAAGGCCCAAATTGCTCTCATGGCACAACAAATGGAAACAAATAATAAGTGCATGATTGCTACAACTGAAGAGAAGTGGGTTCCTTCTGATGACTCATCTGTTGATGAAGAAGAAGAAAGAGATTGCTGTTACATGGCTCTGGAAGTTGATGAGCACCTGGTGAAGGAAGATGTCACATCTGGACGATGGGTGGACATTGTTATTAAAAAGGTTAGTGATTATGATAATGCAACTGACCAAGAACTAAAATTGGACATTGCTGAAGCTTTAAATTCTGATTTGATTTTTGTAGAAACTGTTAGATCTGATTGTGTAAATGGTCTAGAAACAGATTCTTCTGAAATAAATGCTTTAAAATCAAAATTAAAAGAGCTTCAAGACATTGAACTGGCATTTCAAGCCCAGGTTCTGGTAACTGAACAATTGATTCAAGAAAAGCAAGATCTTGAGATCATTTTAGAGAAAGAAAAACTGGTAATAAAGTCATGGCTAGAAACTAAAAAGCCATATGATGCTTCAGTTAAACAATTTCCTGCTCAAAAACGTGCATATTTAGATGGAAATACAAATGTTGCATCATTAATACCAGTAATCGATCGATTACCAGAGGTGTTAAGGCCCACAACTGTTTATGATATGCCTGTAACACCCAAGACCAATTTAGACCCAGTTCAATCCCCAGAGGTTAAGACTGGAGCTGTCCAGATGACTGCTCCAGTTAAAAAGGTGAAGCAGAATAGACCTTTACCTCAGACCAATCCCTTACCAAAGCCTTTGACTGGAAAGGCTAAGGTATCATCTGAAGAAAATATTTTGTCCAGGATAGAGAGCCAGATTCAAATTCTGACTCGTCAATCACAAAGTTTTAATGCAAGATTAAACTTTCTTGAGGGTACTTCATCTGGCCCTAGACAAAATACAAAACCTTTTTCAAAGAAAGACAAATTTATTTCTCCAGTTGAGAAAAATGAAAAGGTTTTAAAACCATCAACCCCAGTGGTCTTCTCTTCTAAGACCACTATTGAACAAAGTGAACTAGACCAGATTGCCCCAGGGACCTATAAGGGAGGGTCCAGTGAACCCATCAGTCGATGGGTTCCCAAATCTAACTGATCAATATCTGGTGTGTGTGTAGGGCGATCGAAAGAAGCTTATCTGGTATCTTGACAGTGCAGCTGGCAGGACGATGACCGGATGTAAGACCCTACTGGAGGAGTTCACCATTTCTGATGGACCCTCCATCACGTTTGGAAATGATGGTTGTGGGAAGACTGAGGGATATGGTGTTCTGAACAATGGACAAGTCAAGTTCAGACGAGTTGCATTTGTGAATGGTTTGAAATATAACTTGATCAGTGTAAGTCAACTGTGTGACGATGGCTATCAAGTCTTATTCAATGTTGCTCAGGGCATCGTATTCAACAAGGACTGGAAGGTAGTGTTGATTGCTCCCAGAAAAGGGAATGTGTACGTGATGGATATGGAAAGCTCTCCTTCAGAGCAGTGTTTCTATACTCAAGCTGATGAAGACACAAACTGGTTATGGCATAAAAGGTTATCCCATTTAAACTTCAAAAACATTAACAAGTTGTCCAGAAAACAACTTGCAGATGGGATACCTTCAGTCTCCTTCAAAAAGGAAAGACCATGTCCAGGATGTGAGATGGGTAAGCAAAAGCGTACCAGTTTCAAGACCAGACAGAATTTCAGCATTACTGAACCTCTTCACATGCTTCATATGGACCTTTTTGGTCCAGTGAACGTTCAGACTCGTGCTGGTAAAAGATACACCCTGGTGATCATAGATGAGTTCTCCAGATATTGTTGGGTGATCTTTCTGAGGTCCAAAAGTGAAGCTGCTGCTGAAATCATCAGTCTTATCAAGCAAATTGAGCTCAAGTACAGTCGAAAAGTGTGTCAGTTAAGAAGTGACAATGGAACAGAATTCCAGAATGCAACTCTGGAGTCATTCTGTACTGACACTGGCATCTCCCAGAACTTCTCTTCAGCCCGCTCTCCAGAGCAAAATGGAGTTGTGGAAAGGAAAAATCGAACGCTGATAGAAGCTGCCAGGAGTATGCTTGCTGAATCTGGACTGTCTACCAGTTTCTGGGCGGAAGCAATTGCAACTGCTTGCCACACCCAGAATCGATCAGTGTACATCAAAAGACACAAAAAGACAGCCTATGAAGTCTTAAGAAATAGAAAACCAAACATTGGTTATTTTCACGTTTTTGGATGTCCAGTTTACATCCTGAACGACTCCAGTCAGCTAGGCAAATTTGATGCCAAAGCTGATGAAGACACAAACTGGTTATGGCATAAAAGGTTATCCCATTTAAACTTCAAAAACATTAACAAGTTGTCCAGAAAACAACTTGCAGATGGGATACCTTCAGTCTCCTTCAAAAAGGAAAGACCATGTCCAGGATGTGAGATGGGTAAGCAAAAGCGTACCAGTTTCAAGACCAGACAGAATTTCAGCATTACTGAACCTCTTCACATGCTTCATATGGACCTTTTTGGTCCAGTGAACGTTCAGACTCGTGCTGGTAAAAGATACACCCTGGTGATCATAGATGAGTTCTCCAGATATTGTTGGGTGATCTTTCTGAGGTCCAAAAGTGAAGCTGCTGCTGAAATCATCAGTCTTATCAAGCAAATTGAGCTCAAGTACAGTCGAAAAGTGTGTCAGTTAAGAAGTGACAATGGAACAGAATTCCAGAATGCAACTCTGGAGTCATTCTGTACTGACACTGGCATCTCCCAGAACTTCTCTTCAGCCCGCTCTCCAGAGCAAAATGGAGTTGTGGAAAGGAAAAATCGAACGCTGATAGAAGCTGCCAGGAGTATGCTTGCTGAATCTGGACTGTCTACCAGTTTCTGGGCGGAAGCAATTGCAACTGCTTGCCACACCCAGAATCGATCAGTGTACATCAAAAGACACAAAAAGACAGCCTATGAAGTCTTAAGAAATAGAAAACCAAACATTGGTTATTTTCACGTTTTTGGATGTCCAGTTTACATCCTGAACGACTCCAGTCAGCTAGGCAAATTTGATGCCAAAGCTGATGAAGGGTATTTCTTAGGCTATTCAGCCATTCGCAAGGCCTTCAGAGTCTATAACAAGAGACTGGAGAAGGTCCATGAGTCAATTCATGTAACATTTGATGAATCAAATGCCTCAATCAACAAGAAGCCAGTCCCTGACACTCCCCCAGTAACACCAATTGTCTTTTGTGAATCTGATCCTATAAACGACAAATTTGAAGATTCACCAGACACAGTTTCCAGTCATCCTGATCTGGAACCTGTTCAGAAAAAGAAACTCTCCAGTAGTACTCCATTCTATCCCTCTATTATTTTCAAACTACCCTCTGAAATTAATATTGGTTCAGATGTGCGTACTACTCCAGTATCAGTGTCAGTTGAGAATTTACCAGAAATGTCTTCTGGTGAAGAATTTCATACTGAACCAGTACTTCAGGAAATGCCTTCAAATGAAGAATTTCATACTGAACCAGTACTTCAGGAAATGCCTTCAAATGAAGAATTTCATGATGCAAATCGTGATTTAAATGACTCAGATGAAGATACTGAAGTAATTTGGCAAGACCCTCCTCCAGAATCAACTCCAGAGGAGACTCAACTGAATTCTTGCACTGATATTGTTGTCAGTTAAGAAGTGACAATGGAACAGAATTCCAGAATGCAACTCTGGAGTCATTCTGTACTGACACTGGCATCTCCCAGAACTTCTCTTCAGCCCGCTCTCCAGAGCAAAATGGAGTTGTGGAAAGGAAAAATCGAACGCTGATAGAAGCTGCCAGGAGTATGCTTGCTGAATCTGGACTGTCTACCAGTTTCTGGGCGGAAGCAATTGCAACTGCTTGCCACACCCAGAATCGATCAGTGTACATCAAAAGACACAAAAAGACAGCCTATGAAGTCTTAAGAAATAGAAAACCAAACATTGGTTATTTTCACGTTTTTGGATGTCCAGTTTACATCCTGAACGACTCCAGTCAGCTAGGCAAATTTGATGCCAAAGCTGATGAAGGGTATTTCTTAGGCTATTCAGCCATTCGCAAGGCCTTCAGAGTCTATAACAAGAGACTGGAGAAGGTCCATGAGTCAATTCATGTAACATTTGATGAATCAAATGCCTCAATCAACAAGAAGCCAGTCCCTGACACTCCCCCAGTAACACCAATTGTCTTTTGTGAATCTGATCCTATAAACGACAAATTTGAAGATTCACCAGACACAGTTTCCAGTCATCCTGATCTGGAACCTGTTCAGAAAAAGAAACTCTCCAGTAGTACTCCATTCTATCCCTCTATTATTTTCAAACTACCCTCTGAAATTAATATTGGTTCAGATGTGCGTACTACTCCAGTATCAGTGTCAGTTGAGAATTTACCAGAAATGTCTTCTGGTGAAGAATTTCATGATGCAAATCGTGATTTAAATGACTCAGATGAAGATACTGAAGTAATTTGGCAAGACCCTCCTCCAGAATCAACTCCAGAGGAGACTCAACTGAATTCTTGCACTGATATTGTTGTCAGTAACAATCCTGGTCAGTACTCCAGATGGACAAAAGCTCACCCTATTGATCAGATCTTAGGTGACTCCAGTCGTGGTGTTCAGACCAGAAGAGCCTCCAGTAATCAATGCTTATACGTCAGTTTTCTATCTTTGATAGAACCTAAGAAGATTGACGAGGCTCTGGAAGATCCAAACTGGGTGACTGCTATGCAAGAAGAGCTTCACCAGTTTGAAAGGAACAAAGTATGGTATCTGGTTCCTTTCCCAGTTGGAAAGAAAGAACCAATTGGAACAAGATGGGTCTTCAGAAACAAAGTAGATGAAGATGGCCACGTAATAAGAAACAAGGCCAGACTGGTAGCACAAGGCTACTGCCAGTCAGATGTCGACTTTGATGAATCTTTTGCTCCAGTGGCTAGACTTGAAGCGATCAGAATTTTCTTAGCATTCGCTGCTAATCATCAGTTCAAGGTCTACCAGATGGACGTAAAGAGTGCTTTCTTGAATGGGAAGCTTGAAGAAGAAGTTTACGTCAGACAACCTCCAGGTTTCGTTGATGACAAGCATCCACATTGGGTATATCGTCTGGACAAAGCGCTATATGGCCTCAGACAAGCCCCACGTGCCTGGTATGATACTCTGACTAAACATTTGTTGAAAAATGGTTTTAAACGAGGTGCAATTGACAATACCTTGTTCATTCTTCATGAGAAAGGTAATCTGTTAATGGTACAAATTTATGTTGATGATATAATTTTTGGGTCTACTGATGAAAACATGTGCAAGAAATTTTCTAAAATCATGTCCACTGAATATGAAATGAGTTTGATGGGTGAATTAACATATTTTCTTGGACTCCAGATTAAACAAAACAAAGATGGAATTTTTATTAATCAGGAAAAATATGTTAGAGATCTTTTAAAGAAATTCGATATGAATTCTTCACCATCTAAACCAACTCCAATTTCTGCACCACTGACACTGGACTCGGATCCAGATGGCAAACCAGTGAACACCACTGTCTATAGAGGCATGGTTGGTTCACTGATGTATTTAACGGCCAGTAGACCAGATATTATGTTTTCAACATGTTTATGTGCCAGATATCAGTCTAATCCAAAGGAATCTCATATGCTCGCTGTAAAGCGCATACTGAAGTACCTTAAAGGTGTCCCCAGTCTAGGTCTTTGGTACCCCAAAGGCTCAGGCATGGATCTAATGGGTTATTCAGATTCAGATCATGCAGGTTGTAAGATAGATAGGAAATCCACAACTGGTGGATGTCATTTCCTAGGTGGCAAACTGGTCAGCTGGACCAGTAAGAAGCAAACTTCAGTTTCATTATCCACTGCTGAAGCTGAATACGTGTCTGCAGCCAGTTGTTGTGCTCAGATACTCTGGATGAAGAACCAGTTGCTTGATTATGGTATTAAATATTCAAAAACTCCAATCTTTTGTGATAATACCAGTGCCATCGCTATCTCCAACAATCCAGTCATGCACTCCAGAACCAAACACATCGATCTAAGGTACCATTTCATTCGCGATCATATTATGAAAAACAACATTGAACTCCATTTTATTCCCACTGACAAACAACTCGCTGACATTTTTACTAAACCACTGGATGTAAAAACTTTTGAATATCTTGTTGGTGAGTTGGGAATGTTAAACCCTTAAATCTGGAACCTTGGTATTGAACGCCATTGTGTACTACTAAGGATCTTTGATTTAAAGATTCAAAAATTTATTTCTGGATCAACATTCCAGGGAAGACTTGAAAAATATTTTCTCTTAAAAATGTTTAAGTTCAGGGGGAATTAATTTTCTCACTGGACAAATTCTTCAGAAAATATTACTGGTGCTTTGTAAATATGTCCCTCTCACTGGTAACTGGACAGGTTGAAGTGCGTGTTTGAGTTGACTTATGTCTTCTTGTAAATGTGTCCCTCTCATTTGTCTGTATTAGTTGACGTGCAAGTTTAAGGTTTCCAGTCTTTCAAAAATGGTTTTCACTGGTACTTTACTGGAGTGTCCCTCCAGTGTACCATCAGTACATGTTCACTGGACTAATCCACCAGTGATACTGGACGGTCCTGTCAACCTCCAGATGCACTGAAATATGTCATAATATTTTCAAAATACTTGATCTTTGTATGTGCCACGTAAGCAAACTTTTTCAAAGATATTTATCTTATAAATCCTACGTGGCATGTAAGTTTTTCAAAACAATGATGGTCTTTTTACTTTGGGAAAACAAAAAGTACAAGTTGTTACTGTTTTGTGGGCTGTAAACCGTCATGCATTTATGTGTGATGTGATGTAATTAATGCGGATCTCAGAACACAATCAAAAATTGTATTTGATAATTTCAAATTAATCGTTTGAGTTCCACATTCTCAATCCTATATATACCCACTTTCACTTTCAATTTCATTTACTTCGAACATTTACTCCCAAATCTTCAAATTCCTTCATTCAATTCTTCATTCATTTTCCAATCATAATACTCGCATATTAACTTCAAATTCATTAAATTCTTCATAAACCTTAAATATTCATTTTCATCTTCATCTATAATCAAATGGCACCAAGAAATCTTTTATCTACCGAATATGCTCCGGTCGAAGATGTTGTTAGACCGAGACATATTTCTCTTGATGCAAAAGCCATTCGTATCAATATGAATAACTGGATGGCAAAACTTTCCAGTGTTCATACAGCTCAGTCTATCATTGGGAGATTGAATACGTTCTTTCTCTCATGCCCTCTGTATGGTGCATTAACCCTTAATCCAGGGAAAATGTACCATGACTACTTATGTGAGTTCTGGTACTCCGCGTTTTACAACGAAGAAACTTCATCAATTTCTTACACTCTAAAGGGAGGTACCAGACCGTTAGGTTTCTCAGTGAGTTTGCTCAGGTCTGTTCTTCAGTTAAATTATCATGACCAGAATGAGCAGCCCATGGAACTACCAACAGGCATTAATTTCAGAGAAGTGTGCAGAGTGATGGGGCACACCGAAATTGTTGATGAAAATGGCCAGTTATTGAGAAAAGGAACAATCTATATGAGTAGACTTACAGATTCGTGGAGATTTTTCTTCACTCATTTGGTAGAGTGTCTTGGAGGTAGTTCTGGAGGACTAGATCAGATAAATCAAACGCAACTCCAGATTGCCTATTGTTTATGGTTTGGGATAAGGGTGGATTTTGCTCAGATCCTATTTAATGATTTGGTGGATCGACTGAAGGCAAAGGGGAGAAAACCCCATGTTCCTTATATTCGTTTTCTTTCCCTGATGTTCAAGAATGGTCTAGGAGACCAATATGATGTTAATACTACTCATTTTACTATGAGTGAGTTTTTAAGGGATCTGAACAATTTACAATCAAGAGATGGTGAGGTAGATATTCCTCAGTCCATGCTCTCGTTCCAAAGAGTGGAAGAGAATGTGGCGCCAGTACATGATGTTGAAGAATCATCTGGTAATGATGTGCAGGTTGTAGAACTTATACAACCAATAAGACAAGTGGCTCCTGAAGAAGGCTTGCAACCCACTGTTGAGCTTTCCAGACGACCAAGATCACATAGGCGTCTAATGAGGGGAGGAGTCCAGGTAAATCCATCAACCCATCCTGGTGATACAATTAATATTGATGGATCTCCTATCTTTGAAGAAAATATTGAATCTCTTGTACAAACTGAACAGAGAGTGGACACTGAAGTCCAGGCTGTGGTACAAGAAGATATTGCTGAAGATGTTGAGCAGGTTGAAGCATCTGGTGAGCAAGAGGCTCCACTAGATTTGAATGTTGAGGTTGGTGAACAAGTAGAGACTGGTGAACAGTCTGGTGAACAATTTGATGTTGGGAATATTCCAGAATGGGATGATGTTGACTCCCCCATGTCTGAGGGATTTGATGTAAGTTTAAACTTTCTGGGTGAAGATGTAGAAGAAGAAGAAACTCTACCTGAAATACCAACACCTTCACCAGAAATACCCCCACCAGAATCAATGGCACCAAGAAATCTTTTATCTACCGAATATGCTCCGGTCGAAGATGTTGTTAGACCGAGACATATTTCTCTTGATGCAAAAGCCATTCGTATCAATATGAATAACTGGATGGCAAAACTTTCCAGTGTTCATACAGCTCAGTCTATCATTGGGAGATTGAATACGTTCTTTCTCTCATGCCCTCTGTATGGTGCATTAACCCTTAATCCAGGGAAAATGTACCATGACTACTTATGTGAGTTCTGGTACTCCGCGTTTTACAACGAAGAAACTTCATCAATTTCTTACACTCTAAAGGGAGGTACCAGACCGTTAGGTTTCTCAGTGAGTTTGCTCAGGTCTGTTCTTCAGTTAAATTATCATGACCAGAATGAGCAGCCCATGGAACTACCAACAGGCATTAATTTCAGAGAAGTGTGCAGAGTGATGGGGCACACCGAAATTGTTGATGAAAATGGCCAGTTATTGAGAAAAGGAACAATCTATATGAGTAGACTTACAGATTCGTGGAGATTTTTCTTCACTCATTTGGTAGAGTGTCTTGGAGGTAGTTCTGGAGGACTAGATCAGATAAATCAAACACAACTCCAGATTGCCTATTGTTTATGGTTTGGGATAAGGGTGGATTTTGCTCAGATCCTATTTAATGATTTGGTGGATCGACTGAAGGCAAAGGGGAGAAAACCCCATGTTCCTTATATTCGTTTTCTTTCCCTGATGTTCAAGAATGGTCTAGGAGACCAATATGATGTTAATACTACTCATTTTACTATGAGTGAGTTTTTAAGGGATCTGAACAATTTACAATCAAGAGATGGTGAGGTAGATATTCCTCAGTCCATGCTCTCGTTCCAAAGAGTGGAAGAGAATGTGGCGCCAGTACATGATGTTGAAGAATCATCTGGTACTGATGCCAGTGCACGTATGGCCCAGAGAGCACTTGGCACTGAAGCCATTGTGCAGACTGAAGAAGAGGCTGCTGGTACTGAAGCCGAGCCCCAGTTTGAATCCTTCCCAGACATCCCTACCACACTGAAGGCAGTTAAAGGGAAAGAAAAGATGGTGTCTTCTGTTCAGACTGCAGTCACTGGCGAACTGGCAGGGCTGAAAGAAGAGGTTAAAAACTTGGTGTTTAGGGTAAGCTCTCTGGAGAGTAGGCCCGTACTGGATCAAGGAGAAGTTGTAAGTGTTATAAGTGATGCATGTACAAGGAAGTTCAGAAACCACATGTTGAAACTGAAGAGGACTGGACACAAGTACCTATGATGACCAGATTGACTTCTCATCTGGAACCACCCACTGGTCTCTCCACTTCTTCCTCAACCGAGGTCCAAGGCCTTCTTAGTAAGGTGGCGGACCTGGAGAGATCACTGCACTCATCTTCCCAGGTTATTTCTGACTTCAAGTCTTTGTTATCAAATAATCTTTCTTCAGAAATGAACTTGTTCGCTGGGAATGAGAAGTTAGTATTCGAGAAGTTGGATGAACTGGTACTGGCCACCAATCAAAATTCTGAAAACATTAAAGTGGCAGTCCAGGGGTTGGAATCCAAAATGGTGTCTTCTGTTCAGACTGCAGTCACTGGCGAACTGGCAGGGCTGAAAGAAGAGGTTAAAAACTTGGTGTTTAGGGTAAGCTCTCTGGAGAGTAGGCCCGTACTGGATCAAGGAGAAGTTGTAAGGGCAGTCGCTACTGAAAGCGTTGTTCAGAGAAGGCAAGTGACTGGTACTGATGCCAGTGCACGTATGGCCCAGAGAGCACTTGGCACTGAAGCCATTGTGCAGACTGAAGAAGAGGCTGCTGGTACTGAAGCCGAGCCCCAGTTTGAATCCTTCCCAGACATCCCTACCACACTGAAGGCAGTTAAAGGGAAAGAAAAGATGGTGTCTGGTGAAGAGGAAGAACAGTTTGAAGATGTTGACAATGAAACATCTAGGAAGTTACAACAACAGTGCATAATGATCGAAATATTCAAGAATAATCAAAGAGATGAACTGCTGGCCCATCATAGGGATATGGCAACAATGGGTACTCTGGACTCCTACAACGCTGGCAGGTTAGGCGTAAATATTGAAGTTTTTAAAAGGATGAAGGAGGATCCCAGAGTTCAACAATGTCTTGATGCACTGAATGATGTACATATACGCTCGTTCTATGCAGAGGAAGAACAGGTATATGATTCCTTGATTTATGGTGTAACCATTCCAGAGCTTATCAGACAAAGAAAGGAGGAGCTGGTAAGCCTCCAGAAGAAAATAAGAAGAAATGCTGGTGCTCTGGAACTGGAATACAGGAAGAGAATGACTGGTCTACCCAAGCTTACAGCCAAGCAACTGAAGGCAATTAAAGATGGTGATGTTAGCACTTTTATTCCTCTGGATACAACTCTGAAGATCAATAGACAAGAACACCAGTCCACTGAAGGACAACAAATTTGTATATCTATAAGTCTGAAAAATACTTGCATTATTTCTAAACAAATAGGGGGAATTTGTTAGGTCCAGATTTAGTCTAAGTTAGAACTTAAAAGATGAAACTGAAAACACTCATGATCTATAAAGTGTTTTCCAGACATACAAATTTGTATATCTATAAGTCTGAAAAATACTTGCATTATTTCTAAACAAATAGGGGGAATTTGTTAGGTCCAGATTTAGTCTAAGTTAGAACTTAAAAGATGAAACTGAAAACACTCATGATCTATAAAGTGTTTTCCAGACATACAAATTTGTATATCTATAAGTCTGAAAAATACTTGCATTATTTCTAAACAAATAGGGGGAATTTGTTAGGTCCAGATTTAGTCTAAGTTAGAACTTAAAAGATGAAACTGAAAACACTCATGATCTATAAAGTGTTTTCCAGACATACAAATTTGTATATCTATAAGTCTGAAAAATACTTGCATTATTTCTAAACAAATAGGGGGAATTTGTTAGGTCCAGATTTAGTCTAAGTTAGAACTTAAAAGATGAAACTGAAAACACTCATGATCTATAAAGTGTTTTCCAGACATACAAATTTGTATATCTATAAGTCTGAAAAATACTTGCATTATTTCTAAACAAATAGGGGGAATTTGTTAGGTCCAGATTTAGTCTAAGTTAGAACTTAAAAGATGAAACTGAAAACACTCATGATCTATAAAGTGTTTTCCAGACATACAAATTTGTATATCTATAAGTCTGAAAAATACTTGCATTATTTCTAAACAAATAGGGGGAATTTGTTAGGTCCAGATTTAGTCTAAGTTAGAACTTAAAAGATGAAACTGAAAACACTCATGATCTATAAAGTGTTTTCCAGACATACAAATTTGTATATCTATAAGTCTGAAAAATACTTGCATTATTTCTAAACAAATAGGGGGAATTTGTTAGGTCCAGATTTAGTCTAAGTTAGAACTTAAAAGATGAAACTGAAAACACTCATGATCTATCAAGTGTTTTCCAGACATACAAATTTGTATATCTATAAGTCTGAAAAATACTTGCATTATTTCTAAACAAATAGGGGGAATTTGTTAGGTCCAGATTTAGTCTAAGTTAGAACTTAAAAGATGAAACTGAAAACACTCATGATCTATAAAGTGTTTTCCAGTAACTTAGACTTTTTAGACTTAAATCGACCAAGTGTTTTCCAGACATACAAATTTGTATATCTATAAGTCTGAAAAATACTTGCATTATTTCTAAACAAATAGGGGGAATTTGTTAGGTCCAGATTTAGTCCAGATTTAGTCCAGACTTACTGGACTGGATCCAGACTGGACTACTGGAACCTTATTTAGGTTTGTTAAGAAACTTGTTTTGCTGGTCTCGCTCCAGACCCGACTACTGGAGCTCACTGAAGATCTGACCAGAAAACATATTCTACTGGACCTACTCCAGACTTGGAATCTGGAGTCCCTCTGAAGATTTGTCTAGAAATAATTGAAGACTAGTGAGCATTTACTTGTATAGATAATCTGGAGCATTCTCCAGATTAGCTCACTGAAGACTTCACCCCAGTCCAGATCTACTCTACTGAAGACATTCTGACTGAAGTCAAAGACTGAAGTCTGAAGGAAGAAGACTTAACAAATGGCGGAGTCCACTGGAAAGTCTTACCAGATCTGCACACTGGAGGATTGTTAGTGTTCTAGATCCTGCAAGTCTGAACACTAATATCGAGGATTGACTTTTGCCTTTAACACACTTTCCAAAGAACAATCCACTTGTTCTTTAACAAAGTATACGTGTGTTAAGGTGGTTGGATAATAGGATACACTTGCACTTGATGTGACTTTATCCTTATTCCTTATCCAATACATTTAATGTTCTTGTCGGATCATTAAATGTATGCCAACCATATTTGTACGGCACAAATTCACTGGTGAATTTGTTGCCTATAAATACAAAGTCATTTCCTTGATAAAAATACTTTTAAGCATTCCTTTTGCATTTAAGTGAATTTGTCCAAATACTCTCGATCTTAAACAGGGATACTTCACAACTTTAAGTATCTCGATCCCAAAGAGTTATTTGACAAACATAGATCATATTGTAACTCATAGGTTGTTAGGATACTCACTTAATTGTGTTATCTTGATTCCGCAACAACCTTGTATTTTATTTAAACATCAATAAATGAAATACCCATGAAACATACATAATGGTCCACTTTATTTGTTTATTGCTTTAAGTCTTGTATTACTTTGTTTATATATCTTGCATTTTTATTTACAAGTTGTAATTATTTGTTTATGAAAGTTGTAATTATTTTTTATGAAAGTTGTAATTATTTTTTATGAAAGTTGTAATTATTTTTTATGAAAGTTGTAATTATTTTTTATGAAAGTTGTAATTATTTTTTATGAAAGTTGTAATTATTTTTTATGAAAGTTGTAATTATTTTTTATGAAAGTTGTAATTATTTTTTATGAAAGTTGTAATTATTTTTTATGAAAGTTGTAATTATTTTTTATGAAAGTTGTAATTATTTTTTATGAAAGTTGTAATTATTTTTTATGAAAGTTGTAATTATTTTTTATGAAAGTTGTAATTATTTTCCTTTTTGATGAAAGTAATAGTTGCAAGTTTTTATATTTACAAGTAGAATGACCAGATTTAGTCTAAGTTGGCCTGAATTATTTGTACTTGTTGTAATTATTTGTTTATGAAAGTTGTAATTATTTTCCTTTTTGATGAAAGTAATAATAGTTGCAAGTTTTTATATTTACAAGTAGAATGACCAGATTTGACTTGTTGTAATTATTTGTTTATGAAAGTTGTAATTATTTTCCTTTTTGATGAAAGTAATAATAGTTGCAAGTTTTTATATTTACAAGTAGAATGACCAGATTTAGTCTAAGTTAGAACTTACTTTGATGAAAATGCATAACTATTTTACATGGTATATGATTTGTTTGATCTTTGTTAGTCATTTCTTTAATAGATCTATAATATTTTCTTTTCAATTTGAATTATAATATGAACTATCATAAGTTTTTAATTGGTCGGATACATACAATAGACAACATTTGAAAGTTATTACATACAATAAACATAACTTTAGTTTTTTCACACTATAGACATTCTTCCATAATTATTTAGACATCTCGTTGTCGAATCGCGACATGAAACTTCAAGCGAAATTCACCTTTCAAAATAAAAATTATTACATTCACAGATACTAACTCGTACAATATCCGTACGTTTTCCGGGTTATACTTAATAAAATATTACTTATAGCTAACACGACTCAACCTGTACTTTGAAGCATGAAAATGCATACCTAGTTTACATGGTATATGATTTATTTATTCTTTGTTAGTCATTTCTTTAATAGATCTATAATATTTTCTTTTCAATTTGAATTATAATATGAACTATCATAAGTTTTAAATTGGTCGGATACATACAATAGACAACATTTGAAAGTTATTACATACAAATTTTCACACTTCTTTTATTACCACACAAAATCATCATCTCTTTCGGAACACATCCATCTCAATTGAACCCAACCCTCCGACCTCATTTTTTTCTAGTCAGACAAAGCCATCTCACAGATCGCAGTACCAAACATCTCATATATCGGGCGCCCCTGCTATCTCCAACAACGCGATCTCCGATGACCCAATAAAGCAATCTCCGGCGATCCAAAAAAAGCCATCGACAGAGCTCCAGTCATCTCTGACCACCCATTGTGTCCCGTTTTTCCCTTACAAATTGGAAGAAACACCAAAAGAGAAGGTTTGACTTTCTTTGACTAAGATTGGCGTGGCTTAGTATACTGGTGGTTGTTTTTGTGTCCCTTTGACCATTCTATTACCAAACTTCCCGTTATCATCCGGCTAATGCCAAAATTTGCCAGAGTTAGCATTGACATTTGCCATTAAATTTACGTAATTTTTTATTTTCAAACCACAAAACCTATTCCAAACCATTGGCTATATATAATTCAAATGATTTCTTAACATTTGCATTGAAACGATGAATCCCAACATAATATATTATATCCTTGTATTCACCTTTAGTCGAATTTACAATAAAACTTCAATAACTCCACATACAAAGAGGTAACCTAAACAGTTAATTAGTTAAGGACTATCGTTCAAGTCTTTTAAGTAGGTGTGGCCTTATTGTAAGCAAAATTTAATTATAGGGTATCTGTGAATGTAACTAACGATATATGGACGAATGTCTATAGTATGAATAAACTAAATTTGTGTTCAATGTATGTAATAACTTTCAAATCTTGTCTATTGTATATATCCGGATATATGTGACAACGTATAAGCTGTCACTCGTAAGTTTTTAATTGGTCGGATACATACAATAGACAACATTTGAAAGTTATTACATACAATAAACATAACTTTAGTTTTTTCACACTATAGACATTCTTCCATAATTATTTAGACATCTCGTTGTCGAATCGCGACATGAAACTTCAAGCGAAATTCACCTTTCAAAATAAAAATTATTACATTCACAGATACTAACTCGTACAATATCCGTACGTTTTCCGGGTTATACTTAATAAAATATTACTTATAGCTAACACGACTCAACCTGTACTTTGAAGCATGAAAATGCATACCTAGTTTACATGGTATATGATTTATTTATTCTTTGTTAGTCATTTCTTTAATAGATCTATAATATTTTCTTTTCAATTTGAATTATAATATGAACTATCATAAGTTTTAAAATTAAGTCATCACTTGACAAATCATTTTGGATAGGCTGAAAGTTCAAAATTATCAATTTCGTACTTTCAAGGCTAGTGTAGAACCATTCTTATATGATTCAAGACTCAAGTAATGGCATCAACTCAATTTCACATATTTCACTTTTGTTCTCATCGGATTCAAACTCATTTATCTTAACAAGATTACATACAAATTTTCACACTTCTTTTATTACCACACAAAATCATCATCTCTTTCGGAACACATCCATCTCAATTGAACCCAACCCTCCGACCTCATTTTTTTCTAGTCAGACAAAGCCATCTCACAGATCGCAGTACCAAACATCTCATATATCGGGCGCCCCTGCTATCTCCAACAACGCGATCTCCGATGACCCAATAAAGCAATCTCCGGCGATCCAAAAAAAGCCATCGACAGAGCTCCAGTCATCTCTGACCACCCATTGTGTCCCGTTTTTCCCTTACAAATTGGAAGAAACACCAAAAGAGAAGGTTTGACTTTCTTTGACTAAGATTGGCGTGGCTTAGTATACTGGTGGTTGTTTTTGTGTCCCTTTGACCATTCTATTACCAAACTTCCCGTTATCATCCGGCTAATGTCATAATTTGCCAGAGTTAGCATTGACATTTGCCATTAAATTACGCTATTTTTTATTTTCAAACCACAAATCCTATTCCAAACCATGGGCTTTATATAATGCAAATGACTTCTTAACATTTGCATTGAAATGATGAATCCCAACATAGACATTTGTCCATAATTAGACATCCGTCCATAATTAATTAGACATCTCACTGTCGAATCGCGACATGAAACTTCAAGCGAAATTCACCTTTCAAAATAAATATAATTACATTCACAGATACTAACTAGAACAATTCAAATGACCCGACTCGACTCGACTAAAAGATAGAGTTTTTTTTGTACTGGCCGTAAAAGGTGGCCGTAAATTTATGGTTGAGGGCCGTAAATTTACGGCTTAATTACAACTGACCGTAAAAACTAACCGTAAAATTATGGCTTAAATTATAACTAGCCGTAAAAATGGGCCGTAATTTGCTCCTGGATTTTTTTTCTTCTCTGAAATAAAGTAACTCAAAAATACAAGGGCCGTAAATTTATGGTCCTGGGCCGTAAATTTACGATGAGGTGTGCAAATAATCATTTTGACTCAAATTTGATTCAAACTTTTTCCAAAGCTCAAATGCTCAAACCAAAACACCAAAAATAGTAAAATCGCATATTACAACATAATGAATACATCCCAGACCTTAAGCATTGAAATTTACATTAAAACGACCAACGGGTCGCATTACCCACATTGTCATTATCCAAAGTCAAACAAACAAGTTTATAAACCATAAGATCTTCACATGATGTAATTTGCATAAACAAACCAAAATAAATTTTTACCAAAATGACAAAGTATCATGAGCCATGATGAGATGGGATATCTAATTGTCTACACAAAATACCATTCTTCCATGAATGGCAATACCTCTAAGCCTTCAAAAAGCAACTTCAACTTCAAATCAACAAATTCCTAGTTCCTTCTTCCGGAACCGCCTATAAAAAGGGGAAAAACTAAAACATAAGCGAATGCTTAGTGAATATACTTGCATACATTTATATACACGAAGGAGGCCAACGCACAAAGGACTATTACATATAGACTATGTCACCGTCGTGCCATAGCTACATGCTCACCTTTGAACTTTAACGCTATACATGGATCCATATAAGCAAACAACACAATCAATATCACATAATGGGGTTCTTAGGCCCCATTCACATGAGGTTCTTAGGCCCCGTACACAAGGGGTTCTTAGGCCCCGTTGATCACATATCAAGAGGTTCTTAGGCCTTATTAACCGCTATGCCACAAGGGCTTTAACGCCAAATCGATTTCCATACATGAAATCCATCATCATATGAAAATCGACCCAACGTATACATAAAGGTATGCAAATATATTCACCTCCTCCGCGACTTGAAAATAACTCGATATAATGTCAATGCACAAATACAAGCTTCAACCTATAATCACATCATAATATGCATATAAGCTTACATTCACAATCTTGACTGACTCAACTTAGTCATTCTTAACATTCACTAGCCTTCCTAATTCAAACCTATCTTATTTGTCATTGAGTTGCTTTCTTTTTCAATAATTCACTAGATAGCTCTTTTTAAGTCCCAACTCGTTAGATGGTACTACTTAAGACACCTCTATGTCGATGGTGGAGTTACTTTGCAATATATGCACTGAACTGGAGACGACCAGTTGTAGTGTGTATATACCAAGTTCTAGATAGATTACTTATATAAAAGACAATAAGTAAAGAACAATGCAATAATACAAATAACTTGTAAACAATCTTGATGAGACAATATGTATTTTTCAATGTGTAATTTATTTATTGATATTAAACAAATTACAAGGTTGATGCGGAACCAAGATAATACACGAATGTAAATATCCTAACAACCTATGAAATACAATTGATCTATACTCGGAATTTCTCTTCAACAATCGAAACACTTAAAGTAGTGAAATGTTCCTTTTAGCGATTGAGAGAATATTGCACAAGTTCACCAAGAATATTGCAGGTTTGCAAAGTGTGAAGTATTTAGTGTGTGAGTTCGAATACTTAATATTCTGAATACTTGATATTTTGGTTGTGCAATGACTTGTATTTATAGGCAAAGTTTATATTTAGGGGCAAGACGACTGGAGATTCACCCTCTCTCCAGTAATTGAGGCGTAAGGCATCCCTCAATGTATCAGCTGACATGGTACACTGGATTGTTCCATCCTTTAAAGTGAAACTGATGGAGGAACAATCGGAAGAAAGAACGGCAGTGTACCAAAACTCACATAAGTAGTTGTGAAACAACTTACGTGGGTTTAGAGAGAATGAGGGTCCGATTGGAGAATTCTTTAAAAACTTTTGAATTCTACCAATAAGGGTAGCGGACCCTTGAGATCCTCGTAGGCTGGCCATAGGATTATTTGGATTAAGTTTTATGGCAGCACTACTCGGAGCACCAGGTGCCTGTGTGACATCTGGTGAGGGATTATATGGAACAGTCAAGAGATTTACATCTCTTGAACGAGATGATCTAGGAGCCATAGAATGAAAATGAATTTTAGGAATTAGGGTTTTTGATTTGTGAAGCAAAGAGAAGAATGAAGCAATGTTGATGATTGGAAGTAAATGAAGGAATGTAAGAGAAAGAAAAGTAAATGAGTTTCGGAGTAAATAAGGGTATTTATAAGGGGATTCAAGATCCCAATGTAAAACCAAAAAATTATATTTTATTAAACCAAATCAATTTTGAAGATATTTTGACAAAATTAGTTTGAAGCTTAACATAAAAATATAGTTTTCCATGTAAGCATTAAATGTTACCATGTCAGCATTAAATGCTATGACGGCTTACTTTACCCATGACCCCACTCACTTTTTGTTTTCCTAATACAAACAGTTGTCAAGTACTAAAATTGGTTCCAAACACGTCAGATCACGATATCAAGTGGTTTAAAACACTCGAGTATCATCACGTGTCACATATATTGACCAAGTATTTGTAACGTTATAAAACTTAGACAAAGACTGAACCTGGTAACTGGAGGATCAATCCAGTACCAGTTTCCAACTGGAGAGTTCTCCAGTTGCATTTTCAAACAAAAACGAATTTTAGTCAGAAAAATTATTTTGAGTCTTTCCCCCTAAAATGATGATCCAGATATCAATTAGTGCCAAGATAGTATCACAAAGGCGTTCGATAGCCTGGCGAGCAAAGATAATCTGGACCTCCTCAACTGGAGAACTTCATCAGTGTCACTGACGCGTTCAATAACAAAGAAAGCTCCAGTTAAGGGTTTAACATTCCCAGTTCGCTGATGAGATGTTTAAAAGTTTTCTCATCGAGAGGTTTAGTAAAAACATCAGCTAACTATTTGTCAGTGGGGATGAAATGAATTTCAATATCACCTTTCATAACATGATCACGAATGAAATGATACCTGATGTCAATATGCTTTGTTTTGGAGTGCATCACTGGGTTGTGAGAGATAGCAATTGCACTGGTGTTGTCACAAAAGATTGGGGTCTTAGTAAACTTTTGACCATAATCTAGTAACTGGTTCTTGATCCAGAGAATCTGGGCACAACAACTGGCCGCAGAAATGTACTCTGCCTCAGCAGTGGACATAGAGACTGAAGTCTGCTTCTTGCTGGTCCAACTTACCAGTTTTCCTCCTAGGAAATGACAACCACCAGTTGTTGATTTTCTATCTATCTTACAACCTGCATGATCAGAATCTGAATAACCCATTAGATCTAATCCTGAGCCTTTGGGGTACCAAAGACCAAGATTAGGACACCCTTTCAGGTATCTAAAGATACGCTTTACAGCGTGCAAATGTGATTCTTTAGGGTTAGCCTGAAACCTGGCACATAAACATGTTGCAAACATTATATCTGGTCGACTGGCAGTCAAGTACATTAGTGAACCAACCATACCTCTATAGTCAGTTATGTTAACTTGTTTGCCAGTTGGGTCAGAGTCCAAATTCAATGGTGCTGCAATTGGTGTGTTTTTCGATGGGATTGAATCATATTTGTATTTTCTTAACAAATCTCTGACATATTTTCCTTGGTTTATGAAAATTCCATTTTCAGTTTGCTTAATCTGAAGACCTAAGAAAAATGTTAATTCACCCATTAAGCTCATCTCATACTCAGATGACATGATTTTAGAAAACTTTTTACACATTGCATCGTCAGTTGAACCAAAAATAATGTCATCAACATAAATTTGTACCAATAAGATATTACCTCTTTCTTTCAAGATAAACAAGGTATTATCTATTGCACCTCTTTGAAAGCCATTTTTAAGAAGATGTTTAGTTAAAGTATCATACCAGGCTCTTGGGGCTTGTCTTAGACCATACAATGCTTTGTTCAGTCTATAGACCCAATGTGGATGCTTCTCATCGATGAAACCTGGAGGCTGCTTAACATAAACTTCTTCTTCCAATGTTCCATTAAGGAACGCACTTTTTACATCCATCTGGAAGACCTTGAACTGCAGATGGGCTGCATAAGCCAGAAATATTCGTATGGCTTCAAGTCTTGCAACTGGAGCAAAAGTCTCATCAAAGTCAACGCCCTCTGCTTGACAATAACCCTGGGCAACTAGTCTGGCCTTGTTTCTTACACCATGGCCATCTTCATCCATTTTGTTTCGGTAGACCCATCTGGTACCAATAGGTTCTTTCTTTAACCCTGGTGGACAAGGAACAAGCTCCGAAACATTGTTCCTTTCAAACTGGAGGAGCTCTTCTTGCATAGCTTCCACCCAGCTTGGGTCTGCCATAGCCTCGTCAATCTTATTTGGTTCAATTAAAGATAAGAAGGTGACGTTTAAGCATTGCTCACTGGTGGCTCTTCTAGTCTGAACCCCACTAGTTGGATCACCCACAATTTGTTCAATTGGGTGGGCTTTAGTCCATCTAGTGTATTGACTAGGCTGGTAAACTACAATATCAGTGCAAGTCACCTGGGGATCTTCTTCAGTTGCAATAGCATCTGGAGAAGGATCAGTCCAAACTACTTCTACATCCTCATCAGAGTCAATGAGGTCTCGATTTGCATCATGAAATTCATCATTAGAAGGCATTTCATGAAGAACTGGAGAGGTAGGTGTTTGAACTGGTGCTGATATTGGTGTGGCACGAACATCAGATCCAATCACCAATTCTTGTGGCAAGTTGAAATTGATGGAGGGATAAAATGATGTGTCACAGGAGGTGTTCTTCTTCTTAACTGGTTCCAGTTTGTTGTAACTGGAAGCATCTTCTGGTGAAACAACTGACCGATGAACTTGGTCAGTTTCACCGAAATTGATTGGAATGACTGGAGAAATATCAAGGCTTGGTCTCTTGTTGATTGCTTCAGTTGATTCATCGAATGTGACATGAATTGTCTCATGTACCTTTTGGAGTCTATAATTATAAACTCTAAAGGCCTTTCGAATATCTGAATAGCCTAAAAATACTCCTTCATCAGCTTTTGCATCAAACTTTCCAAGCTGACTGGAATCGTTCAGTATATAAACTGGACAACCAAATACATGGAAATATCCAATATTTGGTTTTCGATTTCTGAGTACTTCGTAGGCAGTCTTCTTATGTCTCTTGATGTAGACTGACCGGTTTTGGGTGTGACAAGCAGTTGCAATTGCCTCAGCCCAAAAACTGGTGGGAAGACCAGATTCAGATAGCATACTTCTGGCGGCTTCTATCAGTGTACGATTCTTCCTTTCAACAACTCCATTTTGCTCTGGAGAGTGAACTGATGAGAAGTTTTGAGAGATGCCAGTTTCATTGCAAAATGTTTCAAGTACTTTGTTTTGGAATTCAGTACCATTATCACTTCGCAACTGACAAACTTTTCGAGTATACTTGAGCTCAATTCTTTTGATGAGTGAGATGATTTCAGCAGGGGCATCACTTTTGGATCTGATGAATACCACCCAGCAGTATCTGGTGAATTCATCAACCACAACTAGAGTGTACTTCTTTCCAGCTCTAGTTTGAACATTCACTGGACCAATTTTGCCTAGTTTTAAAACTGTCTCTCTTCTACTTACCCATCTCACAACCTGGACATGGCTTTTCCTTATTGAAGGAAATCTGGGGTATCCCATCAACCAGTTGTTTGTGAGACAACTTGTTGATATTCTTGAAATTAAGGTGGGATAACCTTTTATGCCATAACCAGTTGGTGTCCTCATCAGCTTTGGTATAGAAACATTGCTCTTTTGGAGCTGGTTCCATATCCATGATGTACACATTTCCTTTTCTTGGTGCAATCATCACCGCTTTCCAATCCTTGTTAAATATGGTGCCTTGTGCAATATCGAACAATACTCTTAAGCCATCATCGCAAAGTTGGCTGACACTAATCAGGTTGTATTTCAAACCATTCACAAATGCAACTCTTTTGAATTCGACTTGTCCATTATTGAGCACACCATATCCTTCAGTCTTTCCAGATTGATCGTTACCAAACGTCATTGTCGGTCCATCTTGGACAGTGAACTCTTCCAGTAGGGGCTTACATCCGGTCATAGTCCGACCAGCAGCGCTGTCCAGATACCAGATATTCTTCTTTCGATCGCCCTACACACACACAAAAATCATTAGTTCTTTTTGTGAACCCATCTTTTCTTGATGGGTCCACAGGACTTCTCTACAGAAGCTACAGTTGATTGTTGAGGTGTTGAACTGGAGGCTACATCTGGAGCTTTATCACCAGCTCCAGGTGCAGAAGTAAAAACGATTGGTATTTGATACTTACTCCCCTTAAGTTTACCAGATTTTGTTCCAAATGGAACATTCTTTTGTTTAGGTTTAGAAAGGGAGTGTTTAACATTTTGTTTTAAAACTGGAGGTGGTGAACCTCCTTCCAGATTGTTAATCCGGGCAGTACAACTCTGAACCTGCCGAGACAAAAGTTGGAGTTGCCTTTCCAGATTAACCAAAATATTATTTTGTTCAGGCAGTTGAACCTTGGACATTGGTTCAACTGGAGATTTAGTCTGTCGGGTCTTGGGCTCCTTAGACTTATGAGGTAAAGGCTTGTTACCAGTGGCCTTTTTGACTGGAGCTTTAGCCTGTTTGGCTCCAGTTTTAACCTCAATGGGGGTGGTCTCATTGGTTTTAGTTTCAACAGCTTCAGGTTGATCATAAGGTGTTTCAACCTGGAGAGCTGGAGGCAATGCATGAAGATCTGGTATAAGAGCTGCCATCTCCAGATCTTCAGATTTCCAAGCATTTTTCTGGGCATCGATAGTTCTTGAAAATGCATCATAGTTTTTGCCAGATGCTTTACCCATGACTTGATAATCTTTTGTGCTTTTTCAAAATCAGAAAATAATTTTTGATTATCAAGTTCTAAAGCCTCAATCTTTAAAACTGACTCCTTGAGAGCCAACTGGACACTTTGCAAATCATTTAGTTGTGGTTTGACATTATTCAGTTTAATTAAGATAGTGTCAAGATATCTTTCACTATCAGCTCTAACAGTTTCCACAAATGCCAAATCACCACTTAATGATTCAGCCAGGTCCAGTTTTAGTTCAGGGTCAACCTGGTTATCATAGTCACATACCTTCTTCAGTATGATGTCCACCCATCTTCCAGAGATGACATCTTCTTTCACCACATGTTGCTGTTGTTGATCTTCCAAGGCCATGAAACACATGTCCCTTTCCTCTTCTTCATCATCAGATGAGTCATCAGAGTACTCCCATTTTCCCTCAGTTTGTGCCATTAAGCACTGATCCTTTTCCTTTTGCATGGACAGGAGGGCAATCTGGGCCTTAAGCTTCTTGTATTTAGCTTTGTAGCTATCATCAGGCCGATTGAAATTAGGGACAGAGGGGCCAGTTTGGTTGTTCAACTGACTAGATCTGCATTCCTTCATAAAATGACCTTTCTTACCACACTTATAGCATGTAAGATTGGTCTTATCCAGAGAGCTGGAGCTGGAAGCATTGTTGGGGCCATTAAATCTTTTGGATTTATGCTTAAACCTGTTAAAGGTTTTAGCAATCATGGCGACCAGATCATCATCGTCAGTTTCATTACAACCATCACTGTTTTCAGTGGTCAGTCCAGAGTTTAAGAAATTGTTCAACATCTCCTTCATCGAGTGTACCTGGACACTCTCAGTAGACATTAAAGCAGCACAAGGTCGCTCAGTTACACTAGCTACCTTGGAACTCTGGGCATGGTTCATGGCATCTTTCTCAGCCACCAGCCTTGCAACATTATTATCTTCAGTGAATCTGAAGGCTCGATAGAGCGATGCAAGAGTATGGCTGTGCAAGGTTTTACCTTGTCTCAAGACAAGAACCATGTTCTCCCATTTGGAAGGAAGAATATCACAAAACTTCTCAAGAAGAATATCCTTATCCTTCTCTACACCCAAGCCTCTCAACTGATTGATTAGGCTAGAAAATCTGGTATATGTACCAGTTAAACTTTCATTGGGCAAGGCAAAGAAGGATTCATACTTCTTGTTCAAAGCAACTTTTCTGGTGACAATGTGTGTCATCACCTCCTTCAAATTGAATCACTAATTCATCCCACATAGACTTGGCACTGGGAAACAACACAAGTGTTGGAATTAGGTCTTCAGGGACAGCCCCAAGGATCATGTTTTTCAGTCTGGTGTCCAAGTCCACCAGTCTGCGATCCTCATAAGACCAATGGTCTTCTGGCTTTTCCCTTGAGCCTCTTCTTCCAGTTGGATCAAGAAGAGGACTCACCCCAAGAGACATAGGTATATATGGTCCATCCTTAAGGATTTTCAACATATACCTCTCAATACCACCAAAATGCAACAGCATTCTAGCTTTCCATGTACCAAAAGTCTCACTGTTTCCATCGATTTGGGAACAGGAGTGTTAGAATAGTGTACATGGACGTGGTTTGGGGTAGTAGGAGGAGGAGGATTGGTGTTAACATTTTGAAAAGGTTGGCATTATTATTCAATGGGTTTTCACCTGAACCAGAACCATCTCCACCTTCAGTAGTGTTCATCTTAGCAGATCTAGGCAAGTATATTAGCCTTCTGCTCTGATACCACTTTTAAGTCCCAACTCGTTAGATGGTACTACTGAAGACACCTCTATGTCGATGGTGGAGTTACTTTGCAATATATGCACTGAACTGGAGACGACCAGTTGCAGTGTGTATATACCAAGTTCTAGATAGATTACTTATATAAAAGACAATAAGTAAAGAACAATGCAATAATACAAATAACTTGTAAACAATCTTGATAAGACAATATGTATTTTTCAATGCGTAATTTATTTATTGATATTAAACAAATTACAAGGTTGATGCGGAACCAAGATAATACACGAATGTAAATATCCTAACAACCTATGAAATACAATTGATCTATACTCGGAATTCTCTTCAACAATCGAAACACTTAAAGTAGTGAAATGTTCCTTTTAGCGATTGAGAGAATATTGCACAAGTTCACCAAGAATATTGCAGGTTTGCAAAGTGTGAAGTATTTAGTGTGTGAGTTCGAATACTTAATATTCTGAATACTTGATATTTTGGTTGTGCAATGACTTGTATTTATAGGCAAAGTTAACATTGGGATGTTAACTTTGGCCGTACAAATGTGGTTGGAAGCATTTAAGGAATAGCATTTAATTCGTTAAAGGCAGTGTAAAGTCGTATGTTAAAGTGACTTTACATAACTACCTTTATGTACCTTTTATTACTTAAATAATAAGACAAGGCTTATTATCCGGGTAAAGGTACATAAAGTATACAAGTCAATTCCTCGTAATCAGTGTAAAGCTTTGTAAGGTCTTTCCACTGATGGTCTCCAGTTTGTAACTGACTAGAATGTCAACTGGGCTTCGCTGCCATTGCCATTCTCTATCTTCCATTTGTTGTCTTCGACTCCAACTGGAATGCTTCTTCAACTTGGTCAGTTCTCATCTGGAGGAAGTCTTCAGTTGCGTTAACTGTACGGTGCAACTGGACTTCAATATATTTCTCGACAAATCTTCTTGGTCACCAGTTTACTGGTCACAGATGCAACTGGTGACTGGTCAGTATGAACTGGTGACTGGCCAGTTCCAGGTGAACTGGTCCTAACACTCTTCCCACCATTTTCATCATCATTTAAATCAACTAGTGAAAATCAACATTTCTCACAAATCAATATTAACAAGTTAATACATATATTTCTTAGTCAAACTTATCATACAACTCAATGACAAACTAGGTTATACAAGAATTTAGGGTAAATTATAGGAAACTCAATTTCTAGCAAAAATCCCCAAATTGAAATTACCCATGAACCCTAATTCTCAATAACAAGTAAAAACTAGGTTAATGGAAATCAATACCTCAATAATGGAAGACAATAGATTAAGGTTTTCAATTCACAATCTTCTCCCTTTTCTTTCCCTAAAATTCAGCCACCACCACCACCATACACAAACCCTAACTTTTCAATTTTTGATGATTGTAGATTATTATTATTAATCTTAAAGGAATTCTTAAATTGAATTAAAGATGAGATTTGATGAAAACAACGGATCAACATTTGTGGGTAAAATACCCACTATCCACTAAAATTCCAACTAAATTAACGCCATAACCAAAAATGAAATACTAGGAAATTAATTTAATGTCAAAACTATAAAAAGGGATTGATTTCTGTACCTTAAAAACTTTTGGGTGTTACAACAATATCCGGACGTTGTCCGGGTATACTTAATAAAATACTTCTTATAACTAACACGACTCAACCTATAATTTGCCATCGGCGGAACTCCAGTCATCTCCGACGACCCATTGTGTCCCGTTTTTCCCATACAAATCGGAAGAAACACCAAAAGAGAAGGTTTGACTTTCTTTGACTAAGATTGGCGTGGCTTTGGATACGGGTGGTTGTTTTTGTGTCCCTTTGACCAGTCTATGTAAGTGCACGTCTATGTCAATAGCAGTCTAGATTGTTTGGGCTTATATTGTAATGTGTCTTTGAATTGTGATTGTCATTAATGAACTTAGTATTATGCATAGAATACTAGATTAAGTTTAAGTATTAAATGTATAATTAATCTACTATATGAAATGTGACCTCGTAATTGCAGGGTCAATTACGAGGCAAGACCATAGGAATACGACCTCGTATTTGCAGGGTCAAATACGAGGGCAGGACAAGATTGCGACCTCGCAATTATGTCGAGTTGGGCTTGGAATGCGAGGCCAACTCGCTGAAGCATGTCCATATTGTTTCCTATATATACCAGAACCCTAACAGAGTTTAGGGTTGAAAATTTGTTGAATTATCAAGCATATACTGCAGGGTTGGTCGTCAAAGGATTGTTCCGCTAGCCCGAAGAAGATCTGCGAGGCAGCAGCTGATCTAGGGACTGATTGTTGATCACCAAGTTATAGAAAGGGATTCCGCACCTCTTGATAACTGGAGCAGGCTATTAACGATCCGTGCCAGGGGACTTACAAGTGGTATCAGAGCCTCTTGGTTTAATACCGAAAGGTTATAGCTTGTTGGTGATAGACAATATTAATTTAGGGTCGTTTAGACGTGATTCTTTCACGAGTTTACGACCAGAAATCTTCTTTGTGTCATATTTTGGTGTTTGCAGCAGCCGATTTTGGTTATTTGGCTTTTAAGGTTTCGATTTCAAGAGTATTAAAGGATACAACATCGTTTGCGACCTCGCGAGCTAGTATTACCTCATTCAACTCGTATTGCGACCTGGATAGCTAATTTATGACCTCGCCAGTTCAATTGCGACCTCGTATTTTGTTTGCAACCTCGTGAGCTCTTTAAGACCTCACCAGTTAAATTACGACCTCGAGATTGTAATTTGCGACCTCATTTTTCTTTGCGACCTCGTGAAATTTTTACGACCTCGTTTATTTTTAAACAGTTCGTGAACTTTGCTAGCTCGGAGAAAATGACGTCTCAATTACCCGCATACTATCAGGCTTTGCTGAATCAATTAATTCTGATGGATCATGAAACCGGAAAGGCCAACTCACCGCCCAAGTTGATAAGCCTTGATCGATATTTCAATTGGAAGGGCAGATCGAGTCATATTGTAGACTTATGGATGTTCGGATGTGGATCTGCATCACTAATGGCTATGTTCATCCAACGGTAACAAATGACAAGGATATTCCGGGTTCGAGTGGTGGAAAGCTGGCTTCGTATGAGCAAATGGATGTTGATAAAAAGAAGGACTACGAGGCTGAAAGTAAGGCTTTAGGATCACTTCGAATGGCTCTCCAAGGGGAATTCTTGCATCTGTTTGAAAAGTATGACAGTGCAAAGGGCTTATGGGATGCACTCAAAGAGCATTGTGAAGGTGATGAAGATCTCAAGAAGAGGAGAAAAGACTTGTTGAAGAAGCAGTACTATGTTTTCACAAGTTTCAAGGATGAACCTCTTGATGAGACGTTGATTCGTTATAGTCACCTGCTGGTTGAGCTTGCTTACTTTGGGTATAGTCCTGATCCAGAGGATGTTATCGAGAAGTTTTTGATACTTCAAGTAAATGGGAAGGTTTTGTTACTTCAAACCAACAAAATCCCGAATTTAGTAAGTGGACTCTGGAACAGATTACTCGAAAGCTGAGAGGTCAATATATGAAACGTAAGTCGAAGGAAGCATGTAGCAGTGATTTTGTTCAGGGTCCTGAAATCTATCATAGCAAGACAAACATTCCTTCTGTAAAATCTTCAAGTGGAGGGATCACTGCCTTCTATAGTGGAGATGATGAAAAGTTGAAAATGACGATGGATTCTGACAACAACTTGTTGTATGTGAATTCTCCGGAATCAGCTATGGTAGTCCATAATGGGAATCAGAACAGTAGTTCTCCAAGCTCGGGTTACACAGGGATGTCGATGAGCATAAGATCTGTTGAGGGACATTTGGGCATGCTCGCTTCATTTGTGTCTGCTCAAGAGAAGTTAATTGGAGGAAAACTAACTGATCTGGTTAGGGAGGATTACAAGCAAGTTGATCCAGATGACCTGGAAGAAATGGATCTGAACTGGCAATTAGCTATGTTAACATTGAGAGTTCAACGATTCACTGATAGAACCGGAAGGAAGGTCATAGACAGAAAGGTAGGGTTTGATAAAACTAAGGTGAAGTGTTTCAACTGTGATGGTTTTGGACATTTTGCTCGTGAATGTCAGAGGCCAAGACGGGACAACAATTCAGCTACAGGTCGTCAGAACTTCAATCAGGGTGGTTCTATTGCAGGTCAGAATTCAGGACGTCAATATGCTAATACTGGGAACAGACGCTCAGGAGTAACTGATAACTCGAGAGCTTTGGTTGTAAAAGATGATGGTACGTATAATTGGAGTTCGACTAGTACCGATGATCAGAATCATGCATTTATGGCAGAAATATAAGACTTTGATGGAGGGATGAACGATCTTGCTGATAATTCATTCGACTATACATTGTATGCCAGCACGGATGATAATGATAGTTTTCATCAGAAGGTAGAAGACAAATCGGTATCATCAGAACCAGTAAGAGCTGAGGTTAAGGAAGCTTCCACTGAAGCTGAAGCTACTGTAGAATCTGAAAGGAAGGGTAAAGACGTAAAGATTGAGATACCTGATGATCTGAGTACAGAAGGGCTCGTGAACTTTGTAGCTAATCTTGAAGCACTAGAGCAACAGGTAAGTCTTTCTCTACATGCTTTTGGTTCTATATGTAAGCAAAGCATAGGTTTGTCTAGGGAAGTAACTGTTCTTAAAAAGGAACTCGAACTAGCAAAGACCCACTTAAAAGATGCTACTAGCGATAGGACTAATTTAGCAACTGATGTTATGGTATTTAAAGGTCATGCTAAAGAATATCTTAATCAGATAAAATCTGAAGAAGATAGATTTGAGTCCCTTAGAGTAGAATATGTACAGTTACTAGGCAGAAAACAAATGCTAGAAGAAGACTTTGAGAAGGTAGTTAAAGAAAGTGCTAATAAAGATAAAGAGTTAGCAGATTCCAGGGTACAAATTTTTGAACTAAGTGGCAAACTAAACAAGATGAGAGACATAGGAACTATGATGGGTCATCTTAGAGATGCTAAGTCTAAAGGTGAACAACCTAGTTTTGTCTAGAAATATAATGTTGTGCCGCCACCTTTTAGTCACAATTATGATAGTTTTCGGAAATTGACCTTAGAAGAATCAAACAAAACTGATTCCGAAAATGTGCCCAAGACTACCCCAGCTGAGACTAAAACTAGTAATGTTCCTATTCCTGAGACATCTAAGTCAGAGGAATCTGAGAACAAGACTAGTGAACCTATTGCTCACACAGACCCATGTGAAGCCAAACGGACAATGGATAACAAAGTAAAAGGTGTTGAAAAAGAAGTTGAATTTGAAACAATTGTCTACTATACTTTAAAAGGTAATAACAAAGTGTTTTCAGCAAAGGAGTCAGATTTAAATGGTAAATATCCTAAAAACATTGATCAAATCTGGAGTATTAAGGAACCAGTAAAATCTGATAACTTGCCAAAACCATGCAAGGATTTTAAAGATAAAACTTTCAAAAAGGGTTTTGTTCAAACTTCTACAATGGATGCAGAAGGTCAAAGTGTACAATCTGAAACACCAGAACAATTTGCTGAAAGAAAGATTAAAGAAATGTTATCCGTTGGCCGTGGTCCTACAGTTCCAACTGTAAAAAGATATGCCGACCCTATTCAAGCTCCGACTACTTGGGAAGAAGCTTATGCTTCTCTTGAATATATTGATGAATTAAGGGGTCATGGGGTTCCTGTGCCTGAGATAGTTCATGGTGATTTATCAAAGAAGGCTTCTAAGAGGTCATGTTTTAAATGTCGTGAGGTTAGTCACGTGTCAAGTTGATGTCCTTGTAAGAAGAATAAATCTAGGATATCACCTGAAAAATCTAGAGGCAGTATGAATTCTAGTGAAAATAGTGGGTCCTTGCGTAGCATATCCATGAAAGATTACAAGAATAAATATTATGAGGAATATGCTGAAAGAAATCCTGATAGCCTAGCTGCTAAGAATTATGTAAGATTTAGATAATTTGAGAAAAGCAGCAGGGCAGATAATAAGCCTAGAAGTGTCTCCTTTAGAGTAGGTTCTAGTAATTCAAGTCAGTCAAGTAATTGGAGATCAAAGTCTCCACACAGGATGAAGTTGAATGATACTTATTATGATAGAATTATCTCTAATGTGCAATCTAATCCGGTTGATCGTTTTCAGCAACATAGTCCCAGGAGATTTTCTTCATCATCTCCTGAGAGAATGTTAAGAGTTCAAAGGAATTCCAAGGGTAATAACCAAAGGCTACCTACTGAAAGGAGGCTTAGTGGTTCCCCTAGTCGTAGGCCTAGTGCTGGAAGAAATTTACGGATTTCACCCAACAGAAGGCATGTTGATAGCTCGACAGTTAAACCAGCTAAGGCCTGGGTGCCTACTGGTGGTTATTGGGCTGATATAGTTTTAGATGAAGAAAACGATAGACCCAGAGCCAGTAAGGCTAGGGGTCCTTTTGAAATCTAATCCATTTGTCATTGTGCAGGAGCTACTAAGGAAGACCGCAAGTTTATGGTTTGTCAATAGTGGAAGCTCCAGACACATTATGGAAGACAAGGGACTATTAACGGAGTTTACTCCAGTTAAAGGGTCTTATGTCTGTTTTGTAGATTCCAAAGGCGGAAAAATTTCCGGGGTTGGAAGAGTTGTTAAAGGAAGTATTTTAATTGATAATGTTAATTTTGGTGAAAAACAGGATCAGAACCTTTTGCCAGGAGTATTAATGTCTAAGAAGGACTTAGAAAAGGAAAAAGTCGATCTTATTCATTATACATTAAAAGGTTGTGATCGAGTTTTTACCGAGAGGGAATTTTCAAGATTCTGTTTTCCTCGGGTTTTGATTAATAAAGTTTGGAGTGTGGAAGTCAACAAGTATCATCATGTTGAAGATATTATTGGTGAACCAAGTGCAAGGGTTAAGACAAGAGCTCAAATTAATAAACTTTCTGGTCTATTCGCAGAGATGAAAGAGATCGGTATAGTTGATGAATGCAAGTTCAGTTGCTTTGTCTCTCAAGAAGAGCCAAATAATATCCAAATGGCTTTAAAAGATCCGTCTTGGGTTAAAGCAATGCAGTAGGAACTTTTTCAGTTTGACAAGCTCCAAGTCTGGGAACTCGTTGATTTACCTTCAGGAGAATATCCTTTCGGAACCAGATGGGTTTTCAGGTGCAAAAAGGATGAAAAGGGCATTGTGACACGAAATAAAGCCCGGCTAGTTGTTCAAGGTTTCGCTCAACAGGAAGGGTTGGACTACACTGAGGTGTTTGCACCGGTTGCAAGACTAGAAGCCATTCGTCTGTACCTAGCTTTTGCTGTCTTCGAGGACATTATGGTATATCAGTTGGATGTCAAGAGCGCATTCCTATACGGTACTGTCCAGGAATTAGTGTGTGTTACTCAACCACCAGGGTTTGAAGATCCAGATCATCCTGATAGAGTCTATCGACTGAATAAGGCACTGTATGGATTGCATTAAGCTCCTAGGGCATGGTACGACAAACTATCGAAGCATCTTCTTGAAAATGGATTTGAAAGAGGACTGATCGATAGTACTTTGTTCACAAAATGGAAGGGAGATGATTTCCTACTTGTACAAGTTTACGTAGATGACATCATTTTCGGGTCGTCAGATGAAAAGATGTGCAAGGAATTTGAGCAGATCATGAAAGGGACGTTTGAGATGAGCACTATGGGAGAGATGAACTTCTTTTTGGGTTTGCAAGTTGAACAGAAGAAGGACGGATTCTTCATTCATCAGACGAAGTATGCACAAGATATATTGAAAAGATTTGGAATGGAAGATACTTCACCGATGGATACTCCCATACAAAAGAACCATCAACTTGGGATGTTTTCTCTTAATGATCCTGAAGTTGATCCTACTCTTTATAGGGCCATGATAGGTTCGTTGATGTATCTTACAGCATCAAGACCAGACATCATGTTTGCGGTTTGTTTGTGTGCTCATTATCAATCATGCCCCAAGGAAAGCCATATGAAAGCTGTTAAGAGAATTCTTTGTTACCTCAAAGGGAAACCAGTGCTGGGTCTTTGGTATTCAATTAGGGGAGACTTTTAGTTCGTAGCTTATACAGATGCTGACTATGGCGGCTGCAACTTTGATAGGAAATCGACTTCAGGTGGATGTCAGTTTTTAGGAGGAAGATTGGTTTCTTGGCAATGTAAGAAGCAGACTTCTGTTGTTATCTCGTCTTACGAGTCAGAATACATGGCAGCTGGTGGATGTTGTTCACAGGTTCTATGGATTCAGCAACAACTGCGTCATTACAGTCAGAATTTTCTCTATACTCCTATTAAGATAGACAAGGAATCCACCATATCCATTACCAATAATCCTGTTAAGCACAGTAGGACTAAGCACATAGACATAAGGTTTCATTTTATACGTGATTGTGCTGAAAAGAAATTAATAGTCCTTGAAAAAGTGCCAAGTGACTTTAATTTAGCTGATCTGTTCACTAAGGCTTTCGACCGAACTCGTTTCGAGTTGCTAGTCCAATTGATTGGAATGAGAAATCTATAGTGACAATGTCTCTTAAAAGGAACTTTGTAAAATATGTCAGTGTTTGTGTCGTTATGTATGTGTGTGTGTGTCATATAGTGTCAGAAAAACAAAATAAAAATCAGAAAAATCAGAAAAGAAAAAGAAAATAATAAATAGAGTAAGGTCACTGCATTAAGATGACTAGACGTGACGATACTTTAGCTTTTAAGCCTACTTAACTGTACTTTAAAATGCTCAGTTCAGTGATACCAATTATATGATGTATCGATAGGCACAAAGTACCATGGTTTCCTTATAATCTGAACTTAAATGTATACAATGTTCTTATGGGAAACATATTCAGATATATGGCTGAGAATGCCTGCTTTTCAAATGATTAGATCTGGTCCTTAAATCTTACGAATGATCTAGCATTTTAATTATGTATATTTGGTTTTTATATAGAAGGTCTCAAGTACATACATGTGTATGTATTGCTTTTCGGATGTATATTTGTGACAAGATATGCAAATATCTAATAAATCTTTTGAAAATTATGGAGTTAATGTGGCCTTTGAGATTCGGACAAGTAAGTCCTTGGGGTGTCTTTGTATACCTAGCCTACCTAAAGCTTCCAACTTGGGATAGGTTGTCAGAAAGTTCGCTACACGGGTCTCATCGAAAGTCACGGGTTTCCATAAGCGCTTTAAAATGATGTCACAAATATACAAGTACTTAGCATTATGCAATGTTGAGTATATTTCCGTACGTGAGTCAAGTTATGTCACTTTGCGTGTGAGGAATCACCGACCTGTCACCGCTGACTTGATTCTTAAAGGACGTCTCCCTGTAGTTACCAAATATCTTAATCTTAGTGCTTGTGTCGATTGTGAAAGTATATCTGAATGTGGGTCACTTAAGTTCGCAAACTTGATTAAGTGGCATATTAGGCTACTCGGGTTACATGGTGACTGTCCTTGGCCAGGGTATGTCGAAAGTGTCACAAACCAAAAGGAAACTGGAAGTACCGAGTGTTTAAGAGGACAAACATATTGGTAATCGTCTTTGGATCACTGTTCATAACTAATAATAAGAGAATCATTTCTCGCTTGTAGGCTTATGTAACATGCTAATCTGATCTAATCAGCAGTAACTTTAGCTCTTGTATCTACGTTATTCGTTTATGTTCTGTACGTGTGTTATGTCTTTCATAAAGTGTGTAATTTTTATTTTTGTATTGTTTAAAATAAAAGTTCCTATTGCACGAGAGACAGAGTCAGAATAGAATCTAGTTTCCAAGAGGACTCAATTACGTTTTTAAGGAACACCGAATAAACGAGTAGGGTAGGTAAGCGATAGTGTTGTGATCAAAAGCTAAAAGAAAGTGTGTTAAATTAACAGAATATGGGTTTAAGGAAAAGAACACATAGTTGTTGAATTTCAATAAACAGATATTAAGTTAATATTTTTGTTTCAATCTATAGAAACTGAATCTATATATGTTTGCATGTTACATATAAATGGAAGACCTTAGAATAGGTTATCCATAGATATCCGTAGAATGATAAGACAGAGAACTTAAGATTCTAGATTTTGATAAGTTGACGGATAAACAAGGAGTTTATAGGTCAAAACTCTTAGACAATAAGACAGGGATCTTAAGGTTTCTTAATGTTTCGTGATGTATTGTAGTTCTAGACTAAGATAATGTCATATATATATTGTTATGACTTATGATAGTAAAGAATAACAAAAAATTGGAGAAGAAAATGAAAAATGTAGTTCTAGATTAAGTCATTACTATGTATAGTGATGAAATAATGAAGAATAACATTATCATTTTTATCTTGTATATTTTAAGCTTCTTGTGCAGGAAATATGTGACAATCGTTAATTTTCGGATAAACAAAAACTTTAAATCTTTTCTTAGTTTAGATTTAATCTAAAAATATTAAGAAATATTAAGTATTAAGCTTTATATTAAATAGAAATTTGTCTATTTAAATATAAAGCATTATGAACAACTAAAATGGTTGGAATAATAGAAGATATTTAATTTGAAGTAAAAGACACCAAATCTTAAGGTAGTATGTCTAAAGCCTTAATAAGATTACATTTAAATTTTGGCGATTTAAACGACAACTAATTAGACTAAATCACGGACTAAACATCTGACGAATGATGGTTTATTTCTATAAATATCTATCTATCTAATTTAATAAATTATGTATTCAATTCACCACCATGCCATTTTTTTGTTTAATTCTCTCGGCCCCCCTCTCTTTTTATATTAACTATATATATATATATAGATATAAAGAGTTGATATCTTTCCTTCTTGTTTTTACTTCCAGAAGCCGACCCCCTCCCCTTCTATATTCAATTGTGTTTACATGCAAACAACAACAATATAGATATAAATATGCATGTCGACACTTATTCTTCTACCTCCTCTCGTCGACAGAAACAAAGTGTTAGTTTCCTTCTTGTTTTTACTTCCAGAAGCCGACCCCCTCCCCTTCTATATTCAATTGTGTTTACATGCAAACAACAACAATATAGATATAAATATGCATGTCGACACTTATTCTTCTACCTCCTCTCGTCGACAGAAACAAAGTGTTAGTTTCCTTCTTGTTTACTTCACAGCTGCGCCCTCCCCCTTTTCTTATTTTCTTCATACAAGTCGACAGAAGCAAGAACGGAAATAGAATGTTGACATTATGTCAACATATTTATACTATATATAGCAGATATAGATATGAAGTTAAGAATAAAACCACACTCCATTCTCCTTCTTTTATCCCTTCTCTTTTCTCTCGGCTCCAACGAGCCACTACCATATTACACTTTCGAATACCACCTTAAAACCCACGACCAACTTCCATCACCACCATGCTACTACCGCTGCTAGTTGCTGCTACGGTTGGAGAATCATCACCACCTTTCCATCGTTACCTCTCCCTCTTGACCCAACACCTCACGGTTTCCACCACCTTTGAGTATCACCACCGTCGACCATCAACTTACCAACATATATATATATATATTATATATATATATTATATATATATATATATATATATTATATATATATATATATACAACAACATCACGACCACCACCTTATATATATATACATAGATATAGAAATGATCCAACACCTTCACAACACACCACGAACGGCTCACCACCACCTTTTGAAACTCAAAAACCCCACGGCTTCTCATGCTCTCGGCCAACCATATAAACCACTGCTCGATTATGGCTATGCTACTACCTCCACCACCTCACGACCACCACGTACAAACATCACGTTTAAACTGTGACAACTCGTAATTAATTAACATCGGGTTAGTCCTAATCTCAATTAGACAGTCATTTGACGTAGACATTATTAGACTTTTAGACTTTTGACTTAGTCAAATTAGACATATCTTGATGACGTAGACTTTTAGCTATCTAGACGAATGCCGAGTCTTAAATATAACTTTAAATTAATATTTAAAGGTTATGTCTTGTACAAAATAATTAGACTGTCTAGACTTAATATTAATAAAGTTCACTTTGACGAAATTTTATTTACTTGTCTTAATTTAAATAACACGAGGGAAAATACCTTTACTTTACATTTTTACCTTTTGGTCAAACGGTATTTAATCGTAAGCATTTTACCGAATTAAGGGTATTAGAAATATCTAAAAGGAGGCCACATGGGCCGGTTTTAATTGTTTGTGGCTAGAAATAAACCAACAAACTTTCCCTCCTTTTCCCTCCTTCTTTTCTTTCTCTCTGTCGACACACACACTTAGGAACACACACACAAATATCTTCATCTTCTCAAATTCAATTTGGCAAGGTGAAATTAAAGGCAAATTCAAAGGAGATAATCATATTCCATAATAAATTAGGGTTTTAGCAAGGAATCATCATCATATTTACCATTTTCTTCAATTATCTCAAGAACTCAATTTGGTAAGTAATTTTCTCAAACTTTGATTTGATTTAAATTCGTTTAAGGGTTTGTTTCAGTTTTGTATATTGATTTAAAATCCTTTGAACTTAATATGAAATTAGGGTTTTAGTTGATTTAATTAGGTTTTTGACTTAGAAAGTGGTTTTAAAGTCAAAATGGTAGAAATTATGAAATGGTTAGTAAATGGGTTTGTTACCAGACTCTTTAGACTTGTTTTTGAGTATTGAAATGAAAAGAATTGAATTGGAAGTGTTTTGGTTATGGCAAATGGTCGAAAAACTGAACTTTGGCTCGATCAGGTCATAGCTCGCGCCGCGAGTCATCAACCTCGCGCCGCGAGGTGTATTGTTATCGAGCAAAACCTGAACTTTGAACTGCGACTCGCGTCGCGAGACCTTTAGGTCGCGCCGCGAGTTCTGCCCAGACTAGGTCTCGCCGCGAGACCACTAGGTCGCGCCGCGAGCCGTGTCGAGCCCAGGTCGCGCCGCGAGTCTTGAGCTGTTTGACATTTCGGACTTTTTGACGACTTATGAACTTAAACTTCGTTTATACGAATTGATACTTTAGACTATCTTTTAATGACAATGTCATTGACATTAGTAATTTGAGTCAAATGTAACGAACATTAAATCACATTCTCGGTTAAGGCATTCTAGGATCGATAGCTAAGTAGTTGTACGTAGGATACTTGTCGTCGTGAGATTTGATCCTCACCATTGGTACTCATATCCTAGGTTTTGGATAGAAGTGGAGACTAGACTGCTCATATTCTCGGACTACTCATTCTATTAGCTCTTTGATCGCTAAGGTGAGTTTATGGCGCCCTTTTTCCTTTTACTTTGGGCCTGAAAGCATGTACTGTATACACGACTACTTTATAAATGATTTGTCTTTGTCTATGCCATGTGATTTGGCTACTTAAATCATTTGCCTTATGTTCTTGCCATGTTGACGGCTGTCTGAAAATGTGTATACATGTCTTATGAACTATTTGTACTAAATGACTTTGTACTTGCCATGTGGTCGGCTGACTAAACTGTTCTTTGTGTTTGACGAACTGAAATGTTTCCCCCTACGTAGTTATAGCCATTATGAAATCCTAATGGTTGTCTTGTCAGATTTAGTGCCTGACTGTCTTGGTTCTGGTCTTATTGTCGGATATGTGATCCCGGCTGTCTTGTTATAGTATTGTCGGATATGTGATCCCGACTGTCCTATCTTAAATAACTACATGTCATTGTGTGCTCCCAATGACGACTGATCCTTTAGTCAAACACACTGTAAACTCACAAACTATTTTGATAGTTGATCCTCTCAAATTTCATGCTTTTCAGGTAACCAACAGTAAGTTCTTGGATCTTCTATGGCATTATAGGGCCATTCTTTTGACATTGGACGTACAATTAGCTTCAGACTTTGAAGACTCTCATGTTATTAGCTTTAATTGTATTAGACTGTCCAATTTATTGAACTCGTATTCAGTGGGCCCGGTTCCAAATAAGGATGACTTGTATCCGTCTTTTGGGGTCCACATTTGAACGATTGTACTTGTATTGAACTTGTATTGGCATTAATGGATGTAATCTCTATTAACCTTTTGATTAGTATGCAATTATTTGTTAACCCTATATTTCCGCTATAATGGGGTGTGACAAAAATTGGTATCAAGAGCCAAGGTTATAGTTAATACCGAGTTTTTCCGCTGGAAAAACTCAATCTATAGCCATTATCGTTTCAAAAGGAAATCTAAGTCTATTTAGGTTTAGGATATTTCTTTCAAGAGTTATATTATTTGTCTATAATTAGACCTAACTTGATCGACTACGTCCCGATTATGTAAAATAATATAAGGCTCGAAATAAATATCTTAGATTTTGTATATACGTTATAATTTGAACTATATTCACAACATACTGTAGATGTGGTGAGAAGGCTGCCGGTGACCCTATACATAAACATTGAAGGTATGTTAGGAATAGAAACTCAAATCGTGTGTGTATGCATAAAAACTTATATACGTGATAGTTGGATTATATTAACAAAATACTGAAAATGTGGTGGGAAGGCTGCACCCTATACATAAGCAAGGAAGGTATATTGTTAATAGAAACCCAAATAGTATGTGTATGGTCTAGACAAGGATTTCTTTTAAAAACTCAATGTTGCGTACTGTATCATCCATTTGACTCGTTCTGTCTTATCCATTAGACTTATATGGATTCCTTGACTATCTTTCCAGAATAGTCATGTCGGATGGAGTTAGCTCTAATGCGGTTGTACCTCGTACACCTCCAGTTCCTGTTGAGGCAAACTCCATTCCTTGTGTTCCTGACTCTTATGAAGAGGAACCAATGGAGGCTTCGGGCACTGAATCACACCCTATCAATCTTGTGTCAACATCCAGTGAATCTGGAAGTGAACATGTGTCTATCCATGTTCAATCATCTGTAACACCGGTATCTCCATATCAGAGGAGGACTACCGAGGGAGCTCGTGTGACTTATGCTCCTGGTCCTTCTGCACCAGTTCAGGTCAACTG
>CM067172.1:128513756-128524699 GCA_034093135.1 Erigeron breviscapus
TAATATATATATATATATATATATATATATATATATATATATATATATATATATATATATATATATATATATATATATATATATATATATATATATATATATATATATATATATATATATATATATATATATATATATATATATATATATATATATATATATATATATATATATATATATATATATATATATATATATATATATATATATATATATATATATATATATATATATATATATATATATATATATATATATATATATATATATATATATATATATATATATATATATATATATATATATATAATATATATATATATATATATATATATATATATATATATATATATATATATATATATATATATATATATATATATATATATATATATATATATATATATATATATATATATATATATATATATATATATATATATATATATATATATATATATATATATATATATATATGTGTTAGAGTAATGTTATATATATAGTTATATATAATATATATATAGGGGTTGGGTATTGTAAAACAAGTATTAAAGTAAAACAAATAAGACAAGATCTTGACTCTTAGATCATGGTTAAATTGATGCACGAAGATTCATGAAGCAATTAATGCACTACTCCCCCAGTATCAGTGTCAGTTGATAACGTACCAGAAATGTCTTCTTATGAAGAATTTCAAACTGAACCAGTACTCCAGGAAATGCCTTCAAATGAAGAATTTCATGATGCAAATCGTGATTTAAATGACTCAGATGAAGATACTGAAGTAGTCTGGCAAGATCCTCCTCCAGAAGCAACTCCAGAGGAGACTCAACTGAATTCTTGCACTGATATTGTTGTCAGTAACAATCCTGGTCAGTACTCCAGATGGACAAAAGCTCACCCTATTGATCAGATCATAGGTGACTCCAGTAGGGGAGTTCAGACCAGAAGAGCCTCCAGTAATCAATGCTTATACGTTAGTTTTCTATCTTTGATGGAACCAAAGAAGATTGACGAGGCTCTGGAAGATCCAAGCTGGGTGACTGCTATGCAAGAAGAGCTTCACCAGTTTGAAAGGAACAAGGTCTGGTATCTGGTTCCTTTCCCAGTTGGAAAGAAAGAACCAATTGGAACAAGATGGGTCTTCAGAAACAAAGTAGATGAAGATGGCCACGTAATCAGAAACAAGGCCAGACTGGTGGCACAAGGCTACTGCCAGTCAGATGTCGACTTTGATGAATCATTTGCTCCAGTGGCTAGACTTGAAGCGATCAGAATATTCTTAGCATTCGCTGCTAATCATCTGTTCAAGGTCTACCAGATGGATGTAAAGAGTGCTTTCTTGAATGGAAAGCTTGAAGAAGAAGTTTATGTCAGACAACCTCCAGGTTTCGTTGATGAAAAGCATCCACATTGGGTATATCGTCTGGACAAATCGCTATATGGCCTCAGACAAGCCCCACGTGCCTGGTATGATATTCTGACTAAACATTTGTTGAAAAATGGTTTTAAACGAGGTGCAATTGACAATACCTTGTTCATTCTTCATGAGAAAGGTAATCTGTTAATGGTACAAATTTATGTTGATGATATTATTTTTGGGTCTACTGATGAAAACATGTGCAAGAAATTTTCAAAAATCATGTCCACTGAATATGAAATGAGTCTGATGGGTGAATTAACATATTTTCTTGGACTCCAGATTAAACAAAATAAAGATGTCATTTTTATTAATCAGGAGAAATATGTTAGAGATCTTTTAAAGAAATATGATATGAACTCTTCACCATCTAAACCAACTCCAATTTCTGCACCACTGACACTGGACTCCATCCAGATGGTAAACCAGTGAACACCACTGTCTATAGAGGCATGGTTGGTTCACTGATGTATTTAACTGCCAGTAGACCAGATATTATGTTTTCAACATGTTTATGTGCCAGATATCAGTCTAATCCAAAGGAATCTCATATGCTTGCTGTAAAGCGCATACTGAAGTACCTTAAAGGTGTCCCCAGTCTAGGTCTTTGGTACCCCAAAGGCTCAGGCATGGATCTAATGGGTTATTCAGATTCAGATCATGCAGGTTGTAAGATAGATAGGAAATCCACAACTGGTGGATGTCATTTCCTTGGTGGCAAACTGGTCAGCTGGACCAGTAAGAAGCAAACTTCAGTTTCATTGTCCACTGCTGAAGCTGAATACGTGTCTGCAGCCAGTTGTTGTGCTCAGATGCTCTGGATGAAGAACCAGTTGCTTGATTATGGTATTAAATATTCAAAGACGCCAATCTTTTGTGATAATACCAGTGCCATCGCTATCTCAAACAATCCAGTCATGCACTCCAGAACGAAGCACATTGACCTCAGGTATCACTTCATTCGTGATCATATTATGAAAAACAACATTGAACTCCATTTTATTCCCACTGACAAACAACTCGCTGACATTTTTACCAAACCTCTGGATGTCAAAACTTTTGAATATCTTGTTGGTGAGTTGGGAATGTTAAATCCTTAAATCTGGTGACTGCTCAGATATTGAACGCCTTTGTGTACTATCTTTGCATTATTAGATTTCTGGAACAACATTCCAGGGAAGACTTGAAAAATATTTTCTATTAAAAATGTTTTAAGTTCAGGGGGAATTTATTTTCTCACTGGACAAATTCTTCAGAAAATATTACTGGTGCTTTGTAAATGTGTCCCTCTCACTGGTAACTGGACAGATTGAAGTGCGTGTTTGAGTTGACTTATGTCTTCTTGTAAATGTGTCCCTCTCATTTGTCTATATTAGTTGACGTGCAAGTTTGAGGTTACCAGTCTTTCAAAAATTGGTTTTCACTGGTACTTTACTGGAGTGTCCCTCCAGTGTACCATCAGTACATGTTCACTGGACTAATCCACCAGTGATACTGGAGTGTCCAGTCAACCTCCAGATGCACTGAATTATGTCATAATATTTTCTAAAATACTTGGTCTTTGTGTGTGCCACGTAAGCAAACCTTTTTGAAGATATTTTTATCCTACGTGGCATGTAAAGTTTTTCAACGTAATGATGGTATTTTTACTTTGGGAAAATAAAAAGTACAAGTTGTTACTGTTTGTGGGCTGTAAACCGTCATGCATTTATGTGTGATGTGATGTAATTAATGCGGATCTCAAAACCCGATCAAAAACTTTGTTTGATAATTTCAAATAAACCGTTTGAGTTCCACATTGTCTCTCCTATATATACCCACCTTCAATTTCAATGACATTTACTTCGAACATATTTACTCCCAAATCTTTCAAATTCCTTCATTTACTTCTTTCATTCAATCTTCCAATCATATTTATCTCTCATATTTACTTCATTCCATTCAATTCTTTCATCAAATCTTCATCATAACCTATACATATTCAATTTCATTTTCATCTATTCCTAATAAATGGCTCCTAGACAATCAAGAACTAAAAATCTGCTTGCCAATGAATACGTTCCTTCCGAAAATGTTGCTAGGGCACCTCATATTTCTCTTGAGGCAAGTACTATAAGAATCAATATGAATAACTGGATGGCAAGACTCTCTCTGTCCAGTGTTCATGATGCCCAATCGATCATTGGGAGATTAAACTCATTTTTTCTCTCTTGCCCATTATATGGTGCATTAACATTGAATCCTGGAAGGATGTACCACGAATATTTGTGTGAATTCTGGTACACGGCTGAATATGACGATGAAACTTCATCGATCAATTATACTCTCAAGGGAGGTACCAGATCCCTTGGTTTCACAGCCAGTCTTCTCAGGTCTGTTCTCCAGTTGAACTATCATGAACAGAATGAGTTGCCTATTGAGCTTCCCACTGGTATAAATACAAGGGAAGTATGCAGGCTGATGGGGCATACAGATATATTGGATGAGCATGGGCAGCTATCCAGAAAGGGGACTATCTACATGAGCAAGCTTTCAGACTCATGGAGATATTTCTTCACACATATTGTTGAGTGTCTAGGAGGCAGCTCTGGAGGATTGGACCAGATTAATCAAACACACCTCCAGATTGCCTACTGTTTATGGTTTGGGCTTAGGGTGGACTTTGCCCAGATCCTTTTTGATGACCTGGTCGAGCGCCTAAGAGTGAAAGGAAGAAAGCCATTCGTTCCTTATATTCGTTTCCTTTCACTGATGTTTAAAAATGCTCTTGGAGACCAGTACGATTTTGATACTACTCACTTTTCTGTGAGTGAGTATATGAGGGACCTGGTCAACCTCAGGTCTCCAGTAGATGAGGTAGATATTCCTCAGTCCATGCTTTCCTTCCAAAGGGAAGAAGCTGAAATGGGTCCAGAGAGAGGTCAAGATGTTGAAGGACCATCTGGTGATGATGTACAGATTATTGAGGCTGTACAGCCCATTAGACAAGTTGCTCCAGAAGGTCATGTACAAGATGTTGTAGAACCTTCCAGACGACCTAGAACTAATAGGCGTCTGATGAGAGCTGGACTCCAGGTTATTCCAGAAAGACATCCTGGTGATGTTATGAATCTGGATGGGTCACCAATCTTTGAATCTGAAGAAGTTGTTGGGCAGGAAACTGATGAACAAGCTGAAAATGTTGCCCAGGTTGTTGAGGAAGTTGTTGAAGATGTTCAGACTGAAGAACATGTTTCTGGTGAGCAAGAAGCTCAAATTGATTTGAATATAGAGGCTGGTGTACAAGTGAATGTAGAGACTGGTGAACAGTCTGGTGAATAGACAGTTGGGACTGATCCAGAATGGGATGATGTTGACTCCCCAATGTCTGATGGCTTTGATGTTAACATGAATTTTCTGGGAGAAGATGTACAAGAAGAAGAACATCTACCAGAAATGCCAACACCTACACCAGAAATGCCACCACCACAAACAAACATGCCACCACCACCACCACCTTCAATTCCAAAAAACACCCAATACTTCACTCCAGCAACCAATCAACCTTCAGAAACTCAACCTCCTCCTCGTGCGCCGGAGTCACCAGTTGCAACATCTGAAGCTGCAACTGAAGAGGACTGGGCACAAGTTCCTCTAATGACCAGATTACCCTCCACTCTTGAACCTCCCACTTGTCTCTCCACTTCTTCTTCAACCGAGGTCCAAGGCCTTTTAAGTAAGGTGGCGGACCTGGAGAGATCACTCCAGAGTTCATCTCAGATTATTTCAGATTTCAAATCTTTACTTTCAAATAACCTGGCATCTGAGATGAATGTCTTTGCTGGAAATGAGAAGCTGGTTTTTGAGAAGCTTGATGAGCTGGTACTGGCCACAAACACCAACACTGAAAAGATCAAGGTGGCAGTCCAGGGATTAGAGAATAGGTTGGTTACTTCTGTTCAGACTGCAGTCACTGGCGAACTGGCAGGTCTGAAAGAAGATGTTCAGAATTTGGTTTTCAGGGTAAGCTCTCTGGAGAGTAGACCCACACTGGAACAAGGTACAGTTGTTAGCACCATAAGTGATGAATGTACAAAAAGGTTCAGAAACGATATGTTAAAAGAATTATGTGAAGAAGTTTCTGGGACTGTTCTTCGTAGCATTTATGATGGGGTGTTACCCCAAGTGGAAAAGCTACTGGATGAGAAGTTGCCACAACACTTGCCTTCAGCTGTTGAAAATGTTCAGAAGGAAGTGCAGGCACTCAAGAAAGTTGTGTCTGAAACAACTCCAGTAGAAGGTACATCTTTTGGTCCACTAGACAGACTGATGCTTGAACAGTTGTGGAATGATCTCAAGTCAAGTTCTGGAGATCGTTCCAAGGGGGAAAGGTCGTCTGGTGACCAAACTGAAAGACAAGCATATGGCACTGAAGCCGGGCTTACTGAAACACAAAGAGCATATGGCACTGAAGCCAGTGAACCCCAATTTGAGACCTTCCCAGATATTCCAACAACACTGAAGGCTGTTAAAGGAAAAGAAAAAGTTGTATCTGGTGAAGAGGAAGAGCATACTGAAGATGCTGATGATGAAACTTCAAGGAAGTTAGAGCAAGAATGCATAATGATAGAGATTTTTAAAACAAATCAAAAGAATGAACTGCTGGCCCATCAAAGGGAGATGGCAACAATGGGTACTCTGGACTCCTACAATGCTGGAAGATTAGGCATTAACATTGAAGTTTATAAAAGGATGAAGGATGACCCCAGAGTTCATCAATGCCTAAATGCATTAGATGATGTTCATGTACGCTCTTTCTACGCTGAAGAAGAACAAGTGTATGATTCAATTATTTATGGCGTGAGTGTACCAGAACTCATCAGACAGAGAAAAGATGAACTGGTAAGTCTCCAGAAGAAAATAAGAAAGAATGCTGGTGCTCTGGAGATAGAGTACAGAAAGAGACTTACTGGTTTACCTAAGTTGACTGCCAGACAGATCAAAGCAATCAAAGACACTGATGTAAGTACTTTCATTCCCCTGGACACTTCTCGAAGAATAAATCGTCAAGAACTCCAATCTGCTGTAGAGCAAAGGAGAGTGTCCAAGGAAACTGAAGCTTTGATCCAGCAAGCCAAGCTGAAAGAAAAATACAATGAGTTGTTGAACTTCAGGGCTGATGCTAGAAGGATCACTGGTGCTGAAATCAAGTTGGCTGAAGATCATGAAGGCATGTCAAAATTTGAAGTAAAGTTGACCAGAGAGGGTAACTTTAGTGATGAGAGGAAAAGTACTTCAGTTCAAGCTTTTGGATTGAGTGAACTGAAGGAAATCGCTTTAACGTTCAGGGGGAAGACAGATGTGTCGACTGATGTTAAAGGATTTCTGAAAAGGGTTGAAAAGGTGTTCAGAAGGAAGCAACAGATGGAAGTTGCATTGGGCTTAAGATCACCAGATTCACTACCTTCCTCTCCTTCTCCAAAGAGAAAGGCTACTGAAGATGCTCCAGAAAGGACATCAAAAAGAAGGGCCTGACTCTTATTGTTTACTTATTGTAAATTATTGTCTTATGAAAATTGTATACTATTTATCAGTTGATGAATGTAATAATAGTTGCAATTTTTTTATTCCTATAAGTAAATGATCAGATTTAGTCTAAGTTTGAACTTAATTGATGAAACTGAAAACACTCATGATCTATAAAGTGTTTTCCAGTAACTTAGATTTTTTAGACAAATCGAAACTTGTGTTTTTCAAGCTTACAAAATGTATAGATTCAAGCTTGAAAACACTTGCATTATTTCTAAACAAATAGGGGGAATTTGTTAGGTCCAGATGTGGTCCAGATTTATTGGACTCGCTCCAGACGCGACTACTGGAGCCTCACTGAAGATCTGACCAGAAACGTGTTCTACTGGACCTACTCCAGACTTGGAATCTGGAGTCCCTTTGAAGATTTGTCCAGAAATAATAGAAGAACAGTGAGCAAATACTTGTATAGGAAATCTGGAGTATTCTCCAGATGAGCTCACTGGACTTCACCCCAGTCCAGATCAACTCTACTGAAGACATTCTGACTGAAGTTCAAAGACTAAAGTCTGAAGAAAGAAGACTTAAAAAATGGCGGAGTCCACTGGAAAGTCTTACCAGATCTGTACACTGGAGGATTGTCAGTGTTCTAGATCCTACAAGTCTGAACACTGATAACAAGGATTGACTTTTGCCTTTACACACTTTCCAAAGAACAATCCACTTGTTCTTTACCAAAGTATACGTGTGTAAAGATGGTTGGATAAAAGGATACACTTGCACTTGATGTGACTTTATCCTTATTCCTTATCCAATACATTTAATGTTCTTGTCGGATCATTAAATGTATGCAACTATATTTGTACGGCACAAAATTCACTGGTGAATTTTGTTGCCTATAAATACAAAGTCATTTCCTTGACATAAATACTTTTAAGCATACACTTTGCATTGAAGTGAATTTGTCCAAATACTCTCGATCTTAAACTGGGATACTTCACAACTTTAAGTATCTCGATCCTAAAGAGTTATTTGACAAATATAGATCATATTGTAACTCATAGGTTGTTAGGATACATACTTAATTGTATTATCTTGATTCCGCAACAACCTTGTGTTTTATTTAACATCATAAATAAAATACCCATGAAACATACATAATGTTCCACTTTATTTGTTTATTGCTTTAAGTCTTGTATTACTTTATTTTATATACTTGCATTTATATTAAAGTAATACTAGTCCATTCTAGTGCTTATTAGACTTGTTGTATTTTGCACTTTCTTGGGTTAACCATCGAACTTAAGGGACTCACACTTTTCTGCTTGCCCATCTCACACCCTGGACATGGCTTTTCCTTTTTGAAAGAAACTGTAGGTATCCCATCCGCCAGTTGTTTGCGAGACAACTTATTAGTATTTTTAAAATTGAGATGGGATAACCTTTTGTGCCATAACCAGTTGGTGTCCTCATCAGCTTTGACATAAAAACATTGCTCTTTTGGAGCAGGTTCCATGTCCATGATGTACACATTTCCTTTTCTTGGTGCAATCATCACCACTTTCCAATCCTTGTTAAATATGGTGCCCTGTGCAACATCGAACAAAACTCTGTAGCTATCATCACATAGTTGGCTTACACTAATCAGGTTATATTTCAAACCATTCACAAATGCAACTTGTTTGAATTCAACTTGTCCATTGTTTAGCACACCATATCCTTCAATCTTTCCACTTCCATCATTACCAAACGTCAATGTCGGTCCATCTTGGACAGTGAGCTCTTCCAGCAGGGGCTTACATCCGGTCATTGTCTGGCCAGCAGCGCTGTCCAGATACCAGGTATTCTTCCTTCGATCGCCCTGCACACCACAAAAACATTAGTTATCAGTAGGCGGCTGAACATTGGACTTAGGTTCAGCAGGGATCTTGGTCTTTTGAGTCTTGGGCTCTTTAGACTTTTGAGGTAAAGGCTTATCACCAGCTGCCTTTTTAACTGGAGCTTTAGCATGATTGGCTCCAGTTTTGACCTCAACAGGGGTGGTCTCAATGGGTTCAGTTTCAACTGTCTTAGGCTCATCATATTGAGTCTCTGGCCTAAGAGCTGGAGGCATGCTGTGAATATCTGGAATAATGCTTGCCATGTGCACATCTCCAGATTGATAAGCAGTCTTTTGTGCATCAATGGTTTTTGAAAAAGCATCATATTTTAAACCAGATGACCTAATCCAAGATTTGATCTGTAAAGTATAGAATTTGAGTTTTAGTGTGTGTTTTAATGTGTGTTAATGGAGGTTTTAGTGAGAGAGTGTAGAGAGAGAAAGTAGAGATGGGAGGGAAAGGTTGGTTTGCATTAATGGGTTCAAAGGTTACATTTTGCATTATGGAGGGGGTTTATATACATATGAACAATTTACACTATGCCCCCTTCCATATTAACTACATTACAATATAAGTACAATTTACATAAAGATAAACAAATCAACTACTACAATTATATTTCCAACAATGTCCCTCTTAGTAGTGATTTGTGAAAATATCCAGTCTTTGTCAATCGTCAAGCTCTTGTATTAGGTCTGTCTTTGTTTGGATGCCAGAACCAGTTTTCACCTTCAGGTCTATCATCTGGAACAATCATGTTTGCTTCAAAGTTCTTTGGTGGAATATTTTGTGGTCCTGGAAGATGACTAGGCTCGTACTTGATCCAACAACCTCCTCTTCGACGTACAACATACTTTGACTTCTTAACATTCTTTGCCTCTCTCATCATTCTGATGCTGTCTCTGTACTCAAGTCTTTGATTAATCTTGGAGATTGCTTTATCAAATACTTCCTTTTTCTTTTCATCTTGATCATCTTCTTTCAAACATAACAAAACATTCTTTCAAAACTCTAACGTTCCATCAGAATAAGAAGCAAGTTCATCCATGCGAATGAAAATCTTCTTCTTTCGGCTATTCAAAAAGACAACTCCGAAGGATGGTTCTTCAATAACATGACCAATACTGAGCTGTTCAATGTTTGCTGTGTAAAGACTTTGATCTGGATATGGAACATTGATCTTCCTCTTGACAACTTCAAAACCTATCTGAAAATCTTCCAATGAAGCATATTGAATGCAGCTTGACATGTATCTTTTTACAGCATCAAAGGCAACAACATCTTCACGGTATCTTTGCATTGCATTCAGAAAATGGTTGTAGAGAAAAATTATATCATCAACCGGCAACAACTTGAACTGGGCTTCAGTGAATCTGTAAATCTTGTTGTTATCTCTTTTCACATGAAAACATGGAACAGAGATAGAAACCCTTTTTATTAAAATCACTCTGACCAGCACCAGAATTTTATGATTCCTTTGTTCTTCAAGTAACTTGGGATTGTACTTCTTTGTGAGTTTAAGAAGTTCTTTATATTCTTCAACTTGCCTTGCTTCCTTAAACTTGTACATAGAAGTAATCTCTGGTCTTTCAGTTTTGGCAATTTTGGTAGCTCCACAGAATATTGGATATGCTCTTTCTTCCAGATATCTTGACTTCTTTGCTGCTTCCTTTGGCTTAACACCGAGAGCAACCATTCTTTCTTTATCCCTCAAGAAGTATCCTCGATCAATAAACCTTCTTTGTTCTTCAGTCAATTCAGATGGAAAGTAATCAGGAAGGACTTCTTCGGATCTGATTGCCTCAGTTAACACTTGTTTATATGTTGACTTCTTAAAATTCTGAGCAGCAGCTTCAGGAGTCTTTCTCAAATCATCAAAACTGTTAAAGTCATTGAAAGTGTAATGCTGTGGAGTTGTGCTACCAGGAATAGATGATTCTCCAACTTCTTTTCTGCTTGAAGAACCTGTTTCAAAATAATCAAGATCTGGAAATTCTTCAAACATTGGTTCTTCATCAGCTTCTACGTTTACTGGAGTCTCAACTATCTCCGGCTCATCCAAGATTACATTATCTTTTACTGCCTCAACTTCTGCTTCGCCTTCAGCATATTCAACAATTTCATTCAATAACAAA
>CM067172.1:128525699-128536729 GCA_034093135.1 Erigeron breviscapus
AGTGCATATATTGCAAAGTAACTCCACCATCGACATAGAGGTGTTTTCAGTAGTACCATCTAACGAGTTGGGACTTACTATATTAAACTTCAAATCATCATAATTTCTGGTTAACTTGTTCTTAATTTTCTCAAACAAGTTTTTGGATCAAAAAGTGTCATTTGCAGAGCTTCTAGCTCGGCAAATGCTTGTTTTTATCAAACCAGTAAATTTTTCCACCAAGTCATTAAAACAACATAATGCAGAGCATTTTGCTCGGCATTCAAGTTTTTTTTGTTTTTCAAAATGGATCAAAGTTTTAAAATCAACTGTTTGCAGAGAAGTTTGCTCGGCAAACAGGCCATTTTGAATTCCAAAATTTTTCCAAGTATGAAAACAACTGTTTTTGCCGGACGGGAAAGAAAATGGGGGGAGGGATAAAAGGAAATGAGGGGTGGGAGTGGGGTAGGAAGAAAGGAAAAAAAAGTGCTCTCACAAGAGCAATTTGCTCGGCAAACAGTGCATTTTGTTCAAAATGAATCCAAGTCTTAAAATCAACTGTTTGCAGAGCTTTGAGCTCGGCAAACAGACCTTTTTGATTTACAAGTCTTTCAAGCATAAAAACCACTGTTTGCAGAGCTCCTTGCTCGGCAAACAAACCATTTTGTTCCAAAAAGTTTTCCATGTTTAAAATCAACTGTTTGCAGAGCAATTTGCTCGGCAAACAGTGCATTTTGTCCAAAACTTTTTCCAACTTGTTCAAACAACTGTTTGCAGAGCTTCTAGCTCGGCAAACAGTACAAAGTGAAAATATTTCACCAAGTTTCAAAATCAACTGTTTGCAGAGCATTTTGCTCGGCAAACAGTACAAAGTGAAAATTTTTCACAAAATTTTATATCCAACTGTTTGCAGAGCATTTTGCTCGGCAAACAGTACAATTTGAAAATTTTCAAATTGAAATTGTTCTTTATCAATTGACAACATTTTTGTTGTTCAATAAAAGAAAATTTCATACATTTAAAAGGAGGTGGACAGAACTGCTCATTTGCAGAGCTTTGAGCTCGGCATTTACATGTTTCAACTCCAATAAACGATGACTTGGTGCCAGACTTGAGTTTTCTCGTGTTTGCCGAGAAGTTTGCTCGGCAAACATAACAAATTATATTTTTTCAAAATGTGCTATTTGCAGAGGTTTTTGCTCTGCAAATAGTACAAATTAAGAATTTCAAAAAAAAAAATTTCCATTATTTTATCTTATGTTTCTTTTTATTATTATTTGTGTTATGTTTTAAATTGTATAAATGTTTGTGTGTATTGTGTTGGTAAATATATAGTATTTCATAAGTGTTTGGGGTGAGAGGCAAGGTATCGAACGCCTTTGTGTACTACCTTGTTTTCTTATCTTTTAATACTTATGTGATTCTATATATTGTCATGTTTTGTATATATATTTGGGTGAGATGCAAGGTATCGAACGCCTTTGTGTACTACTTTGTTTTCTCATTTCTAATATATATGCAAAACATTGTCTTTGTGTAATAAATGTGTTTCTTAAATGTTGGTATGTGTTATTATTTTTCTGTGATTAAGTTATATTTTCTGGTCAATACTTTGGTCAGTTTGTCTTAAACAGAAAATAATAAACTTTCAAGATGGCTATGTTTAAAGAAGGAGATTCATGAAGATGCAAGCCAATCAAGCACTACATATCCCATTTGCTTGCAAATTCCCGATCATTCCAGAGATTCTTAGTTATCATGCATTGAATAATGCTTTGACTGGAGGTGCAATTGTTCCTGAGAAGTATGTCTTTGAGCTGTGGGAATCGATTGAATATGTACGAGGAAGTAAAAGGCATAACACAGCAGACTACTTCAAATTTACACTAGAGTCAGAAAATGAATTCTTCAATTGTAGATTCACTCTGGATGAATTTAGAACAATCATTGGATTTCCTGTACAAGATGAATACGAAGAACTACCTTCAGTTGAAGAAATGTTGGCTGGAGTTCATTCGTTGGGATATGCAGGAGAGTTGGCAACAATGAGAGATTTTAGAAGAATTAATGTAGCAACTCTCTGGCATACGATGTACAATGTTCTTACAACTTGTTTGATGCCATCACAGAAAGGGATTGATCTTATGACAAAGGATTCTCTGGCAATCTACTATGCAGTCACTCACAATGTGCAGTGTGACTTTGCAAAAATCATATGGGCAAAGATGATTCAAGTTGTCAAGGGAATGGATAAACAAGACAGAAAATATATTCCCTCTTTCAGATTCTTCACACTGATTATCAAAGATGTTCTTGATAATGCAGAAGAAATTCCAAAATTGGAGAACAGCTTCAAGTGTGTGATTGCAATGTATAAATCAAACTTGAGAGGCACAAGTTGTGAAACTGTTAGACCTTTTCCGATTCCACCATTCCTGATAAATCTGGTTCCTGCTCAGAGTCCTCACCTTAGGGCTTATCTTGAGTGGTTAGTCTCAGCAATGGGGTCTGAAAGCCGACAGACTCCTTCCTAAGCTGAGCATAGGTCGCCAAGTGAGGGTCCTAGTTCGTCAAAAAGAAAAAGAGGGGTTAGTGATGAAGGGGCCTCTGAGCAGAGGAAAAGAAAGTCAAAAAGAGTTATGTTTGAGCAAGATGTTGCTTCACCTGAACCTATTTCATCACCTGTTTCACAATCTACACCAAACATTACATCACAAACATCACCTTCACAATCTACACAATCTACACCAACCGTTCGTTTTTCGCAATCTACACCTATACCATCCGTAGTTTCACCGAATCCACCAATTCTAACACCACCTCGTTCATCACCGATTCTTAATCCAACACCACTTGCATCTGCTCTACCTGATGAACCAACTCCACCACCAGGTAGACGACTTAAAATGTCTGCTAGAAGTGTCCTAAAGCAGACTTCAAAAAAGAAGAAATCAAAAAGAAAACATAAGTCGTCTAAATCTGCAAGACAAAGACTTGAATCTACTTCAGCAGATGTGAATGAACAACATGGTGCCTCAGCGGAGTTTGATGTTGAACAAGCAACAAGAATTTTGGATAATGTTGTATCTGAGTTAGAAACTGAGCATGTTAGCACTGGAGATGATGATGTGCTGGAGGAACAAGGCAGGAATGAGGGAGGAGTTGAAAATGTAAGAGAGGATGTGCGGTCCGGGTTAGGACAAGGGCATAAAGAAAACATTGGCCCTCCGATAGTTCAAACCACAGAGTCTAGCCGGGTTGTTTACCCTAGGGTAGAAGTCGGGAACTGCCCATTCTCGCTTGCACCAACCTCTCCCAGCCATTCTGACTCCTCACAACAGGAGTTAGTCTCACAAATGCACGGAGATCAGCCACGCTCACCACACTCTCCTCATTTGGAGGATGAGAGTGTTGAAATAAGAGAGGACCAGCCCCACCTCTCGCCTTCATTTCGTGCACAAGAGTCTAGATCTCCTAGGTACACGGATTCACAAGCACAGTTGAGTACTGATGCCGGAACAAGCGGAGAGGGACCCACTTTGTGTGACCCTCAAGGACAGCTTGGAAATCCTGCCTTAGCTACATCACGCCAGCTTTAGCCGCAGGTAACAGTCCTCAGACCGAGACTGGGGACAGTATGAACGCCGTAGTGACACTGCTGTTCCTCAGGATCAACCTGAGACTGTATTAACGGGCATTCTCAGTGACCCCGGTGTTGTTAGAGGTGTTACCCAACAACAAGTCCAGGACAGTGATTTATCACAGTCTAGGACACAACCCGATTCTGGTTGCAAAGCCACTGAATCTCCAACTGCTGGTGAGGGTGTAACCCGAGGATCTGCAGGACATCCTGAATCAGCTTCGCTGAATTTAGGTCACATTTCAAATGTGCAAACAACCCCCGGGTTGGCTACTCCATCTCCTACTCAAACACAAAGAACACCAACACCAAATCAAATTCCATCAACATCAACAAATCAACCTTCCAAAGATTCTGCATGTGAAGTTTTGTTGAATATCTTACGATCTGAGGGTGATTTGTTGACTGTACCTGAAAGAGGAGTGTTGAATGCGTTAGAAGTAAGAGAAAGGGAGATTGCACAAGAAAAACAAGTAAAGCATCTTGAAGAAAAAGTTCAAAAACAGAAAGCAGAGTATGATGCTAAGCTTGCAGCCTTTGAATTAAGATTGTTAGCATTAGAATCTTGCCGACCGGCCTCGGTTGCTTCTCGACGGGATGATCCTGATTCTGATGATCACCCCGAGGGGGAGAACCAAGGAGAAGGTCAAACGAATATTGATAATACTTCGGCAAGAGGTGAAGGAATTGTTGAAGATGTAGTGATGGAAGAAAGAGCTGAAGGTGGTAACCAAGATGAGAATGAAGAAATTCAAAGAAGACTTAAGGAAGTTTTTGGAACCAGTTCTGATGATGATGATGATGATGAAGATAATGAAAATGTTGTTGAAAATGAAGATGAAGGGTATGTGATTGAAAATGAGATAGTTGAATATACTGAGAGAGATGCAGATATTGAAGCCTTAAAAGATAATGTAACATTGGATGAGCCGGAGATAGTTGAGTATCCAGCAAATGTAGAAGCTGTTGAGGAACCTGTGTTTGAAGATTTCCCAGATCTTGATTATTTTGAAACAGGTTCATCAAGCAGAAAAGAAGCTGGAGAATCTTCTACTCAGGGTTTCACAACTCCTCAACACTATACCTTTGAAGACTTCAATAGCTTTGATGAATTGAGAAAGTCTCCTGAGGCTGCATCTCAGAACTTCAAGAAATCAACATATAAACAAGTGTTGAAAGATGCAATCGTATCCGAGGAAGTTCTTCCTGATTACTTTCCAACTGAATTGACTGATGAACAAAGGAGGTTCATTAATCGGGGATACTTCTTGAGGGATAAAGAAAGAATGGTTGCACTGGGTGTTAAGCCAAAGGAGGCAGCTAAGAAGTCTAGATTCTTGGAAGAAAGAGCTTTTCCAATCTTTTGTGGAGCTACCAAAGTTACTAAAACCAAAAGACCTGAGTTGTAGTCAATGTACAAGTTTAAGGAAGCAAGACAAGTAGAAGAATACAAAGAGCTTCTTAAACTCACCAAGCAATATAATCCCAAACTCCTTGAAGAACAAAGAAATCACAAGATCTTGGTGCTGATCAGAGTTATTTTGGTTAAAAGGAATACTATCTCAATCCCAAGTTTTCATGTCAAAAGAGATAATGGCAAGAGCTACAGATTTACTGAAACACAGTTCAAGCTGCTGCCAGTTGATGACATTATCTTTCTCTACAATCATTTCGTGAATGCTATGCAGAGATATCGTGAAGATGTTATTGCCTTTGAAGCTGTTAAACAATATATGTCAAGCTGCATTCAATATGCGTCATTGGAAGATTTTCAGATAGGATTTGAAGTTGTGAAGAGAAAGATTAATGTGCCGTATCCAGATCAAAGTCTATACACTGCAGATATTGAACAGCTAAGTATTGGTCATATCATAGAAGAACCATCCTTCGGTGTTGTATTTTTGAATAGCAGAAATAAGAAGATTTTCATTCGTATGGATGAACTTGCTTCTTATTCTGATGGAACTTTGGAGTTTTGTAAGAATGTGTTGTTGTGCCTGCAAGAAGACGAGCAAGATGAAAAGAAAAAGGAAGTATTTGATAAAGCAATCTCCAAGATTAATCAAAGACTCGAGTACAGAGACAGTATTAGAATGATGAGAGAAGCAAAGAATGTTCAGAAGTCTAAGTACGTCATACGTCGTAAAGGAGGTTGTTGGATCAAGTATGAGCCTGGTCATCGTCCAGGTCCACAGAATATTCCTCCAAGAAACTTTGCAGACAACATGGTTGTTCCTGATGACAGACCCGCAGGAGAAAACTGGTTTTGGCATCCTAACAAAGATAGACCAAATACAAGAGCTTAAAGAACGACAAAGACTGGATATTTCTCACAAATCACTACTAAGGGGGAGATTGTTAGAAATATAAATGTAGTAGTTGATTTGTATACTTTATGTTGTTTTGTACTTAGAATGTAAACTTGTTAATATGAAAGGGGGCATAGTGTAAATAGCTCATATGTATATAAACCCCCTCCATTATGTTAATTGTAACTTTTCACCCTATAATACAAACTAATCTTTCCCTGACATCTCTCTACTCTCTCTCTACTTTCTCTTTCTAGAAACCACCATTAACACACACAATTACACACACAAAAGCTCGAATTCTAGTGTTTACAAATGTTTCGATTGAATTACGGAACTAATTGATTGATGATTGATGGATAGTTTTGAGTTAGTGTTTGATGGTTTATGCATGTGATTACGATATTATAATTTTATTTAGGATAGATGTACATACATGGAAGTCGGTTATACCTTCAAAGAGTTTAAGATGTGGTGGGAAGGCTGCGGGTGACCCTATATATAAGCATCAAGGACTCGTTGAAAGTAGAATCCTCCTAAGTGTATGTGCATATAGTCTTGTTTGATTTGTTGGACATATGGACTTGATTATTGATGATTATGCTGATTGAGACATAATTGTTATGTGCATTATGGTTATTGGTTGATTGTTGACTTATGGTTGGAATTGGGGAAACCGATTATGGGATTCGGTTGGTGCATTGTTGAAGGCAAGCTGTTTAGCTGTAAGTCCGCCGTAAAGGCAAGCTGTTTAGCTGTAAGTCCGCCGTAAAGGCAAGCTGTTTAGCTGTAAGTCCGCCGTAAGGCAAGCTGTTTAGCTGTAAGTCCACCGAGGCAAGTTGTTGAACTGTAAGTCCTCCGTTTGAGTACTTTAAGTACTATATGTACATCCAAGTGTATAGACGTATACACTTGTGTTAAATTGATGATATGATATGATATGGACCAAGTATTGTGATACTTAATGATTGAGAGATACATTGCATGACATTGACACGCATATAATGCACATATTGACATTCATACACATTTGATGCATTGCATGACCTTGATGTGTTTACGATACATTTATTGGAATGATTCCATTTGTACTTGATTGTATATGAACTGTTTTGTATCGTTTGTTGTTTGGATATTTATTTGACAAGGATGAACGATATGTTAACCTCACTTGTCTAACAGGTGACGTACATGTGATTTGTTGTAAGTACTTTGTTTGATGTTGTTATAAATGATAATGTTATTGATGATGGTTCCTTGTGAACCATTACTACGAACTCACCAACCTTGTGTTGACACTTGCTAGTACACTTTTCAGGTAATCAGGTGAATCAAGATAGAGATACATGATTTTTGATGGCTTAAACCCGGACTTGGACTAATATGGATCAAGGATTCATTTACCATCTTTTGCATTATGCTTAGGATCGTTTGCTATCGTTTGGGTTAACTTGTAAACTTTTGGTGACTACTTGATCCTTATGTATTTTGTGCTTGTATTTGACATTACTCGTCGGATTCACTGAATTCATGTATTTTCATATAGTTCATGATCTACGAAAATTCCACTGTGTGCTATATAATTTCCGTAATACTTCGGGCCCAGCTCGGGGTGTTACACTTCTGGTCTTTGCTGAATCACAGGTTCTGCCTGTTCGGCTTCAGTGTTCAAAGGAGTTGACCGAGTAGATCTCTTTTGAACAGTCTTCTTGACTGGAGCCTTTTTCTGAATTGTAAGTCCCAACTCGTTAGATGGTACTACTGAAGACACCTCTATGTCGATGGTGGAGTTACTTTGCAATATATGCACTGAACTGGAGACGACCAGTTGCAGTGTGTATATACCAAGTTCTAGATAGATTACTTATATAAATGACAATAAGTAAAGAACAATGCAATAATACAAATAACTTGTAAGATAACTTGATGAGACAATATGTATTTTTCAATGTGTAATTTATTTATTGAAGTTAAACAAATTACAGGGTTGATGCGGAACCAAGATAATACACGAATGTAAATATCCTAATAACCTATGAAATACAATTGATCTACACTCGGAATTTCTCAAGACAATCGAAACACTTAAAGTTGTGAAATGTTCCTTTTAGCGATTGAGAGAATATTGCACAAGTTCAGCAAGAATATTGCAGGTTTGCAAAGTGTGAATTCTATCGAAGTGTATTCGAAGAAGTAATATTCTTGTTGTGCAATGACTTGTATTTATAGGCAAAGTTAACATTGGGATGTTAACTTTAGCCGTACAAATGTGGTTGGGAGTATTTAAGGAATAGCATTTAATTCCTTAAAAGGCAGTGTAAAGTCGCATGTTAAAGTGACTTTACTCAACCACCTTTATGTACCTTTTATTACTTAAATAATAAGATAAGACTTATTATCCGGGTAAAGGTACATAAAGCATACAAGTCAATTCCTCGTAATTAGTGTAAAGCTTTGTAAGGGCTTTCCACTGATGGTCTCCAGTTTGTAACTGACTAGAATGTCAACTGGGCTTCGCTTCCATTGCCATTCTCTATCTTCCATTTGTTGTCTTCGACTTCAACTGGAATGCTTCTTCAACTTGGTCAGTTCTCAACTGGAGGAAGTCTTCAGTTGCGTTGACTGTACGGTGCAACTGGACTGCAATATATTTCTCGACAAATCATCATGGTCTCCAGATGCAACTGGAGACTGGACAGTTCACTGGACAGTTTAACTGGGTCTCCAGGTGCAACTGGATACTGGCCATTTTACCAGGTGAACTGGTCCTAACAAATTCCCCCTATTTGTCTAGAAATATAGTCTAAGTCTTTTTCTAGTTCTTGTATCTGTACAAGTGTGAACTGAAGAGACTTGTTCGATTTAAATCTATCTAAGTTTCTAAGGCATTTTTATAGATTAATAAATGCCTTAGGTTTTTCTTTTAGGTTTGTTAGATTTTAATCTATTATCTACCTTGTGGTTACAAACTGGTAACTTCATTTATACAAGGAATGAAATTTATACAAGTTACAGAATGTAAATACAAATTACAAGTAGATAACTGAAGAAAGAACTTAATGAGATGGCCCTTCGCCAGTTCTTCTTCTCTTGGTCACCAAAGAAATATGCTGAGTATCTTCAGGATCAATATTCAACTTTTGCTCAAGATTTTCTTTATGTTGAATCTTGCCCCTTAGAAAATTTGCCCATGCTTTTTCAAACCTATTCTTTTGTGCCTTTGCATCTAGCACATTCACCATTTCCACCCATTCGCTGAACCCATATTGCATCGCACCAGGATTGTCAGTTTTCACCAGTGGCCCCCTGGTGTAACTAACTTCGACTTGAAAAACTTTGGTGCCTGGCTTGATTGTTACATTTACACCATTTATAGTACCACTATGTCTTCTGGTTGACATGATCTGGGAGTAGTAGTTTCTTGCTTCAGATTCATTTGTGATTTTAATACTCCCAGCACCAGCAGCCAGTACAGCGGACTTGATGTCTTCATTGGATACCTCGCCAGTTGGTTCAACGAATGTGCTTAGGTCAGCATCTCTTGCATCTCTTGTCAGTGGTCTTCTTGGTTGTGGAATCCTTCTTGGTGGATTCAAAACACTCTTCACAACCTTCTTAACATTTGCAATACGTTTAAGAATCCCACTGGCCCTCATTTCCTTAGCCTTCTCCACTGAAATGTTTAAACTTCTGGCATCAAATTCTGCTTCATCCTCAGCATAGTGTCTGTCCAGTTCTACATCTAGCATTTCATTCAACTGGTCAACTATTCTGGGATTATTTTTAATCCTAACATACTCTTCCTTAGTGATACCCAAAAGGTTGGCATCACTCATATCAAGCAACTTGATTTGCTCAAGATGTGCCCTGGCTTCCACTTGGTTTCTTTGTTTCATTTTCTTTCTTTCTTTAATATCATTCCCAAGTCTGGCCAGTCTTCTGCTATCACTATCTGAAACTGGAGGAAGTATGTCAGCATTGCCAGTTTCAAGCATTACATCAGTGGCCGGCTGGGCAGATGCATCACCAGATAAACCTTTTCCCTTATCCAAAACCATATTCCCCCTATCACCATCATCACCAGATCCACCCACTCTTTGCTCACCAGCTTCAGTACTGGTAGCCAAAATCAACTCTATTCCAGATGGAGTCCTTCCAGGTGCAACTGGTGCAAGGACTTGAGTTCTTTCCCCCTTGGCAGCATCTAGACCTGCCCTAATTCCTTCCCATTCAGAGGGGTGAGATGGAAACCGGTCAAGAGGCTGCCATGATTGCAAGTTCTTGCACTCCTTAAAGATCCCACACATGATCCTGAAGGACCTCCATAAGTGGTTGGTTTCTTTAGACTGGGTCAAGACATTGGCAGTTACTTGTTCTTGACCAGTTTTCAATTCATTCAAAAGCTTAGAGTCTTCATCAAGACCAGAAACCACCTTGTCCTTTACCTCTTCATCCTTCTTCTTCAGATTTTCGACTTCAGTTGTCAGTTTGTTCAAAGATTCAGCATGGAGAGATACTTGGGTGTTCAAATTATCAATGCTGCCTCTCAACTGGTTGATCTCACTGGTAAGTGGGGCCAGATCAACCTGAGGAGTGGCCAGCTTGGTGATCTCAGACATCACCCTTTCAATCAAACGTTCCTCTCTAGAACCCAACGTATCCTCTATCTTCTGGCAAACCGAAGTCATCAACTGCTCCCCAAGGTCAGTCACACTTAGGCCAGGTTTTTCAACCAATGCTTTTACCTGCCTTTCAATCTCTTTCAGGTCAACCTCTGAAGTTCTGACAGTATTTCCGAGCAGGTTGGAGATTGAACTGGTGACCTTGGAGTGAGTTAGGTCAAAGGCTTCCTTTAAAGTACCAGCCAAATTATTGCAGCCAGTGACCAACTCATTCAATTTGTTGAACACCAAGTCTTCATTTGAAGAAAACTTGTTTATCCCCAGATCAACCACTTTGATATTTGTCAAAGAATCCTTGTGGTATCTGGAGAAAGACTTGGTGTTTTTGTCAAGTGTCTTCTAAATCTCCTCCACCCTGGTTAGAAGGTTTTGGAGATCGGCTTGAATGGAGACAACTTGACTGTCCAGTGACAAAGGAGA
>CM067172.1:128537729-128582132 GCA_034093135.1 Erigeron breviscapus
TTAAACATATAAACTCATATTTCCACACAAACGTGTCACGGACTTATAATTTGACCTAACGACGTTAGTCAACTGAGATAAGCCCTAAGGTGGGGACTCTGAGCAGGAACCAGATTTATCAGGAATGGTGGAATCGGAAAAGGTCTTACAGTTTCACAACTTGTGCCTCTCAAGTTGGATTTATACATCGCAATCACACACTTGAAGCTGTTCTCCAATTTTGGAATTTCTTCTGCATTATCAAGAACATCTTTGATAATCAGTGTGAAGAATCTGAAAGAGGGAATATATTTTCTGTCTTGTTTATCCATTCCCTTGACAACTTGAATCATCTTTGCCCATATGATTTTTGCAAAGTCACACTGCACATTGTGAGTGACTGCATAGTAGATTGCCAGAGAATCCTTTGTCATAAGATCAATCCCTTTCTGTGATGGCATCAAACAAGTTGTAAGAACATTGTACATCGTATGCCAGAGAGTTGCTACATTACTTCTTCTAAAATCTCTCATTGTTGCCAACTCTCCTGTATATCCTAACGAATGAACTCCAGCCAACATTTCTTCAACTGAAGGTAGTTCTTCGTATTCATCTTGTACAGGAAATCCAATGATTGTTCTAAATTCATCCAGAGTGAATCTACAATTGAAGAATTCATTTTCTGACTCTAGTGTAAATTTGAAGTAGTCTGCTTTGTTATGCCTTTTACTTCCTCATACATATTCAATCGATTCCCATAACTCAAAGACATACTTCTCAGGAACAATTGCACCTCCAGTCAAAGCATTATTCAATGCATGATAACTAAGAATCTCTGGAATGATCGGGAATTTGCAAGCAAATGGGATATGTAGTGCTTGATTGGCTTGCATCTTCATGAATCTCCTTCTTTAAACATAGCCATCTTGAAAGTTTATTATTTTCTGTTTAAGACAAACTGACCAAAGTATTGACCAGAAAATATAACTTAATCACAGAAAAATAATAACACATACCAACATTTAAGAAACACATTTATTACACAAAGACAATGTTTTGCATATATATTAGAAATGAGAAAACAAAGTAGTACACAAAGGCGTTCGATACCTTGCATCTCACCCAAATATATACAAAACATGACAATATATAGAATCACATAAGTATTAAAAGATAAGAAAACAAGGTAGTACACAAAGGCGTTCGATACCTTGCCTCTCACCCCAAACACTTATGAAATACTATATATTTACCAACACAATACACACAAACATTTATACATTTTAAAACATAACACAAATAATAATAAAAGAAACATAGAATAAAATAAAAAATTTTTGAAATTCTAATTTGTACTATTTGCAGAGCAAAAACCTCTGCAAATAGCACATTTTGAAAAATATGCCCAGAGATTTGAATTGTTTGCCGAGCAAACTTCTCGGCAAACACGAGAAAACTCAAGTCTGGCACCAAGTCATCGTTTATTGGAGTTGAAACATGTAAATGCCGAGCTCAAAGCTCTGCAAATGAGCAGTTCTGTCCACCTCCTTTTAAATGTATAAAATTTTCTTTTATTGAACAACAAAAATGTTGTCAATTGATAAAGAACAATTTCAATTTGAAAATTTTCAAATTGTACTGTTTGCCGAGCAAAATGCTCTGCAAACAGTTGGATTTAAAACTTTTGTGAAAAATTTTCACTTTGTACTGTTTGCCGAGCAAAATGCTCTGCAAACAGTTGATTTTGAAACTTGGTGAAATATTTTCACTTTGTACTGTTTGCCGAGCTAGAAGCTCTGCAAACAGTTGTTTGAACAAGTTGGAAAAGTTTTGGACAAAATGCACTGTTTGCAGAGCAAATTGCTCTGCAAACAGTTGATTTTAAACATGGAAAACTTTTTGGAACAAAATGGTTTGTTTGCCGAGCAAGGAGCTCTGCAAACAGTGGTTTTTATGCTTGAAAGACTTGGAAATCAAAAAGGTCTGTTTGCCGAGCTCAAAGCTCTGCAAACAGTTGATTTTAAGACTTGGATTCATTTTGAACAAAATGCACTGTTTGCCGAGCAAATTGCTCTGCAAACAGTTGTTTTCATACTTGGAAAAATTTTGGAATTCAAAATGGCCTGTTTGCCGAGCAAACTTCTCTGCAAACAGTTGATTTTAAAACTTTGATCCATTTTGAAAAACAAAAAAAAACTTGAATGCCGAGCAAAATGCTCTGCATTATGTTGTTTTAATGAACTTGGTGGAAAATTTACTGGTTTGATAAAAACAAGCATTTGCCGAGCTAGAAGCTCTGCAAATGACACTTTTTGATCCAAAAACTTGTTTGAGAAAATTAAGAACAAGTTAACCAGAAATTATGATGATTTGAAGTTTAATATAGTAAGTCCCAACTCGTTAGATGGTACTACTGAAAACACCTCTATGTCGATGGTGGAGTTACTTTGCAATATATGCACTGAACTGGAGACGACCAGTTGCAGTGTGTATATACCAAGTTCTAGATAGATTACTTATATAAAGACAATAAGTAAAGAACAATGCAATAATACAAATAACTTGTAAGATAACTTGATGAGACATATGTATTTTTCAATGTGTAATTTATTTATTGATATTAAACAAATTACAAGGTTGGTGCGGAACCAAGATAATACACGAATGTAAATATCCTAACAACCTATGAAATACAATTGATCTACACTCGGAATTTCTCAAGACAATCGAAACACTAAAGTTGTGAAATGTTCCTTTTAGCGATTGAGAGAATATTGCACAAGTTCACCAAGAATATTGCAGGTTTGCAAAGTGTGAATTCTATCGAAGAGTATTCGAAGAAGTAATATTCTTGTTGTGCAATGACTTATATTTATAGGCAAAGTTAACATTGGGATGTTAACTTTAGCCGTACAAATGTGGTTGAGAGCATTTAAGGAATAGCATTTAATTCCTTAAAAGCAGTGTAAAGTGTACGTGAAAGCAACTTTACTTAACCACCTTTATGTACCTTTTATATTTAAATAATAAGACAAGGCTTATTATCCGGGTAAAGGTACATAAAACATATAAGTCAATTCCTCGTAATCAGTGTAAAGATTTGTAAGATCTTTCCACTGATGGTCTCCAGTTTGTAACTGACTAGAATGTCAACTGGGCTTCGCTGCCATTGCCATTCTCTATCTTCCATTTGTTGTCTTCGACTACAACTGGAATGCTTCTTCAACTTGGTCAGTTCTCAACTGGAGGAAGTCTTCAGTTGCGTTAACTGTACGGTGCAACTGGACTTCAATATATTTCTCGACAAATCATCTTGGTCACCAGTTTCACTAGTCTCCAGATGCAACTGGTGACTGGCAAGTGTGAACTGGTGACTGGCCAGTTCCAGGTGAACTGGTCCTAACAAATTCTCCCTATTTGTCTAGAAATATAGTCTAAGTCTTTTTTCTAGTTCTTGTATCTATACAAGTGTGAACTATAGAGACTTGTTTGATTTAAATCTATCTAAGTTTCTAAGGCATTTTTATAGATCAATAAATGCCTTAGGTTTTTTCTTTTAGGTTTGTTAGATTTTAATCTATTATCTACCTTGTGGTTACAAACTGGTAACTTCATTTATACAAGGAATGAAATTTATACAAGTTACAGAATGTAAACCAAAATTACAAGTAGATAACTGAAGAAAGAACTTAAACAGATGGCCCTTCGCCAGTTCTTCTTCTTTTGGCAACTGAAGAAATAGGTTGAGTGTCTTCAGGGTCAATATTCAGCTTTAGTTCCAGATTTTCCTTGTGTTGAATCTTGCCCCTTAAGAAGTTTGCCCATGCCTTCTCAAACCTATTCTTTTGTGCCTTAGCATCCAGCACATTCACCATCTCGACCCATTCGCTGAACCCATATTGCATTGCACCAGGATTGTTAGTTTTCACCAGTGGCCCTCCAGTGTAACTAACTTGAACTTGAAAAACTTTGGTGCCTGGCTTGATTGTTACATTGACACTATTAATAGTACCACTATGTCTTCTGGTTGACATGATCTGGGAGTAATAACTTTGAGCTTCAGATTCATTAGTGATTTTTATACTCCCAGCACCAGCATCCAGTACAGCGGACTTAATGTCTTCATTTGATACCTCGCCAGTTGGTTCAACGAATGTGCTTAGGTCAGCATCTCTTGCATCTCTTGTCAGTGGTCTTCTTGGTTGTGGAATCCTTCTTCTTGGTGGATTCAATACATCCTTCACAACCTTCTTAACATTTGCAATACGTTTAAGAATCCCACTGGCCCTTATCTGCTTAGCCTTCTCCACTGAAATGTTTAAGCTTCTGGCATCGAATTCAGCTTCATCCTCATGATAGTGTCTTTCCAGTTCAACATCTAGCATTTCATTCAACTGGTCAACTATCCTAGGATCATTCTTGATCCTGACATACTCCTCCTTAGTGATACCCAAAAGATTGGCATCACTCATATCTAGCAATTTTATTTGTGTGAGATGTGCCCTGGCTTCAGCTTGGTTCCTTTGTTTCATTTTCTTTCTTTCTTTAATGTCATCACCAAGTCTGGCCAGTCTTCTACTATCACTATCTGAAACTGGAGGCAGTACATCAGCATTACCAGTTTCAAGCATTGGCATTTCAGTGGCCGGCTGGGCTTCATCAGATACCTTACCCTTTCCCTTGTCCAACACATTCCCCCTTACACTAACATCTCCACCAGTTTGCTCACCAGCTTCAGTACTGGCAGCTAAAATCAATTCCCTTCTAGGTACAACTGGTGGTGCAAGGACTGCACTTCTAATTCTTCATACAAAGGCATTTCTTGAAGAACTGGAGAGGTAGGAGCTTTAACTGGTGCTGATATTGGAGTGGCATGAACATCAGATCCAATCACCAATTCTTGTGGTAAGTTGAAATTGATGGAAGGATAAAATGATGTGTCACTGGTGGTTTTCTTCTTCTTAGCTGGTTCCAGTTTATTGTAACTGGAAGCATCTTCTGGTGAAACAACTGACCGATGAACTTGGTCAGTTTCACCAAAATTAATTGGAGTGACTGGAGAAATATCAAGGCTTGGTCTCTTGTTGATTGCTTCAGTTGATTCATCGAATGTAACATGAATTGTCTCATGAACCTTTTGGAGTCTATAATTATAAACTCTAAAGGCCTTTCGAATATCTGAATAACCTAAAAAAACCCTTCATCAGCTTTTGCATCAAACTTTCCAAGCTGACTGGAATCGTTTAAGATATAAACTGGACAACCAAATACATGAAAGTATCCAATATTTGGTTTACGATTCCTGAGTACTTCGTAGGCAGTCTTCTTTTGTCTCTTGATGTAGACTGACCGATTTTGGGTGTGATAAGCAGTTGCAACTGCCTCAGCCCAAAAACTGGTGGGAAGACCAGATTCAGATAGCATACTTCTGGCCGCTTCTATCAGTGTACGATTCTTTCTTTCAACAAACTCCATTTTGCTCTGGAGAGTGAACTGATGAGAAGTTTTGAGAGATGCCAGTGTCATTGCAAAATGTTTCAAGTACTTTATTTGGAATTCAGTACCATTATCACTTCGCAACTGACAAACTTTTCGAGTGTACTTGAGCTCAATTCGTTTGATAAGAGAGATGATTTTAGCAGGTGCATCACTTTTGGATCTGATGAATACCACCCAGCACCATTGAAAAACACACCTATTGCAGCACCATTGAATTTGGACTCTGACCCAACTGGCAAGCAAGTTAACATAACTGACTATAGAGGTATGGTTGGTTCACTGATGTACTTGACTGCCAGTCGACCAGATATAATGTTTGCAACATGTTTATATGCCAGGTTTCAGGCTAACCCAAAAGAATCACATTTGCACGCTGTAAAGCGTATCTTTAGATACCTGAAAGGGTGTCCTAATCTTGGTCTTTGGTACCCCAAAGGCTCAGGATTAGATCTAATGGGTTATTCAGATTCTGATCATGCATGTTGTAAGATAGATAGAAAATCAACAACTGGTGGTTGTCATTTCCTTGGAGGAAAACTGGTAAGTTGGACCAGCAAGAAGCAGACTTCAGTCTCTATGTCCACTGCTGAGGCAGAGTACATTTCTGCGGCCAGTTGTTGCGCCCAGATTCTCTGGATCAAGAACCAGTTACTAGATTATGGTCAAAAGTATACCAACACCCCAATCTTTTGTGACAACACCAGTGCAATTGCTATATCTCACAACCCAGTGATGCACTCCAAAACAAAGCATATTGACATCAGGTATCATTTTATTCGTGATCATCTTATGAAAGGTGATATTGAAATTCATTTCATCCCCACTGACAAACAGTTAGCTGATGTTTTTACAAAACCTCTCGATGAGAAAACCTTTAAACATCTCATCAGCGAACTGGGAATGTTAAATCCTTAAAACTGGAGCTTTCTTTGTTATTGAACGCGTCAGTGACACTGATGAAGTTCTCCAGTTGAGGAGGTCCAGATAATCTTGCTCGCCAGGCTATCGAACGCCTTTGTGATACTATCTTGGCACTAATTGATTTCCGGATCATCATTTTAGGGGGAAAGACTCAAAATAATTTTCTGACTAAAATTCGTTTTTGTTTGAAAATGCAACTGGAGAACTCTCCAGTTGGAAACTGGCACTGGATTGATCCTCCAGTTACCAGGTTCAGTCTTTGTCAAATTTTTATAACGTTAGAAATACTTGGCCAATATGTGTGACACGTGATGATACTCGAGTGTTTTAAACCACTTGATATTGTGAACTGACGTGTTTGAAACCATTTTAGTACTTGACAACTGTTTGCATTGGGAAAACAAAAAGTGAGTGGGCGCGTGGGTAAGATAAGCCGTCGTAGCATTTAATGCTGACATGGTAACATTTAATGCTTACATGGAAAATTATTATTTTATTTCAAAATTCAAACCAACTTTTGTAAAAATATCTACAAAAAGGATTGTCTTTATTAAAATATAATTTTGGTGTTTCATTGGGATCTTGAATCCCCTTATAAATACCCTTATTTACTCCGAACTCATTTACTTCTTCCTTATACATTCTTTCATTTACTTCAAATCATCAAAATTGCTTCATTTTTCTCTTTGCTTCACAAATCAAAACCCTAAATCCCAAATTTCATTTTCATTCTTCTATGGCTCCTAGATCATCTCGTTCAAGAGATGTAAATCTCTTGACTGTTCCATATAATCCCTCACCAGATGTCAAACCGGCACCTGGTGCCCCTAGTAGTGCTTTGGTCATCAAACTAAATCCAAATAATCCGATGGCCAGCCTACGAGGATCTCAAGGGTCCGATACCCTTATTGGTAGAATTCAAAAGTTTTTGAAGAATTCTCCAATAGGACCCTCAATTCTCTCTAAACCCACGTAAGTTGTTTCACAACTACTTATGTGAGTTTTGGTACACTGCCGTTCTTTCTTCCGATTGTTCCTCCATCAGTTTCACATTAAAGGATGGAACAATCCAGTGTACCTTGTCAGCTGATATATTGAGGGATGCCTTACGCCTCAATTACTGGAGAGAGGGTGAATCTCCAGTCGTCTTGCTCCCAAATATAAACTTTCGCCAAGTACTCCTTGAAATGGGACACAGGGAGTGTTTGGAGAATGGGGTGTTGAAGACAAAGGTGCGATGACCATGAAGGGCCTTACACCTTCATGGAGGTACTTTTTCATCCACCTGGTGGAGAGCATGGGTGGGAGTTCTGGTGGACTTGACCAGATTAACTCCTCGCAAGCAAAGATGGCTTACTGCTTGTGGAACGGATTGAGAGTGGACTTTGCAGATATTCTGTATAGAAGCCTGGTTCAAAAACTGAAGGGCACAAGGGGTGTTTGTATTCCCTTTTCAAGGTTCCTCTCACTTTGTTTTAAGCAAATTCTGGGCAGGGAAGCATATAATAGTACAGATTCACCGTACACTGCTCCAGATATGCTAAGGAATCTAGACTCACTGGTATCTGAAGCTGGTGAGGTTGAAATTCCTTAACGAATGCAACTGGCATTCGCTTCAACTGATGCACCTCTTGAAGGTGAGTCAGAAAGGCAACTGAGTGGGCGCGTGGGTAAGATAAGCCGCCGTAGCATTTAATGCTGACATGGTAACATTTAATGCTTACATGGAAAATTATTATTTTATTTCAAAATTCAAACCAACTTTTGTAAAAATATCTACAAAAAGGATTGTCTTTATTAAAATATAATTTTGGTGTTTCATTGGGATCTTGAATCCCCTTATAAATACCCTTATTTACTCCGAACTCATTTACTTCTTCCTTATACATTCTTTCATTTACTTCCAATCATCAAAATTGCTTCATTTTTCTCTTTGCTTCACAAATCAAAACCCTAAATCCCAAATTTCATTTTCATTCTTCTATGGCTCCTAGATCATCTCGTTCAAGAGATGTAAATCTCTTGACTGTTCCATATAATCCCTCACCAGATGTCAAACCGGCACCTGGTGCCCCTAGTAGTGCTTTGGTCATCAAACTAAATCCAAATAATCCGATGGCCAGCCTACGAGGATCTCAAGGGTCCGATACCCTTATTGGTAGAATTCAAAAGTTTTTGAAGAATTCTCCAATAGGACCCTCATTCCCTCTAAACCCACGTAAGTTGTTTCACAACTACTTATGTGAGTTTTGGTACACTGCCGTTCTTTCTTCCGATTGTTCCTCCATCAGTTTCACATTAAAGGATGGAACAATCCAGTGTACCTTGTCAGCTGATATATTGAGGGATGCCTTACGCCTCAATTACTGGAGAGAGGGTGAATCTCCAGTCGTCTTGCTCCCAAATATAAACTTTCGCCAAGTACTCCTTGAAATGGGACACAGGGAGTGTTTGGAGAATGGGGTGTTGAAGACAAAAGGTGCGATGACCATGAAGGGCCTTACACCTTCATGGAGGCATTTTTTCATCCACCTGGTGGAGAGCATGGGTGGGAGTTCTGGTGGACTTGACCAGATTAACTCCTCGCAAGCAGAGATGGCTTACTGCTTGTGGAACGGATTGAGAGTGGACTTTGCAGATATTCTGTATAGAAGCCTGGTTCAAAAACTGAAGGGCACAAGGGGTGTTTGTATTCCTTTTCAAGGTTCCTCTCACTTTGTTTTAAGCAAATTCTGGGCAGGGAAGCATATAATAGTACAGATTCACCGTACACTGCTCCAGATATGCTAAGGAATCTAGACTCACTGGTATCTGAAGCTGGTGAGGTTGAAATTCCTTAACGAATGCAACTGGCATTCGCTTCAACTGATGCACCTCTTGAAGGTGAGTCAGAAAAGCAACTGGGCGGGCCTCAAAATAATGAGGGACCCTCCAGTGTGTCTAATGTTGTGGTTGAGGATAGAGCAACCATAACTGAAGCAACCCCCATCACATCTATCCCTGGTGAAGATACTTCGGTATATGATCCACCAACAGATGTACCCATCCAGGAAACTGGGGAAGGTCATCTGGAGCCTGACCAGGTAACTGGTCAGCCCTCAGTTACATTCATGGATCTGGACATGGGTGTTAATGACGAGGAAATCCTTATAGAATCTTCGGATTCTGAAGGTACTGAAACAGACCAGGAGATTCTTGATGCTTCTGTACAAGCTCAAGACCCTTCATCTCCAGTCTTACCTCCAGACGCATCAATTTTACTTTCACCACCTGAACAAAATGTGCCTATAGATATATCCTTACCAATATATACCGCTCCTTTACCAACTGGGCAATTCTCACTTGCTCGAGAAATGCCCCCACCACCGTCGCCGTTGTTCACACCTGAGCATTCTCAGCATGAACAACACATTGATTTTCCTATCCTTTCTTCATCCACCACTCCTATTATATCTTCAACTGTTGGTTTGACAACTGGGGAGACTTCCATCAGTTTGCCTCCTCCAGTTGCTCCAGTAGTAACTGCTCGTGGTCCAGTGACACCTTCTCCTTTGTCGCTGGACAGTCAAGTTGTCTCCATACAATCCGATCTCTAAAACCTTCTAACCAGGGTGGAGGAGATTCAGAAGACACTTGATAAAAACACCAAGTCTTTCTCCAGATACCACAAGGACTCTTTGACAAACATCAAGGTGGTTGATCTGGGGATAAACAAGTTTTATGAAATGAAGACTTGGTGTTCAACAAATTGAATGAGTTGGTCACTGGCTGCAATCATCTGGCTGGTACTCTAAAGGAAGCCTTTGACCTAACTCAGTCCAAGGTCACCAGTTCCATTTCAAATCTACTTGGCAACACTATTAGAACTTCTGAAGTAGATCTGAAGGAAATTGAGAGGCAGGTCAAGGAATTAGTTGAAAGACCTGGCCTAGATGTAACTGGCCTTGGAGAGTAGTTGATATCTTCAGTTGGTTAGAAGATAGAGGATACGTTGGGTGCTAGGGAAGCACAATTGATAGAAAGGGTGATGTCTGAGATCACCAGGCTGGCCACTCCCCAGGTTGATCTGCCCCCACTTACCAGTGAGATCAACCAGTTGAGGGGCAGCATTGAAGGTTTGAGCACCCAAGTATCTCTACATACTGAATCATTGAATAAACTGACCACTGAAGTGGAGAATCTGAAGAAGAGGGGTGATGAAATGAAGGAAAAGGTGGTTGATGGAATAGATGAAGAGTCTAAAATCTTGAACGAATTAAAAACTGGTCAAGATCAAGTCAGTGCAAATGTCTTGACCCAGTCTAAAGAAACCAACCACCTTTGGAGGTCCTTCAGGATGATGTGTGGGATTTTCAAGGAGTGCAAGGATATGCAATCGTGGCAGCCTCTTGACCGGTTGCCATCACACCCCTCTGAATGGGAAGGAATTAGGGCAGGTCTAGATGCTGCCAAGGGGGAAAGAAGTGCAGTCCTTGCACCACCAGTTGTACCTAGAAGGGAATTGATTTTAGCTGCCAGTACTGAAGCTGGTGAGCAAACTGGTGGAGATGTTAGTGTAAGGGGGAATGTGTTGGACAAGGAAAAGGGTAAGGTATCTGATGAAGCCCAGACGGCCACTGAAATGCCAATGCTTGAAACTGGTAATGCTGATGTACTTCCTCCAGTTTCAGATAGTGATAGTAGAAGACTGGCCAGACTTGGTGATGACATTAAAGAAAGAAAGAAAATGAAACAAAGGAACCAAGCTGAAGCCAGGGCACATCTCACACAAATAAAATTGCTAGATATGAGTGATGCCAATCTTTTGGGTATCACTAAGGAGGAGTATGTCAGGATCAAGAATGATCCTAGGATAGTTGACCAGTTGAATGAAATGCTAGATGTTGAACTGGAAAGACACTATCATGAGGATGAAGCTGAATTCGATGCCAGAAGCTTAAACATTTCAGTGGAGAAGGCTAAGCAGATAAGGGCCAGTGGGATTCTTAAACGTATTGCAAATGTTAAGAAGGTTGTGAAGGATGTATTGAATCCACCAAGAAGAAGGATTCCACAACCAAGAAGACCACTGACAAGAGATGCAAGAGATGCTGACCTAAGCACATTCGTTGAACCAACTGGCGAGGTATCAAATAAAGACATTAAGTCCGCTGTACTGGATGCTCTTGCTGGGAGTATAAAAATCACTAATGAATCTGAAGCTCAAAGTTATTACTCCCAGATCATGTCAACCAGAAGACATAGTGGTACTATTAATAGTGTCAATGTAACAATCAAGCCAGGCACCAAAGTTTTTCAAGTTCAAGTTAGTTACACTGGAGGGCCACTGGTGAAAACTGACAATCCTGGTGCAATGCAATATGGGTTCAGCGAATGGGTCGAGATGGTGAATGTGCTGGATGCTAAGGCACAAAAGAATAGGTTTGAGAAGGCATGGGCAAATTTCTTGTATTTAGCTTTGTAGCTATCATCAGGCCGATTGAAATTTGGGACAGAGGGGCCAGTTTGGTTGTTCAACTGACTAGATCTGCATTCCTTCATAAAATGACCTTTCTTACCACACTTATAGCATGTAAGATTGGTCTTATCCAGAGAGCTGGAGCTGGAAGCATTGTTGGGGCCATTAAATCTTTTGGATTTATGCTTAAACCTGTTAAAGGTTTTAGCAATCATGGCAGACCAGATCATCATCGTCAGTTTCATTACAACCATCACTGTTTTTAGTGGTCAGTCCAGAGTTTAAGAAACTGTTCAACATCTCCTTCATTGAGTGTACCTGGACACTCTCCGCAGACATTAAAGCAACACAAGGTCGCTCAGTTACACTAGCAACCTTGGGACTCTGGGCATGGTTCATGGCATCTTGCTCAGCCACCAGGCTTGCAGCATTATTATCTTCAGTGAATCTGAAGGCTCCATAGAGCGATGCAAGAGTATGGCTGTGCAAAGTTTTACCTTGTCTCAAGACAAGAACCATGTTCTCCCATTTGGAAGGAAGAATATCACAAAACTTCTCAAGAAGAATATCCTTATCCTTCTCTACACCCAAACCTCTCAACTGATTGATGAGGCTAGAAAATCTGGTGTAGTACCAGTTAGACTTTCATTGGGCAAGGCAAAGAAGGATTCATACTTCTTGTTCAAAGCAACTTTTCTGGTGACAATAGTGTCATCACCTCCTTCAAATTGAATCACTAATTCGTCCCACATTGATTTTGCACTGGGGAACAGCACAAGTGTTGGAATTAGGTCTTCAGGAACAGCCCCAAGGATCATGTTCTTGAGTCTGGTGTCCAGATCAACAAGTCTACGATCCTCATCAGACCAATGGTCTTCTGGCTTTTCCTTGAGCCTCTTCTTCCAGTTGGATCTAGAAGAGGACTCACCCCAAGAGACATGGGTATATATGGTCCATCCTTAAGGATTTTCAACATATACCTCTCAATACCACCAAAATGCAACAGCATTCTAGCTTTCCATGTACCAAAAGTCTTACTGTTTCCATCGAATTTGGGAACAGGAGTGTTAGAATAGTGTACATGGACATGGTTTGGGGTAGAAGGAGGAGGAGGATTGGTGTTAACATTTTGAAAAGGTTGTGCATTTGTATTCAAGGGGTTTTCACCTGAACCAGAACCATCTCCACCTTCAGTAGTGTTCATCTTAGCAGATCTAGGCAAGTATATTAGCCTTCTGCTCTGATACCACTTGTAAGTCCCAACTCATTAGATGGTACTACTGAAGACACCTCTATGTCGATGGTGGAGTTACTTTGAAATATATGCACTGAACTGGAGACGACCAGTTGCAGTGTGTATATACCAAGTTCTAGATAGATTACTTATATAAAAGACAATAAGTAAAGAACAATGCAATAATACAAATAACTTGTAAGATAACTTGATGAGACAATATGTATTTTTCAATGTGTAATTTATTTATTGATATTAAACAAATTACAAGATTGTTGCGGAACCAAGATAATACACGAATGTAAATATCCTAACAACCTATGAAATACAATTGATCTACACTCGGAATTTCTCAAGACAATCGAAACACTTAAAGTTGTGAAATGTTCCTTTTAGCGATTGAGAGAATATTGCACAAGTTCACCAAGAATATTGCAGGTTTGCAAAGTGTGAATTCTATCGAAGAGTATTCAAAGAAGTAATATTCTTGTTGTGCAATGACTTATATTTATAGGCAAAGTTAACATTGGGATGTTAACTTTAGCCGTACAAATGTGGTTGAGAGCATTTAAGGAATAGCATTTAATTCCTTAAAATACTATGTAAAGTTGTACGTGAAAGCAACTTTACTTCACCACCTTTATGTACCTTTTATATTTAAATAATAAGACAAGGCTTATTATCCGGGTAAAGGTACATAAAGCATATAAGTCAATTCCTCGTAATCAGTGTAAAGATTTGTAAGATATTTCCACTGATGGTCTCCAGTTTGTAACTGACTAGAATGTCAACTGGGCTTCGCTGCCATTGCCATTCTCTATCTTCCATTTGTTGTCTTCGACTCCAACTGGAATGCTTCTTCAACTTGGTCAGTTCTCAACTGGAGGAAGTCTTCAGTTGCGTTAACTGTACGGTGCAACTGGACTTTAATATATTTCTCGACAAATCATCTTGGTCACCAGTTTCACTAGTCTCCAGATGCAACTGGTGACTGGCAAGTGTGAACTGGTGACTGGCCAGTTCCAGGTGAACTGGTCCTAACAAATATGAACAAAGTACCCATTTGCCGAGCAAAATGCTCTGCAAATGGCATTTTTCATCAAACATTCATGAAATTACCCAGCCCTCGCACATTTAAACCCAGAAACATTTAAATTCATGCAGATTAAGGCATATAATCATATAAACAACACGTACAATACCTAATCATGCATCTATCATCATCAAAACATGAATCAAAACATCACTTCAGTCATAAATCACATATTGTTTCATCTTGGCATTTAATCAAACAGTTGAAGTGCGTAAATAAAACAAGTGATTTTACCTTTAAAATGATGATCTGAAGAAGAAAGTAGATGAATTAATCCACAAAAACGATCACCAGATTAACCCCACTTAGATTATTATGAAATGGATGAAAATGATTGATTGATAGATGACAGGTTTGAGCGGTTTGATAGAAAATAAAGATATTTTGATTTTTAAAAAATTGAAAGTGTTTTAATTTTGGCCCGCCCATTTTGTATATATAACACAAATCTGGGTCACGGGTCTGGGTTTGACCCGCGTGTCAACCCAGATCTTAAGTAAGTCATGGGCTAAACAAGGTAGATGGGCTCAATTTTGGTTTTGGTTTTGGGCTTAAACAAAAACAATATAGAAGTAAAATTATGAAAGAAAAAAAATAATAAAAAATAAAATAAAAAAAATAAATAAAATAAAAGCAAAAATCTTTTTATCATTTTAGAATTTTCTAATTTTGTATTTGATTTTTCAATTTTAACAACAAACACACATAAAAAATTAATGCAATAATACAAATAACTTGTAAGATAACTTGATGAGACAATATGTATTTTTCAAGGTGTAATTTATTTATTGATATTAAACAAATTACAAGGTTGATGCGGAACCAAGATAATACACGAATGTAAATATCCTAACAACCTATGAAATACAATTGATCTACACTCGGAATTTCTCAAGACAATCGAAACACTTAAAGTTGTGAAATGTTCCTTTTAGCGATTGAGAGAATATTGCACAAGTTCACCAAGATTATTGCAGGTTTGCAAAGTGAACTCTATCGAAGTGTATTCGAAGAAGTATATTGTTGTGCAATGACTTGTATTTATAGGCAAAGTTAACATTGGGATGTTAACTTTAGCCGTACAAATGTGGTTGAGAGCATTTAAGGAATAGCATTTAATTCCTTAAATTACTATGTAAAGTTGTACGTGAAAGCAACTTTACTTAACCACCTTTATGTACCTTTTATATTTAAATAATAAGACAAGGCTTATTATCCGGGTAAAGGTACATAAAGCATACAAGTCAATTCCTCGTAATCAGTGTAAAGCTTTGTAAGGGCTTTCCACTGATGGTCCCCAGTTTGTAACTGACTAGAATGTCAACTGGGCTTCGCTGCCATTGCCATTCTCTATCTTCCATTTGTTGTCTTCGACTCCAACTGGAATGCTTCTTCAACTTGGTCAGTTCTCAACTGGAGGAAGTCTTCAGTTGCGTTAACTGTACGGTGCAACTGGACTTTAATATATTTCTCGACAAATCATCTTGGTCACCAGTTTCACTAGTCTCCAGATGCAACTGGTGACTGGCAAGTGTGAACTGGTGACTGGCCAGTTCCAGGTGAACTGGTCCTAACAAATATGAACAAAGTACCCATTTGCCGAGCAAAATGCTCTGCAAATGGCATTTTTCATCAAACATTCATGAAATTACCCAGCCCTCGCACATTTAAACCCAGAAACATTTAAATTCATGCAGATTAAGGCATATAATCATATAAACAACACGTACAATACCTAATCATGCATCTATCATCATCAAAACATGAATCAAAACATCACTTCAGTCATAAATCACATATTGTTTCATCTTGGCATTTAATCAAACAGTTGAAGTGCGTAAATAAAACAAGTGATTTTACCTTTAAAATGATGATCTGAAGAAGAAAGTAGATGAATTAATCCACAAAAACGATCACCAGATTAACCCCACTTAGATTATTATGAAATGGATGAAAATGATTGATTGATAGATGACAGGTTTGAGCGGTTTGATAGAAAATAAAGATATTTTGATTTTAAAAAATTGAAAGTGTTTTAATTTTGGCCCGCCCATTTTGTATATATAACACAAATCTGGGTCACGGGTCTGGGTTTGACCCGCGTGTCAACCCAGATCTTAAGTAAGTCATGGGCTAAACAAGGTAGATGGGCTCAATTTTGGTTTTGGTTTTGGGCTTAAACAAAAACAATATAGAAGTAAAATTATGAAAGAAAAAAAATAATAAAAAATAATAAAAAATATTAATAAAAAATAAAAATAAAATAAAAGCAAAAATCTTTTTATCATTTTAGAATTTTCTAATTTTGTATTTGATTTTTCAATTTTAACAACAAACACACATAAAAAAACTTAATGCAAATAAAACAAACAATTAACAAATAAGCAAACAAATATCACATGCATTTGCACACTCCCCTCAAATTAAGCATATAAGACTATACTAAATTTACAACTCCCCCTAAAATCATGCATTCTACCCTTTTTCTCCCCCTCAACCATTGCATGTAATAATAAGTAAAACACATCAATGTTTGAAACAGAAAATGAACATAGAATACATGGCATGAAAGCATTTAAGTTTGTAAATCAAGCATTCCCAACTTGGTTTTCAGAAAATTGAACCTGTTTTCATCCAAAGGTTTGGTGAAAAGGTCTGCAAGTTGGTAGTCTGTTGGGACAAAATAGAGTTCGATGTTACCTTTCTCGACATGATCTTTAAGAAAATGGTACCGAACATCTATGTGCTTGGTCTTTGTGTGCTGTACAGGATTGCAAGAAATGGCAATAGCACTCTTTGAGTCACAGTAAATGGGAATTCTATTGAATTGGAATCCATAATCAGTCAACTCAGTCTTCATCCAAAGAACTTGTGAACAACAGCTTGCTGCAGCAACGTATTCAGCTTCTGCAGTAGATGTGGATACACAATTCTGTTTCTTCGAAGACCAACTGACTAATCTATCCCCAAGAAACTGTACACTCCCAGAGGTACTCTTTCGATCAAGCTTACAACCTGCATGGTCAGCATCCGAATATGCAATCAACTGAAACCCGGTATCCCTTGGATACCAAAGACCAAGGTTCACTGTGCCTTTCAGGTATCAGAAAATCCGTTTAACGGCCTGGAAATGACTTTCCTTGGGATTGGCCTGGTACCTGGCACACATGCATGTGGCGAACATAATATCCGGGCGACTTGCAGTCAAATACATAAGTGACCCTATCATACTGCGATATTTCTTTTGATCAAAAGATTTTCCATTTAAGTCAGTATTAATCTTTGTTCGAGCTTCCATGGGTGTCCCAATTGTTTGACAATACATCATATCAAACTTTTTCAACATGTCAAGAATGTACTTAGATTGACAGATAAAAGTACCATTTGACAACTGTTTTACTTGAAGATCAAGGAAAAAGTTTAATTCACCCATCATGCTCATTTCAAATTTCTTGATCATTAAAGCAGAGAAATTCTTGCAGTATTTAGGATTAGTTGACCCAAAAATTATGTCATCAACATAAATCTGGATTAGAATGATGTCACTCCCTTGTCGTTTGATAAACAAGGTAGTGTCAATCGAACTTTTGTTAAAACCAGATTTCACAAGATAAGAGGATAGAGCATCATACCATGCACGAGGCGCTTGTTTCAGACCATATAAAGCCTTATCTAACCTGTAAACATAATCTGGATGTTTGGAATTCACAAAACCTTCTGGTTGTTCAACATACACTTCTTCTTTGAGTATTCCATTCAAGAAGGCAGTTTTGACATCCATTTGATAGACTGTGAATTTCTTGTAGGCAGCATAGGCAAGAAACATCCGAATAGCCTCAATTCGTGCAACTGGTGCGAATGTCTAATCGTAGTCAATTCCATCTTGTTGGCAATATCCCTTTGCAACCAATCGTGCTTTGTTGCGTACAACAACTCCAGTTTCATCCTTTTTATTCTTAAAGATCCACTTGGTTTTAATTGGCTCCTTGTTCTTGTAAGGATTGGGAACCAATTTTCACACCTCAAGTCGTTCAAATTGATTCAGTTCCTCCTGCATAGCTTTCACCCAATCTGGACAACTTAGAGCTTCATTCACTGTCTTTGGTTCAACAATGCTCAGAAAATTCACAAACAGACATTCATTCGCGGAAGCGGATCTTGTCTGAACTCCAGTTGTTGGATTACCAATGACTTGAGAAATCGGATGAGCTCTAGTCCATTTGGTTGTGTGAGGAATTGGGTCAATTGGATCACCAGATTCTTCAGAATCAATAAAGTCAGGAGTATGTTGTTCTGTCAATTGTTCAAATGAAGTTACAATTGGTTCAACAAAGTCGTCATGATCATAATCTTCAGGATTGGTTGTAGGATTTGTCACTTGAGAGATAACATGAGGTTGAGTATGCAACTCTGAATAATCAGTAGGTGGAGGAGAATCAGATGGTGAACTAACATCTGATGATTGTCATGGTGAAGACTCATTGGGATCCATCTCTTTCGAATTTGAACTTGATGGTTCATTTGAATTCTCATCAGATTCAGAAACTTTCTTTGGAATTTGGAAAAATTCTTCAAACAAGATATCCAAATCTTGTTTTGTTGGAGTTGAGAATGATTTGACATTTGATGCAGTCTTAGTTGCGGAAGCTTGTGGACTTTGAAGTTCGGGTCTTGAACTGTGTTGTTCAAGAACCATACCTGAGAGTTCATCAAATTTGACATTCATACTCTCTTCGATTCTCTTGGTTCTTCGGTTAAAAACACGATATGCAATTGATTCTCTTGAATAACCGATGAAATATGCCTCATCGCCTTTTGGTTCAAATTTGCCCAGATTGTCTCGATCATTGAGAACATAACACACACATCCAAAAATGTGCAAGAAGTTCACATTGGGCTTTCTTTTGTTTATCACCTCATACGGAGTTTTATCAAACCTCTTGTTTATTATGGATCTGTTTTGAGTAAAACAAGCAGTAGCAACAGCTTCAGCCCATAGATTCGGTGGCAACTTCGAATAGGCAAGCATTGTTCTAGCTGCTTCAACAAGAGTTCGATTTCGACGTTCAACTACTCCATTCTGTTGAGGTGTTCTGGCAGCGGAAAATTGATGTGAAATACCCATAGACTTGAAGAAAGAATCAATTGTGGAATTCTTGAATTTCGTGCCATTGTCTGAGCGAACAATTCTAACTGATGATTTGAGATTAACTTGGGTCTTCTTGATGAAATCAATAATCACTTGCGGAGTATCACTCTTTGCGTGAAGAATGTGTATCGCTTTCCATGGATACTTTGAACTTTCATTGGGCCACACAAATCCATATGATTAAGGTGTAAAGGACCTTCAGTACTTAAATGCTTTTTCGGTTTGTGTGAAGCTTTCTTCATCTTTCCAATTGCACAAGCTGGACAAACATGTTCACTCTCATACTTGTAGTCCGGAAGACCTTCAACAAGTTGTTTATCCACGAGTGTATTAATCGTTTGAAAGTTAAGATGAGAAAGTCGGCGATGCCATAACCAAGAATTTTGTGCAGTTGCTTTCGAAAGAAGACAAATTTCTGATGAATTAGATGGGATGTTGTTGAGATCAATTGTGAACAAATTATTGTCTCTTGTTCCAGTCAGAATATCCACACCATCTTCAGTCTGCACTTTGCATTCATATCTCCTAAATAAAACTTGAAGATCATTGTCACAAAATTGTCCAACACTGAAAAGATTGTGTCCTAGTCCTTCAACATAGGAAACTCTCTTGATAGTGACACCATTTTTAACAATGTCTCCATAACCGAGGATAGGAGCAATATGATCATTTCCGAATCGTATGGTTCCCATAAACTTTTCAACAAAATTCGAAAGAATTGACTTGTTACCAGTCATATGGCGAGAACATCCCGAATCAACATACCATACACAAATGAGATATTCCTGCAAGGACAAGAAATATGGTTTAGGTACCCATGTAGATTGGGTCCTTGCAGGTTAGAGGGAGAACATGCAAGTACACATTAAAAAATAAACATCAAGCAAAATAACACGCAAACAAACAATTTATTCAAATAACAAACAAGCACACATAATTGTTCAAAATACAAATACGAATTACAAGCAAGAAATTGTAAAGGTTTATACACATGTTTTGGTACAAGCGGGACTAGTCCTAGATTTATTAGCATTATCTACCGTATTCGATCTACGGACAATCCACACTTGTTTGACATTGGCAGGTTTTCCATCAAGCTTGACTTTACTAGAAGCATTCAAATATCTATCCTTAGGGATCCATCTACTGCTACTAGTTAAGCACACGTCACCTGAAACACGAACATTTTTTGAGTTAGCAAACAAATTATTAACTTTGTTCTTAACAGGTTTCTTCTTGATAGGTTCTGTGGTCTTGTTTACTTTCTTTATGTTATTAGGCGACAACCAACCATACTGGTCTTTGTATTTAGTCATTCCAGTAAAAGTATCTCTAACCCTCTGTAAAGTGCACTTAGGATTCTTCTGAGAGTACCTAGGAAAACTAGAATACCTAACCTGTGGAGGTTATTTGTTACCTAATGAGAAAGGTTCATCCTTAACACACTTTGGACCACTGCTTGCTTTGACTTCTTTTTGTTACTTAGGTTCAGAAATAACCTTGTACATCTTTGTTTGCCTAGAAGTCTTTGATTTCATTGGGACATTGGGACCTTTCTGTGATTTCGGACTTGAACCCGTCTTAAGTGATTGATTAGTCTTCGGTTTTGAAACATTCTTGGGTGATGGTCTGGTCTTTGGTCTTGATTCAGTCTTGGGTGATGGTTTGGTCTTTGATTGTTGGGTGGTTTTGGGTCTTTGGAACTCATTGATTGGTGAAGATTGTGAAGAGTGTGACTTTGGAATCTTCTTTAGATTAAAATCAAGTTTTTCCTCCTTTTGAACAAAATGTTTTTCAAATTCAGGATCAAAATCATGATTTTCTTCCAAAAAATTTGTCAAATCGTCAGTTTCCAACTTCACACTCACTTCACTTTTCTTTATCGGACATGGACTTCGCTTGAGTGGAATTGATGCTTTTTCTTTTTCTTTATGAAATTGAAGTGCTATTTTCTGAAATTGGAATTCAACTTTTAGATCATTAAGTTCCTTTAGCACATTTAACCTTTGTTCCCTTTCTTTTTCAAACTTTTGTTTAAAAGCATCAATTTCATTCAAGTATGATTGAGTTCCCTCAGAAAACTTGGTAAATGATTGAGTTTCAAAAGCAATCAGGAAGAAATAATCATCAATATCATGAACATCATCTAAATCACCATCAGTTTGAACAGACACATGAACAATATTCTTTATGTCTACATTCACATTTTGAACATGAATTGGATGATTCTCTTCAAACACATTGGTTTTCTTTTCATGGATAAAATCTTCTCATTGATTTTTTCAAATGATTCAGAAAACTTTCGGTCAAAATCAAGTCTGCACATATCAAAGATCTGTGATTCTATCTTGGGTTGGTCAATGACATAATGATTTTGAGCCTTCAAATTTTCTATCAAAGATTGCTTTTCCTCAAGAGACTTTTGCAGATCGTCAATTACCTTTTCCAAAACTTGTTGTGGTACATAAGGTCTCAAATTTTCAGGTTTTGGGATAGGAATTGAATTATCCAAAGGTTTTTCAGTAAAACACTCAAGAATTTCGGGTATGACAGCCTCATGATTTTCTTTGATTGTTTCATGTGTAGAGTTAGCGAAGAAATCATATGACTCATCCATTAACTCATAGTTAAAATAGACTTTTGCACCCTTTTCTAGAAAATCATCAGCCTCATAATCACTATCAGTCGGTCTCACAAATTGGTCTGTCATCCCACACATCTCAAATAAGATTCGTTGTATAATGATGGGACTTCTTCTTGTGCTTCGAGCAAACATTTTGGATTGTTATAACCCAACCCTGATGTGAATATTGTTTTTGAATTTCTTGGCCTATTTAAAAAGACTTGTTGATATGAACGATTGATCTTATACAACTTTTCTTGATAAGACTTGATTTGAGCTTTCAGTTCATCATTTTCTTTATCAAGTTTTTGTTTAAGAGAATCTTTTATACAACATTCATATTTTAGGTCAGAAATTTTGTTTTCAAATTCCGTCACATCAGGGATAGATTCTTTCATCTTGATATTCAAAGACTCAATGTCTTCAGCCAAAGCATTTGCTCGAAACATCTCATTGGTCTTTTCAACTTGAAGTTGTCTGACAGTCTTGCTCAGTTCAAGAACTTTGGTTTCAAGTTCTTGTTTCTCAAGATGCAGTTTGGAGTTTGGAGTAAAAGAGACTGCTGCTTTTTCAGATTTCAAATTCTCAACATCTTTTTGAAGTGAATCAATTTTAATTTGAAAATCTTTTTCTTTGTCTTCTAAATCTTTCTTTAATTTTAAATTCTTTTTACTCAACTCCCTGCAATCTTTCCTTGCTGTATCAGACATATCCATATAATGTTTTAACACTGATTTGGGAAAAGAGATTACCTCATCATTCTCTGAAGAACTTTCCTCAACATCATCCAACTCCATTGATTTCTTGATCTTTGTCATGAAGCACACATTTGCTGCAAGTTCATCTGTCTCCTCATCAGAAAGATGTAACCACTTGTCATCCTTTGCGAGAAGAGCAATTCCACTTTCTTCTTGTCTTGCGAGCAAAAGTTTGTACTTGTAGTACTCGGAGTTCTTCTGTCGAGGTTTAGTACAATTTATGGCAAAATGTCCAGTGATACCACAGTTGTAGCATTTCCTGTCTTCAATTCTCTTATCCATGACCTTCTTCTCAAGCTTCTTCTGATTGTCATACTTCTTCTCTCCACCAGCAAAATCTTTCTTCAGATCATACTTAGGAGCATTCGCATTTTTAGCATACGAAGAGACTGATGAAGTCCTAAGCTGATTGTTTGTTGGTTTCTTCTTGAAGAATTTCTTCTTGAAAGCCTTAGTGAAATAAGCGAGTTCTTTGTACATCTCTTTTTGTTTCTCATCCAGATCAGAATCACTCATCTCACTCGAATCAGAATCAGTTTGAACTTCAACAAAACTGTGTCTTGACAATCTTGAAGTCTTCTTTTCAGCAACCAAGGCCAATGGATCTGAATGTACACTCTCTTCTTTCTTCTTCTGAATTCTCTGAACATCCTCAACATTAAGTTGTAGCTTTTCAAACAGAGTGTGAATGGTGAGTTTTCCAAAGTCTGATTGTTGGTTGAGTTGGGTTCCATACACTTGTCATTCCTCTTCCAGATTTTTGATGAATTTGATGTTCAGTTCCATATTGGTTCTCTTCACATCATTCTTTCTCAGCTCATTGATGACATTGCAGAATCTGATGTATACCTCATTCAATGGTTCACCTTTTTGTTGTTTGAATTTTTCATACATGTTCAGAACAGTCGACAACCTAATGGTGTTTGATACATCTGATCCCTCCATCTGCTTCTCCACTTCATCCCAAATGTCTTTTCCTGTTTCATAGGAATCCACATTGCAGTAAATGTCATCAGGAAGTGCTTGGTAAAGAAAGGCAATTGCACTTTGGTCAGCCTCAACTCTGTTTCTCTGATCTGTGTTCCAACTCTCTTCAGGTAAAACTTCTCCATTCACTGGGTTCTTTGGAATCTCAGGACCATCTTTGTAAGATTTCCTTAGCAGTTTTCCATTCTTCTGCCTGTCTATCCAGTTCAGAAACCTTTTCTTCCACTGAGGATAAGATCCTCTAAACAAGACAGGAGGTCTTCTTCAGAACCAAGTGCTAAAGCTTCCCTTGAAGCCATTTCAAGCAATTAAAGACTTAGAAAAATTTGAGAATTTTCAATTTCAACTAAATGCAGAGCTTAAACCTCTGCAAATAGAACAAGTAAGAATTTTGAAAATTTTGAAAATTTTGATTTTCTACCCACGCGAAGAATATTGATGAAAAATGGTTTGGAGAAATTTTCTTGAAAAATTTTGATTTGAGAATCTTAAAAACAACTAAGTGCTGAGCTTAATCCTGTGCAAATGGTGTAAGTGACCAAGTCGCAACCCAAGTACTCTGATCAACAATCAAAAACAACTGAATGCCGAGCTTAAACCTCTGCAAACAACACAATTTAGAAAGTCACTTGGTCGATGAATCAAATTCAACTATTTACCGAGCAAATATCTCTGCAAATAGTTCAAATAGAACTTGTACTTAGTCACATCAATCAAAAACACTTGTTTGCCGAGCTTAATCCTCTACAAACAATGCAAGTAGCACCAGTCTCAAATCAAGAATTCTCAAAAACAACTATTTGCCGAGCTCTAAGCTCTGCAAATGGCACAAGTAACCTCAACACTTAACCATAAATCCTTGAACCACTTATTTGCCGAGCAATGAGCTCTGCAAATAGAACAAGTGAACTTCACACTTAACCAAATTTCTTGAAATAACTATTTGCCGAGCAAAAAGCTCTGCAAATAGAACAAGTAAGATCCAGTACTTAGCCAAAATTTCTGAAACACGTATTTGCCGAGCAAACTGCTCTGCAAATAGTACAAGTAAGAACACCACTTAGCCAACGACCTCTGCAAATACGAGTAACCACTACACGACAAAATAGTCGGTTATTGGTTGTTTTCTTCGTGCAGCCAACCCCTTATTTGCAGAGAAGACTGTAAATCTTCGATATCTTCTTCATTTTTGCGAATTAGAACTCGAATTTTATATCAAAATGTTCAGAAAATCAATGCGCACAAATCCTCGAACAAATTAGATGCTAATTTCAAGTGGAATTCAAACCCTCACGAACATGCGATTTGTAGAGCTCGAACAAAAACAACTCAAATGATGAAATTAGCTTCTAAAATTGATAGCGAAGGAAGATATTCTGATATTAAATCGATCAGTGAACAAAATTCGAATAAAAACACACTTAATTTGCAGGAATCACTGAAACAGTGAGCTCTGCAAATGAACCTTTCAGAAAAACAACTCAAATTCTGAAATTAAGCACAAATTAAGCTTGTAATAAGCTTTTGGATCGTTCAGCAACTCTGATTGTGCTCTGATACCAAATGTAAACACTAGAATTCGAGCTTTTGTGTGTGTAATTGTGTGTGTTAATGGTGGTTTCTAGAGAGATAAAGTAGAGAGAGAGTAGAGAGATGTCAGGGAAAGATTAGTTTGTATTATAGGGTGAAAAGTTACAATTAACATAATGGAGGGGGTTTATATACATATGAGCTATTTACACTATGCCCCCTTTCATATTAACAAGTTTACATTTTAAGTACAAAACAACATAAAGTATACAAATCAACTACTACATTTATATTTCTAACAACAATTCATCAAACAATCAATAAACCATAAATCAAACCAAGCAAACAATCAAACAAACACGTATATGTACACTTTTCAGCCCGAATCTCAATTGAGTAGGGAACAACGAAACTCACCTAAAATGAGCAATAAAGTCCCAAGTCGGAAGGAAGTAGAACCGATATCCACGATAGCCAAAACCTATCATACACGTATTACATTAATCCTAAAGCATCTCAAGAAGTAAGGTCCTATGAATATTGACCTAATCTTACTATAAAAGCTTTATTATTTCCATTTTATAAGACTTTGATCCAACCGAAATGGAATCATTACATTTTGTTTCACAATGACTAGTCAAAACTTGACCACTGTTGCTTTATCAAAACTTTTGAAATGTTAACACTACGTTCTTGACTCAGAGGCATATACTTTTAGAAACTAGACTCAATTACGCTTCCGTGGTCACTGGAATCATCGAAAACGGACTTACGGATCAAAAGTTATAAGCGTTTGAAAATGACTTTTCTGCAGTTTTATCACGGCGCGATAAATTGACTTTGCGTCGCGAGAAAACGAGTTTGCGGCGCGATATTTTGGTATCTCGGCGCGATATTTTGATCTTTATACGAAATACTTGTAACCCAGAAGCCTCATGACACGACCAAGAGTCCTCACAACGCGATTTACAACAGAATCACAAAAAACGGGTTTTTGACCTCAAATCGACGCACCAAACGTTAAAATCGAGCTACCAAATTTTAACACAACTTAATACAAGTATAATCTAGCATATATATCATTTCTAAACCAAAACCCACTTCCAAAATCATAAGTTACCATTAATGAACTTGAAAAACTCATTTTTACTCAAGAACACTAAATTTATCGCGGTTTTGTAATTAACTAGTTATCTAAGGTATGTAATGATATAAAACAAGTGTTTAAGGAGTGAAATTACTTACCAAAAGTACTTGGATGTATAAATTCGAATTTGAAGTAAAATGGATGAAATAAACTCTTTAAACCATGAAAATCTTGAATTCTTGATGATAATTGTTATTGTTATATCAATTACTAGTTGATTTTGCTTAAGAATTTGATGATAGGAATCAGAATTAATAAGAGAAGAAGAAGAAATAATGAAGGGGAGGAGCTTGGGTTCTCTGGACTTGAAAGAAAGAATAATAATAATAATAGAGTAAATAATAGAGTACGGTATATATCAATAAGTGAGATAGTAGGGATATATATATCCGCTGCTTGACCGGGTCCATGATTACTAATCAACCAAAATAAATCACGGGTTTATAACCTTTCATAAAAGTTTTGTCGGATGTCTACTAATAACATTATTCCACTAATAAACCAAATATAGTCCGTGATAATTTCACGAGTATTCCTACTTTCCATAAAGTATGTCGGGCTTTGTCTTAATTGTTCTATTATTAGTTTATCCACCGACACTGTTTCACCGACACTGTTTCACCGACACTGTTTAAACCGTACATTATACTTAAGGCTTCTTGTTATAACACGATTTCTATCACCGAATTCACGTCACCAATGGCGGTTTTGGTGAGTGTGTGTTCTTGGTGTTTGTGTGTGTTTTGAGAGAGAAAGTGTGTGAAATTTGGCTGATTGGAATCAATTGAGGATGAAAGGTTATTACAGGTTATGATCCCTAAGGTATGAGAGGGGTATTTATAGGCTACCTATACACTTATGCTAATTATCACTATTAGCCCCTCAACCTTAGTGATCATTTACCTATGACTTAACAACAAGAAAGTCATCTAATCTAAATTATAATTTATCACTATTTTTGGATTTCTAACATTCTCCCCCTTAGTGATGTATTGTAATGAATGAAGTACGTGTTATCTTGTCTTGTAGGAATGAATTTGATGAGCCTGGTGGTGAAGACAATTGGTATGTTGAAACAAGTCTTCAAAGCTTTCTCTTTTGTCTTTGGAGAACTTGATTCAGTCTTGGTCTTGGACTTCTTGAAGTTAAATCATGTGATGATTCTCAATGTTCTTTTTGAACAGAGAATAATGAGTGTGTGTGTGTGTCTTGAATCTTCGAGAATTGTTGAATCATGAATCAAAGTTGTCTTTTGGAATGCGGAAGGTATAAATCTTGGTTTTGATTCTCCAATCTTCGATTCTTGAGTGAAATTCAACTTTTCGATTCTTCATTCTTTGATTTTTGAGTGAATTTCATCTTCTTGAAATAAAGTTTCATGAATATGTACTCTCCTCCTTGATGTATGCATTGGAGTTTCTTGATAAAATGTTGTTGTATGAATTGAAGATCTTGAATGAAGTGTATTTGATGAAGACTCTTCTGAAGCTTTACTTCTTTGACTTGAATCTTCTAACCAATCTTTCAACCTTTTTGAAGTTTTGATCTTTGTCACATCAACTTGAACTCTTTGGAGAGTAAGCATTTGAAAGAATTTTGGATGAATTTCTTATGAAGTAATCATGCTCCCCCTCAATCCATGAGTATAAACATTTTTTGTTGCATCTTTGAACTTTTGTAACATCTTGAGTGAAAATCCTTTCATCTTCGGTTTCATTCTTTATCTTTGAAGTCAATTCAGATTTCCCCTTTTTAAGCCAAAAATCTCAATCAACTAAGGTCTAGTGAAAATCTGAGCACAAGAGACTGAAATATAGTGAAAATCTTTGACATCATGAAGAATTTTCTCCCCCTAAACCTTAAACTTTTATAACAACCAAACACAAACTTTTCTCCTTGTTTTCCTTATCAATCATTCTAATTTCTTCCTCAATCAGTAAATCAATCATAATATTTTCTCCCCCTCATAATGACAAAGTTGGGAACCAATGTCATTATGTAAACATTTATTGATTAAATGTCAAAAGGAATAACATGATCTAAAGCTTAGAATTTGTGCACATGGAGAAATGTCAACCATCAAAACATCAACCCAAACCATTAGCCCAACCCAAGAAATCCTAGGGGTGAATAAAATGTAAGATTGAAGTTGTTGGTACAAACGTTATATCACGGTGTTGGTGTTTTCTGTGTTTGTGTAATGAGAAATGAAACCGGATAAGAATGATCCGTTAGCATGTTCAAAAATCGAAAGGATTAATGAAATGACCGATAGAAATGTATAACATTTTTCGGATTTCCTATGTATCATTGAGATATGCACAAAGCAAGTCTCTAACATAGTTCGGTCTACGGCTTTACAACCACGAGATTGCTTCAAAGAATATAAATCATGGTTAGTACAACCGAAGCGTTCGATAACCACAATCTATTATCCTTAAAGACTTTTTAGGGAAAATCGAGGTCACATTTAGACTTCTCGTTAACTCAATAATCACATAAATGCAATCATGAGACCTACTTTCAACGTTGGCAAAGATGTTAGCATTGGTAGGATTTCCATTCGATCATCGTGGAATATCAATTAAGATATCACTACAAATGTTCCGGCTATATCACAAAGATAAGCAATAATATCACAAAGCTATGACTCGAATGTGTCCTAAAGAAGTGAAGGATGATCAAATTAATGATCAATCAAGATAGCTCTAGACACAACGTGATCAAATGAAGTCGGGGACTGGAGCAGAATGTCGCCCTTTTTCAATATCAACATCTTCCAAATGAAGAGTCAATAGAAATGTGAAAATCTCCGTGAGAAATGAAACAAGTATTTGTTAAGAAACACTTGAGTGGTTAGGTAAAGATGTGCATCGCTTCACTGGGTCCATGAAGACTTCTTCAATATCGAGATATCAACAAATGACATCCGATAGAAACGTGTTTTACCCGGATATTTGAGAATTTAGGGAAGGGTATCATTTCTTTTAACCCTTTTTCTCACAACATATCACCTTAACCTCTCACTTTTCGACTTTACTCCCTCCATCCTATTTGCACGAAAACAACATCACTCAAAATACCCTCACTATCTAATGAAAGAAGTGAATACTCCGGGGTTAGAACTTATCGGCGATGATGAAGTTCATGGAGTAAATTTTGAGAAAAACTTAATCGCTCATGTGCAAACTAATCACCGAACTCCTTTTGATTGAAAATCATTGGAAAAACATCAAATGTGTGAATGAAAAAAAATTTGAAACACATTTGAAGTTTTGGAAGTTTTTGAAATCACAAACTCCTCCTTAATCTATGCAAGAATAGATCAAAATGTTTTCCATAGAAAGGTGGAGCAAAAATTGTTTTTGTGAGATCAAAATGAGTAAAATCTTTGTTGTGATATTTTCTGAAAACTTGAGAGTCTAATGTGAACAAGATTTTTCATTTGAGAAACACAAAGTTTTGCTTCAACAACAATGTTCATAGTAAGACAGCTAGGGAGTACACAAAGGCGTTCAATCTGTCGCATCTTACATCAACAAGTTGGAGGCAATTAAAACATTTAAGCAAATTTTAATTGAAAGAATTAACTGCTATTACACATACATATTCATATAAGAACACTTGGAAGTACACAAAGGCGTTCGATTCCTTGTAATCTTATATCAATCTATATGTATAATAACAAATCTTAGAATGTAAAACACTCTAAAATAAATATATCTTTTAAGAACGGGTTGCATACATAGTATATGCAAGCCACTGAAATAAATATCTTTTTGTTTATTTTTGAAAATTTGCAATTTTGTATTTGATTTTCTCTTTTCAAATTTTGTATTTTGTTTTTCTGGAATGTGTCAAGAATTCCTTCAAAGGGAAAAAGAGTTAAGGTTCAAGATTTAACATACCAAGCTTGGAGATAAGAAAGTTAAACCTCTTTTCATCCAATGGTTTTGTGAAAAATCTGCAAGTTGAAAGTCAGTACCCACAAAGTAGAGCTCGATGTCACCTTTCTCAATATGATCTTTGAGAAAATGATATCTAACATCAATATGCTTTGATCGAGAGTGGTTTACTGAGTTGACTGCAATGGCAATGGCACTCTGAGAATCACAATAGATAGGGATATGATCATATTTCAGACCATAATCAGTTAGTTGTGTCTTCATCCATAAAACTTGAGCACAACAACTAGCCGTAGCCACATATTCAGCTTCAGCCGTAGATAGTGACACACAATTCTGTTTCTTGGAAGACCAACTCACAATTTTATCACCTAAAAATTGTAAAGTACCGGAAGTGCTCTTGCGATCAAGTTTACAACCAGCATGATCTGCATCTGAATATGCAGTTAGATTGAATCCAGTATCCCTTGGATACCAGAGACCTAAATGGGTGTACCCTTCAGATAACGAAAGATTCGTTTCACAGCTTGATAATGTAAATCAGTGGGAGCAGCTTGATACCTAGCACACATACATGTTGCAAACATTATATCTGGGCGAGATGCTGTTAGGTACAACAATGAACCAATCATACTTCGATATCTCTCTTGGTCAAATGGTTTCCCATTTTTATCAGCATTTATGTTTGTTCGAGCAGCCATTGGGGTAGAAATTGAAGAACATGAAGTCATATCAAACTTTTTCAACATGTCATTTATGTATTTACCTTGTGATATAAAAATACCAGTTGGTAATTGTTTGATTTGAAGACCCAAAAAATAATTCATTTCCCCAATCATGCTCATTTCAAAATGATTAACCATAAGAGATGAAAAGTTTCGGCAAAATGTTTGACTGGTCGACCCAAAAATAATGTCATCAACATATATTTGAACAAGTAGAACATGCTTACCTTGTTTGCGAATGAACAAGGTAGGGTCAATTGTGCCTTTGGTAAAGCCACCTCTTAGTAAGAAAGTAGTTAAAGAATCATACCATGCTCGGGGTGCTTGCTTAAGACCGTAGAGAGCTTTGTCTAACCTGTAGACATGGTTTGGCCTTTGAGGATCAACAAAACCTTCTGGTTGATCAACGTAAACTTCTTCTTTGAGGTCACCATTCAAGAAAGCAGTCTTCACATCCATTTGAAACACAGTAAAGTTTCGGAATGCGGCATAAGCTAAGAATATTCGAATGGCCTCCATCTTTGCAACTGGAGCAAAAGTTTCGTCAAAGTCAACACCAGGTTGTTGGCAATAACCCTTTGCAACAAGACGAGCTTTATTCCTTACTACCACTCCATTCTCATCCTTTTTTTTTTTGAATATCCACTTTGTTCCGATTGGATCATCTTTTCTCGGATTTGGAACTAATCTCCATACCTTCAGTCTTTCAAATTGTGCGAGTTCATCTTGCATTGCCTTAACCCACTCTGGATTACGAAGAGCTTCAGATACTGTTTTGGGTTCGATATTGCTAAGAGAAAGTGCAACAAGACACTCATTTACTGAAGTACGAGTAGTTATTCCTGCTTGTGGATCTCCAATTATTTGATCAGTAGGATGGTATTTCTGCATACGTGTCCACTTGTGAGCATGAGGAAGAGGATCTTGTTGTTGAAGATCAACATCACCATCATTAAAACTTGAGTTTTGTTGAGAGATGGAATCATAACTTGGTAGAACTCTTTCCTCATAAGCTGGATGATCAAAGTCAAGTGGTACATACACATTTGGAGTGTTCACAGGATTTGTTGTCTGAGTAAATCGAGAAGGTTGTTCTTGAACATTCACTTGAGAAGAATTATCAAGAGAGGATGGTGGATAAGAATCATTAGAAGAGGATTCTTGCTCTGAAGAACTTGATGACGATTCATGAATGTTGTCAGGAACTGAATCGTTGTTATGAAGAGGTTCATTGTTTTGAATTGGTTCAACGATTACTTGAGGTTCTTGATCATGAATCGGTTTTGAATTATAAAATTATTCAAAAAGAATATCTAATTCATCACTTGTTGGAGTTGGAAACTTCTTGAATTTAGAAGCTAAGGTAGAATTCCTTGTAGAAGTACTTGAAGCACTTGGATCATTACTTGTTGGTAGCAAACTTTCTTGCTCAAAAATCATGCCTGACATCTCATCAAACCAAACATTTATTGTTTCTTGAATTGTGTTTGTTCGGCGATTATAGATTCGGTAGGCAATTGATGTTTTGGAATAACCAACAAAATATCCTTCATCACCTTTCTTCTCGAACTTTCCAAGATTCTCCCGATCATTCAAAATGTAACAAACACACCCAAATATATGAAAGTAGTTGATGTTGGGTTTGCGTTTGTTAACAACCTCATAAGGAGTCTTTTCGAAACGCTGATTGATAATGGACCGATTCTGAGTGTGACAAGCAGTGTCAACAGCTTCAGCCCACATATTGGATGGCAATTTGGAATAAGCAAGCATTGTTCTTGCTGCTTCCACTAGCGATCGATTTCTCCTTTCAACAACACCATTTTGTTGTGGGGTGCGAACTGCTGAGAATTGATGAGTAATACCTTTGGATTTGCAGAATTCATCAAAAACAGCATTCTTGAACTCAGTACCGTTATCCGAACGGATGTAACGAACTGGAAGTTGAAGATTTACTTGAGTAGTAGTGATGAAATCTATCAACAACTGAGTTGTTTCATCTTTAGATGCAAGAAACTTGACCCAAGTATATCTTGAATAATCATCAACAATAACCAAGATGTATTTCTTCCCATTTCGGCTTTGTACTTTCATCGGCCCACAAAGATCCATGTGAAGCAAATGAAGAGGTGCTAAAGAATTTGGAGATTTCTTCGGTTTATGAGAAGCTCTCTTAATCTTCCCAACAGCACAAGAAGGACAGACATGCTCACTTTCATACTTATAGTCAGGTAAGCCTTCAAAAAGATGCTTATTGACCAAAGTATTGATAGTTTGGAAATTCAGATGAGAGCCTTCTATGCCATAACCAAGAATTCTTTGAAGTAGCCTTTGAAATGAGACAAATATTATCGGTTGGTTGGTTATCATCAAGATTGACGGTAAAAAGATTATCATCACGATCACCGCAAAGAATATCAACTCCATCTAGAGTTTGGACTTTACATAGAGATTGTCAAAAAAGAACTTGAAGATTGTTGTCACAGAATTGTCCAACACTGAACAAGTTATGACTTAATCCTTCAACATAGTGAACTTTCTTAATGACAATTCCATTTCGTTCAATGTCTCCATAACCTAAGATAGGAGCGAATTTGTTGTTTCCAAAGCGAACTGTTCCCATGAATCGTTCAACAAAATTCTTGAGCAAAGATTTATTTCCAGTCATGTGCTTTGAACACCCGGAATCGAGTATCCAAACACAGATGGTTATTTCCTGCAATCAAAGAAATTTAACCGATTTTAGGTACCCACTTGAAGACGGGTCCTTGATGGTTAGTTAAAACAGGCAGGGTATATAACTTAGGAAATGCATTCAAACATGTTTTCGAATCAACATAAGCATTAACAAGCACATTATCAACAAACACATTTGAATAAAAAGTACGAACATTCACATGAGAATTAAAAGTAACATGTCTACAAGCATCAACATCAACCACAGAAGTACGGGAATTAAAATTGTTTACAAGCTCACAAGGTCTTGCCTTGGCATATTCAACATTATTTAACAAAGAAGAATTGTTTTGATTAACAGGAACACCCTTCCTCCTATTAACAGCCTTTCTCCTCCTTCTTTTCTTCTTTTTCTCAACATCCTTTTGATTACTAGTGATCTTAGGTACTAATGTTTTAGCAACCCATTTAGCACCACTAGTTATGCTCTTTCCACCTGTTGAATTGAAACTAAGAAGATTAGAACGAGGGGTTTTAAACACTTTCATCTTTTTGGAATCTTTTGGAGGTGAGGAAACTTCTTGCTTCTTTGGTTTATCATGAGAAAAACATCCATATCTATCCCTATATCTAGTTGTACCATTTGATGCATCCTTAGTTAGCGAAACTGAGCTAGACTTAGACACCTTAGGTATAAAGCTAGATTGAGAGCTAGATTGAGAAGCATTAGGATAGTCTTTCGGAAGTTTCACTTTGGTGTACTTTGTCCTGAGTGGGGTCTCAGCTTGTTCCTTTTTGACATGTTTCACTGGGGTAGCAACAAAGGTTTCTAACTTAATGGTCTTTGGTTCAGTCTTGACGAGTTTGGTCTTAACTCGTTTCTTTGAGTAATATGAAGTTGGAGCTTTGGACAATGGTTTTTGAGATTCCACTTTTGTTTCCACTTTGATTTTGGTAGATTCAATCTTTTTCTCAGTTTTTGAATTAAAAACATATTCTCCCTCCATGAATTTATCAAAATCATCTTGTGTGACATCGTTTGAAAAAGAAAATTTCAATGGAGATTGATTAGTTTCAAATTCATTTGAAAGTTTTGAAAAATCAGGAATCTTGGTGTCCAACTTCACATCATGGGTAGTCTCGGAAATTAGGTCAACTTGAACTGACACATCTTTGGTCTCACAAGAAAATTGAGTAGAAGTATCAACACCTATACTAGCACTAGGTTTAGGGTGAATAACTAACTCATCTACAGTATTCCATGTGAAAAACCTATAGAAGTACCATATCAAAACTAAACTATGTGCAAGTTCTTCATCAGATAAATCAGATTGCACATAATTCATCAGCTATAAATGTAGCAGTATTTTGACAAGTACATTCAAGAGAATCAGTCAAGGTCTGAGTAGAGGTATTGGTAGATGAATCACAAGTAGTTTGAGTAGAATGGTCTACTAAAGCACTTAGGTCAGTTTGAGTAGAAACATTCTCACAAACTTTCTTAGTATCAACAACAATACATTTATCCTCTGAATTCGGACTTTGAGACTTGAGATGATTAATAACTTTTTGTTGAGATTCCACCTTTTGTTGTAAACCTTCTATTTGTTTTTCCAAAAATGTGGTTGGAAAATACATTTTAGTTGGTTTAGGTGAGTACCGACAGATTCTTGGTTTTGAAAATTTGATTCAATTTCTTCAATTTGAAAATTGAAGATTCTTTAGTTTTGTATGAATCATTTATTGCATCATAATTAACCAAAAATTCATGTTTTAGTATTCTCTCAACTTCATCAGTCTCAAATTCGTCATCCAATGGACGAATAAATTGTTGTATCATACCAAGTCGTAGAAATTTTTCATCATACAAGGGTTCAATTTCCTCTTTGGCTTTTTGTAATGGTGTGATATTCTTTTTGGCCTGCTTTTTCAATGGTGTGATATTCTCAAATCCCAACCGAGAAGATCCGTTTTGTCAATTTTTGACTTGTTGAAATAGGCAGTGAAATCAAGAGAGGATTTTGTCAACTTTATATAACTTTTCTTGATAGAAAAGTATATTCTTTTTAAATTCCTCAACTTGTTTTTCAAGATTCTCAATCTCAATGCCTTTTAGAAAACAACTATGATTTAAATCAGAAATCTTCCTTATTGTTTGGTTTAGCTTCTTGAAGCTTTTTATTGAGGATATCAACATCCATTTGTCTTGCATTTGCCCGAAGCCATTCATTGGTCTTTTGAATTTCAAGATCTTGATTGGCCTTTTCAAGATCATGAATGGTCTTTTCAAGATTGTGACATTTTTGTAATAACTTAGAATCAGGAGAGACATTCAACACATTCTTTAACCAACATTTCATCTTTGTATGCTTGAAAATCTTGTTTAATAGCATCATGTTCAAAAAGTAATTTTGAATGTTCTTCAAGAAGTTTTGAAAATTCACTTTTAGAAAATGAAAACTATTTTTCAACTTTTTGTTTTTGTTGGCTAAAGATTTGATATGAGTTGTCAATTTTGACAAAGCTAATCTACATGACTCTTTATCCTTAATCAAAGAAAAAGTAGAGTCGAGAGTTACCTCATCATCTGGGTATTCATCATCAGTGCTTTCTGCTTCAAAAACTTTGTCCTTGTTCAACCTTGCCATAAAGCAAACATTAGCAGAGAGATCTTGATCTTCATCATCTGAGAGTAATAGCCATTTGTCATCTTCAGCGAGCAATGCATGTCCTGCTTCAACTTGTTTGGCTAACAGCATCTTCTGCTTGTAATACTGATAATTCCGCTTTCGAGGTTGTTTGCAATCAACAGCAAAATGTCCAGGAACATCACAATTGTAGCACTTTTTGCCTGATGTCTTACCCTTCTCAACAACTTGTTTCTCATAAGCTTCCTTCTTTTCACCATGTTTTGAATCCATTAGCTTCTCCTTGCTCATTACTCTTAGGATGATAGTGTTCCTTCTTGGGAAATGCACTTGTAGAAGAAGTGCGGAGATTGTTGTTTGTTGGCATCGCTTTGTAAAATTTCCTCTTGAAATGCTTTGTTACCGCGGCAAGAGCTTGATATAGTTCATCTGAAACACCATCTCTTGTAGCCATCAGATCATCTCCCTCCTCATCAGATGAAGAAACAACTACCATTTGCCTCTAAAGAGCTTCAGAAATCTTTTCTCAACAATCAATGCCAAAGGATCAGCAGATACAACTTCTGGCATTTTGCTTGATGAAGCTTTGTTTAGGACTTGGTTTTCATTGAGTTTGAAAGATTCATAAAGAGTATGAATGGTGAACTTGGTCAGATTTTGATGTTGCTTGATCTGTGTTCCAAAATCATTCCCATTCTGGACCAAGAGCTTTGATGAATTTGATGTTTAGCTCAATCTCTGTTTTCTTGACATTGTTCTTCCTCAGTTCATTTATGACATTGCAGAATCTGTAGTAGAAAGCCTCAAGAGTTTCATTTGGCAATTTTGTGAAGTTGTCAAACTCAGTCAAAACATTGGTCAATCTTATCGTTGAAGTCACGTCAGCTCCTTCCATCTGTCTAGCCACCTCATCCCATATCTCCTTGGCTGTATCATAAGAATCAACAGAGCCATAGATTTCATCCGGTAGAGCTTTGTATAAGCATGATCTAGCTCTGTTATCTGCAGCTGTTCGATCTTTTTGTTCAGCAATCAAAAGATCAGGAGTTAGAATTATTGCATCAGTAGTGGGATGGCGAAAGTCCATTAAATTTACAAACAAACACTACACCACAAACAACCACTTGTCAAGACGATCTTGAGGAGATCGTCCTACAACCCACTAAGCACAAAGTATGGGAAATTGGTTTTTCAAGCCTGAGATGATCTTGAGAAGATCGTTCTAGACCAAAAACACTACTGGAGATCGTATCAACACAAAATCAGGAACAAGATCGTCCTGAAGTCATCTTCTTCATCATGAACATGAACAGCAGCAGTTTTCTCCATTAACGACGTAGAAAAGCTTCAATAACTTTCGATTTACTAGGAGTTAGATCACGAATTCACTTGCAAACTGTTTGTTTTCACCTTAGCAACACACCGATTAACAAAATTCAACACAAAACACAACAGATTCGAATCCCAAATTTCGCGCTAAAATGCAAAAATTCAAACTCGAGATTTAGATTGAATTGGAACTTGAAACTTGACAGGATTATGTTATCAATAACCACGAATCTATTGGTGAACAAATAACTGTGATTTTATGCGATTTGAGAGGTGAATTTTGATGAAACAGTAGATGAAAAAGACGAACAAAAAAATGTAAATATTTTTGATTTTTGATGAATTTGTGACTGAATTCAGTTATGGATCGATATCAGAATGATATTTTGCTCTGATACCACATGTTATAACACGATTTCTATCACCGAATTCACGTCATCAATGGCAGTTTTGGTGAGTGTGTGTTCTTGGTGTTTGTGTGTGTTTTGAGAGAGAAAGTGTGTGAAATTTGGCTGATTGGAATCAATTGAGGTGAAAGGTTATTACAGAATTATAATCCAAAAGGTATGAGAGGGGTATTTATAGGCTAACTATACAATTATGCTAATTATCACAATTAGCCCCTCAACCTTAGTGATCATTTATCTATGACTTAACAACAAGAAATTCCTCTAATCTAATTACAATTTATCACTATTTTTGGATTTCTAACACTTCTCATATACGTTTCTTCCTGTTAACACAGTTATCAATTATCGTCTATAATATATTTTCCTTATCACATATGGGCCAATATCATGGTCATGCAACATGGGCTTAATTCTAGAAATCCAATTATGACATTATAATTGGCCCAATTTACAGATAAATGAACACAATTAGGCCCAAAATTTTTGTTTATTCAAGTAGTTAATCAAATTACAAGTACAGTCAAACGGGTAAAAATTACGGATGTTACAAGAAGCTGCTACTGTCCAGGTGAACACTAGTACTGGACCTACCCCAAATACTGGCGGGGAAAATAATATGGCAACATTTGTAACACAACAGTTGTTGGCTGCTATGCCTAATTTGGTCGCTCAGATTACGGCGAGCATGAATGCCAATAACAACCATCAAGCTGACAATAGTCACAGTGTGGAGCCTACTGCTGAACAAGTTATTCCTCGAGTGCATCTGCACGGGGCTGACTATAAGACCTTCACTCAATGCAAACCGAAGGAATTTCATGGCACTGAAGGTCCTGTTGGTCTAATCAATTGGCTGGAAAGCATAGAGGTTGTGCTTCATATCAGCCGTTGTGCTGAAGAGTACAAAGTGGAATATGTCGTTGCTCAATTTCAAAAGCACGCGTTGTCATGGTGGAACGAACAGATTAGGACTCGTGGTCGAGAGCCGGCATATAGCATACCTTGGTTGAACTTTAAAAGGATGCTCATGGAAAAGTACTGTCCTCGTGAGGAAGTACAGAAAATGGAAGGTGAATTCTGGAATCATAGTATGATTGGACTAGACAACGAGAAATACACAACTCGTTTTCATGATTGGCAAGACTAGTTCCTCGTATGGTAGATACGGAGGAGAAATTGATCGAGAGGTACTGTTATGGCTTGTCACCTGATGTCCGAAGATTGGTAGCCGCTTTTAATCCTACGACTCTTCAAGCGGCAGTTAGTGCAACCAACCGAATGGTGATAGACTTGAAAAGAACCACCGGTTCTTCTGTTGGAACCGAGGTTGTCAAGAGGAGGAATGATTATGCCTCTGGTTTAGGTGACGGTGGAAATGGCAAGAGGTTTAGGATTGCCAGAAACTTCGTTGTGGTTGCTCAAGATGCCAAGAGGTACACCGGCGTAGAACCAAAGTGTAATAGGTGCGACCTCCATCATAAGGAAATTGTCCTACTTGCCACCGTTGTAAACAGACGGGGCATTTGGCAAAGTATTGTAGGGACAAGGCACCTGGTCAATGTTACGAGTGTGGAAGCGAAACACATATGCGTCCCGCATGTCCACGACTCAATCTAAACCCGAACAACAATGCTATAGTTCCCGTGAGGAACAATGCGGGGAACAATCAAGCTAGAAATCAAGAAGGACGAGGTAGAGGCCGAGTTTTTGCTTTGGATGCTGCTGATGCACGACGTGATCCCAACGTTGTGATAGGTACATTCATACTCAATAATCATTATGTTTTTGTGTTATTCGACTCTGGTGCTGATAAAAGCTTTATATTCTTAGAATTTAAGTCCCGATTTGGTATAGTGGCTATCCCCATGAAAGACACTATATTGTAGATATGCAAACGGTCAAAAATATTGCTAGAGATCATTTAGTAGATTGCAATTTCACATTGTCTGGCAAAACCTTTAAGATAGATTTGATTCCCATAGAACTAGCAAGTTTTGATGTGATAGTTGGTATGGACTGGTTGTCTAGTGTTCGCGCCGATATTGGTTGTTACGAGAAAGTTGTGAGAATACCTCTATCAAATGATGAAATGTTAATAGTGCAAGGAGAGAAGTCAGGGAAAGAATTGATCTTAGTGTCGGCGATAAAAGCAAATAGGTACTTACAAAAAGAATACCCTGCTTTCTTGCCACTAGTTGTTGAAAGGAAGCCAAAGGGTAAAGACATTCAAGACATTCCAGTAGTTAAGGACTTTCCAGAAGTTTTCCTGAAGGGGGGGGTGGGGGGGGGGGGGGGGGGGGGGGGGGGGGGGTGGGGGGTGGGGGGGGGGGGGGGGGGGGGGGGGGGGGGGGGGGGGGGGGGGGGGGGGGGGGGGGCGGGGGGGGGGGTGGTGCGGGGGGGGGGGGGGGGGGGGGGGGTGGGGCGCGGGGGGTGGGGTGGGGGGGGGGGGCCGTGGGGGGGGGCTGGGGACAAAAAAACTTTGTGCTTTCTTTTTTTTTTGTTGCACACCCTTTTTTTGTAGGTGTTTTTTTTTTATTTTGTTTTGGTTTTGTTTTTTTGTTGTGTTTGTATTTTGTTGGTTTGTTTTGTTTTTGGTTATTTGTTTTTTTAATGTGTTTTTCGCTTGTTGTTTTTTTTGATGTGTTTTGGTATTTGGGTGGTTTTTTTTTGTTTTTGTTTGTTAGTATTTTTGGTTTTGGGCTTAAAACAAATCAACAACAAAACAAAAAAATAACAAATCAACAACAAAACAAAAAAATAATAACAAATAAACAAAAAAACACAAAAAAAATTAAAAAAAAATTAAAAAAAAAAAAAAAAAAAAAAGCGGGCGGGGGGGGGGGGGGGCGGGAGGGGGGGGGGGGGGGGGCGGGGGGGGGGGGGGTGGGGGGGGGGGGGGGGCGGGGGGTGGGGGGTGGGGAGGGGGGGGGGGGGGGGGGGGGGGGGGCGGGTGGGGGGGGGGGGGCGGGGGGGTGGGGGGGGGTGGGGGGGGGGTGGGGGGGGGGGTGGGGTGGGGGGGGGGAGGGGGGGGGGGCGGGGGGTGGTGTGGGGGTGGGGGGGGGGTGGGGGGTGGGGGGTGGGGAGGGGAGGGTGGGGGGAGGGGGGGGGGGGGGTGGGAGGGGGTGGGGCGGGGGGCGTGTGGGTGGGGGGGGTTGGGGGGTGGGGGGGGTGGGTGGGGGGTGGGGGGGGGGGTCGGGTTTGGGGTATGGTGGGGGGGGGGGGGGGGGGGGGGGGGGGTGGGTGGTGGGGGGGCGTGGGGGGGGGGGGGGGGGGGGGGTTGGGTGGGGGGTGGGGGGTGGGGAAGCCGAAGGGTAAAGACATTCAAGACATCCCAGTAGTTAAAGATTTTCTAGAAGTATTTTCTGAAGATTTGACGGGACTTCCACCTCACAGACCAGTTGAGTTTGGAATAGATTAGTCCCTGGAGCTGCACCCGTGGCCAAGGCACCCTATCGTCTTGCGCCATCAGAAATGTAAGAATTGTCCGAACAACTTCAAGAGTTGTTAGGTTGCTAAGATGTCCAAGAGGTACACCGGCGTAGAACCAAAGTGTAATAGGTGCGACCTCCATCATAAGGGAAATTGTCCTACTTGCCACCGTTGTAAACAAACGGGGCATTTGCTAGAGATCATTTAGTAGATTGCAATTTGACATTGTCTGGTAAAACCTTTAAGATAGATTTGATTCCCATAGAACTAAGCAGTTTTGATGTGATTGTTGGTATGGACTGGTTGTCTAGGGTTAGAGCTAATATAAGTTGTTATGAGAAAATTGTTAGAATACCTCTACAAATGATGAAACGTTAATAGTGCAAGGAGACAAGTCAGGGAAAGAATTGATCTTAGTGTCGGCGATAAAAGCAAATAGGTACTTACAAAAAGAATACCCTGCTTTCTTGCCACTAGTTGTTGAAAGGAAGCCAAAGGGTAAAGACATTCAAGACATTCCAGTAGTTAAGGACTTTCCAGAAGTTTTTCCTGAAGATTTGACGGGACTTCCACCTCACAGACCAGTTGAGTTTGGAATAGATTTGGTCCCTGGAGCTGCACCCGTGGCCAAGGCACCCTATCGCCTTGCGCGTCAGAAATGCAAGAATTGTCCGAACAACTTCAAGAGTTGTTAGCCAAAGGACTAATTCGCCCAAGTTCATCACCTTGGGGAGCTCCTATCCTTTTTGTCAAGAAGAAAGACGGCTCTATGCGCATGTGTATTGACTACAGAGAACTGAACAAGTTGACTGTCAAAAATCGATACCCTTTACCTCATATCGACGACTTATTTGACCAACTGGAAGGTGCATCACACTTTTCCAAGATCGATCTCAGATCTGGGTATCATAAACTCAGGGTCAGAGAGACAGACATTCCTGAAACAGCCTTCAGAACTCGTTATGGACATTATGAGTTTTTGGTTATGCCGTTTGGTTTAAACAATGCACCTGCTGTGTTTATGGATTTAATGAATCGAGTATGTCGACCATATCTAGATAAGTTTGTCATCGTGTTCATTGATGACATACTGATCTACTCAAGAACTAAAGACGAACATGAAGGTCATCTGAGAACCATTCTACAACTGCTCAAGGATCAAAGTTGTACGCGAAATTCTCAAAATGTGAATTCTGGATTAGGGAAGTACACTTCTTGGGTCATGTAGTAAATGCGAATGGTATCCATGTAGATCCATTTAAGGTCGAAACAATAAAGAAGTGGGAAGCCCCTAAGACTCCGACGGAAATTCGTCAATTTCTTGGTCTGGCTGGCTATTACAGGAGATTCATTGAGAATTTCTCTAAGGTTGCTCAACCTTTGACTTATTAACTCAGAAGACTAAAGAGTTTATTTGACAGGATCCCAAGAAAAGGCCTTTCAGACATTAAAAGACAGACTGTGTAATGCTCCTATTCTAGCATTACCGAATGGCATCGAAAATTTCGTGGTATATTGTGATGCCTCACATCAGGGCATGGGATGTGTACTTATGCAAGAAGGTAAGGTCATTGCTTACGCTTTTAAGTTGAAAGGATAGAATTTCACTATCTTTCATAACAAGGGCAAGTTCTTATCTTGGCTCGTCATTAAGGGATAGAGTTTTAGACGATCAAAACGAAGCCCTACAGCCAGGGCGTATCGAGAAAGAAGCATTGTGGAATGCTGACCGTTTGTTTGAATTAGATGGCGATGGAATTCGACACGTTAAGGGCAGAGTGTGGATTCCCAAGTATAATGGGCTTAGAGAACTTCTAATGAACGAAAGTCATCGATCTAGATATTCAATCCATCCTGGTGCTGACAAAATGTACCATGGACTAAAGGACTTTTATTGGTGGCCTGGTATGAAAAGAGATATCGCCACTTATGTCTCAAAGTGTCTAAATTGTTCAATGGTCAAGGCGGAGCACCAAAAGCCTTCTGGGCTGCTCCAACAACCCAAAATTCCTGACTGGAAATGGGAAGAGATTACTATGGACTTCATTACGAAGTTGCCTCGAACCCTTAAAGGATACGATACGATTTGGGTCATTGTCGACCGCTTGACGAAGTCTGCTCATTTCATTCCAATCCGAGAGAGTTGGAAGATAAGGAAATTGTCTCAATTATATATTGAAAAGATCGTATCACTTCATGGTGTTCCTTTGTCTATTATCTCTGACCGTGATGGTCGTTTCACTTCACAATCATGGCAATACTTTCAAGAAGCCCTAGGCACTCAATTGAAATTGAGTATGGCTTATCATCCACAGACAGACGGACAAAGTGAACGTACCATTCAGACTTTAGAGGACATGCTTCGGGCATGTGTCATTAACTTCAAAGGTAGTTGGGATACCTTTTTTGCCGTTAGCTGAATTTTCATATAACAACAGTTATCACACTAGCATCAAATGTGCGCCTTATGAGGCTTTGTATGGACAAAAATGTAGATCTCCTGTCTGTTGGCTTGATGCTGGAGAACGTCTTGTACAAATATGGACTATTTCAAAATGAGGGTGGTCTTGATTAAATTATGTAGTAATGGTTTGATTATGTAAGTTTTGTTTATGCAAGTATTGAATTTGTAATTATATATGTATGCATGCATATATAGATATGTATTTGTGTTATGTGCAAAAGTTAGCTATTTCAAGATATACGTGTATGTATGTATGTTGTGTGTATATATATCTATATATATGTATTGGCACTAAACTTCATAAAATTTTCTTGATATACCTTCTATATTTGAGTTGTTGATTATATGTTGGATACATAGAGACTTGTTTGTTGGATTGAATACTTATGAACTTGTTGTTACCTTACATATTCTTGAAGTTGACTTGATAGATCATGGT
>CM067172.1:128583132-128611190 GCA_034093135.1 Erigeron breviscapus
AATGCAGGGACCCAATCTATATGTGTGAAATTGAGCTCATAAAACTAATGCAGGGAAAGTGTTAAGCTTAACCCGTACTTGTCTCAGCCGGATGAGTGCGTTGATGCAGTTGTTGCTTGGGTGGCTCCTCGCAACATGGTCTTTATAACGCAGGGTGAGTAATACGAGAGGTTTGACCAACCTCCACATACGGATTACTCTTGGATTGGCTTGCCACTCCTTAACGACGTAAGATGAGTAGTCTTTTGACTGATCATCCAGTCGGGTGTGATGCAGGGCACACTTATATGCAGTTAACAAAGATAAGTGTGACAATGTGTGAACTAATGCAGGATAGGCACATTTAGGATGATTATCCTAATTAATATGAAGTCGAAATGTAGTATATGTGTGAAGTGTGATGTGTGTTGTGCCTAATAAAACTTGTCTAATAATGAAGATTGTTTTAATTGGACAAATGCTTTTAATTAAGTGTTATCTTACTTAGCTATTCTTATAACTAACACTTGCTTCTTTAATGTGGTTGTTCCCTCAGGTTTAGCTTGATGGAAATAGATGAAGGATGTGTGAGCTTGGGTAGATTCATTGAAGGAGCCTTAGTTATCCATAGACGATTCTTTGCTTAGACATTTATTTACATTTCGTACTTAATGTCGAATTTATGTTGTGACATGTGAACGGTTGTTTTATGTTGGGCAACCGTTGGGTTTTCATTTGAACTATTGTTTGATATGGCATGTAACACCAAATAAATGCAGAAACCGAAATGTTTTTATTGGTTTTGACTTTTACAGTCTTTACTTCCGCAATTTAACACCGTTAGGTGAAAAGTTTTGAAAACCCATATTTTTAAACGACGGGTGTTACAGTCTAATACAATTAAAGCTAATAACATGAGAGTCCTCAAAGTCTGAAGCTAATTGTACGTCCAATGTCAAAAGAATGGCCCTATAATGCCATAGAAGATCCAAGAACTTACTGTTGGTTACCTGAAAAGCATGAAATTTGAGAGGATCAACTATCGAAATAGTTGGTGAGTTTACAGTGTGTTTGACTAAAGGATCAGTCGTCATTGGGAGCACACAATGACATGTAGTTATTTAAGATAAGACAGTCGGGATCACATATCCGACAATACTATAACAAGATAGCCGGGATCACATATCCGACAATAAGACCAGAACCAAGACAGTCAGGCAATAACTACGTAGGGGGAAACATTTCAGTTCGTCAAACACAAAGAACAGTTTAGTCAGCCGACCACATGGCAAGTACAAAGTCATTTAGTACAAATAGTTCATAAGACATGTATACACATTTCTAGACAGCCGTCAACATGGCAAGAACATAGGCAAATGATTTAAGTAGCCAAATCACATGGCATAGACAAAGACAAATCATTTATAAAGTAGTCGTGTATACAGTACATGCTTTCAGGCCCAAAGTAAAAGGAAAAAGGGCGCCATAAACTCACCTTAGCGATCAAAGAGCTAATAGAATGAGTAGTCCGAGAATATGAGCAGTCTAGTCTCCACTTCTATCCAAAACCTAGGATATGAGTACCAATGGTGAGGATCAAATCTCACGACGACAAGTATCCTACGTACAACTACTTAGCTATCGATCCTAGAATGCCTTAACCGAGAATGTGATTTAATGTTCGTTACATTTGACTCAAATTACTAATGTCAATGACATTGTCATTAAAAGATAGTCTAAAGTATCAATTCATATAAACGAAGTTTAAGTTCATAAGTCATCAAAAAGTCCGAAATGTCAAACAGCTCAAGACTCGCGGCGCGACCTGGGCTCGACACGGCCCGCGGCGCGACCTAGTGGTCTCGCGGCGCGACCTAGTCTGGGCAGAACTCGCGGCACGACCTAAAGGTCTCGCGGCGTGAGTCGCAGTTCAAAGTTCAGGTTCTGCTCGATAACAATACACCTCGCGGCGCGAGGTTGATGACTCGTGGCGCGAGCTATGACCTGATCGAGCCAAAGTTCAGTTTTTCGACCATTTGCCATAACCAAAACACTTCCAATTCAATTCTTTTCATTTCAATACTCAAAAACAAGTCTAAAGAGTCTGGTAACAAACCCATTTACTAACCATTTCATAATTTCTACCATTTTGACTTTAAAACCACTTTCTAAGTCAAAAACCTAATTAAATCAACTAAAACCCTAATTTCATATTAAGTTCAAAGGATTTCAAATCAATATACAAAACTGAAACAAACCCTTAAACGAATTTAAATCAAATCAAAGTTTGAGAAAATTACTTACCAAATTGAGTTCTTGAGATAATTGAAGAAAATGGTAAATATGATGATGATTCCTTGCTAAAACCCTAATTTATTATGGAATATGATTATCTCCTTTGAATTTGCCTTTAATTTCACCTTGCCAAATTGAATTTGAGGTGATGAAGATATTTGTGTGTGTGTTCCTAAGTGTGTGTGTCGACAGAGAGAAAGAAAAGAAGGAGGGAAAAGGAGGGAAAGTTTGTTGGTTTATTTCTAGCCACAAACAATTAAAACCGGCCCATGTGGCCTCCTTTTAGATATTTCTAATACCCTTAATTCGGTAAAATGCTTACGATTAAATACCGTTTGACCAAAAGGTAAAAATGTAAAGTAAAGGTATTTTCCCTCGTGTTATTTAAATTAAGACAAGTAAATAAAATTTCGTCAAAGTGAACTTTATTAATATTAAGTCTAGACAGTCTAATTATTTTGTACAAGACATAACCTTTAAATATTAATTTAAAGTTATATTTAAGACTCGGCATTCGTCTAGATAGCTAAAAGTCTACGTCATCAAGATATGTCTAATTTGACTAAGTCAAAAGTCTAAAAGTCTAATAATGTCTACGTCAAATGACTGTATAATTGATATTAAGACTAACCCGATGTTAATTAATTACGAGTTGTCACAGCATCCCCGACTTCTTAGGATTTCGTCCCGAAATTAACTGTTGCTCAGTAAACAGATGAGGATAAGTCTCCCTCATATAGTCCTCAAGTTCCCAAGTCGAGTCGGGACCATGTTTCGAGTTCCAATAAACCTTGACCAATTTGATACGACTACGTCTAAGTTGTTTGAGCTGTTGGTCTACAATTTCAACAGGTTCCTCGACAAATTGAAGAGAGTCAGTCACTTGCAGCTCTTCGACAGGTACGACTAAAGTTTCATCAGTCAGACATTTCTTAAGATTTGACACATGAAACGTGTGATGAACATGTTCTATCTCTTGAGGTAATTCGAGTTTATAAGCCACGGAACCAATTCTTTGAACAATTTTGAATGGTCCAATATAACGAGGACTAAGTTTTCCTCGCACGCCAAAACGTGCAGTGCCTTTCCAAGGTGACACTTTCAACATGACCTTGTCTCCCACTTGAAACTCAAGTGGTTTCCGTCTACGGTCAGCATAGCTCTTTTGGAGATCTTGAGCCGCCTTCAGCCGTGCCCTAATTTCAACAATTTGATCAGTAGTCTTCTGAACTAGTCCATATTTGTACAAACGACGTTCTCCAGCATCAAGCCAACAGACAGGAGATCTACATTTCTGTCCGTACAAAGCCTCATAAGGCGCACATTTGATGCTAGTGTGATAGCTGTTGTTATACGAAAATTCAGCTAACGGCAAAAAGGTATCCCAACTACCCTTGAAGTCAATGACACATGCCCGAAGCATGTCTTCCAAAGTCTGAATGGTACGTTCACTTTGTCCGTCTGTCTGTGGATGATAAGCCATACTCAATTTCAATTGAGTGCCTAGGGCTTCTTGAAAGTATTGCCATGATTGTGAAGTGAAACGACCATCACGGTCAGAGATAATAGACAAAGGAACACCATGAAGTGATACGATCTTTTCAATATATAATTGAGACAATTTCCTTATCTTCCAACTCTCTCGGATTGGAATGAAATGAGCAGACTTCGTCAAGCGGTCGACAATGACCCAAATAGTATCGTATCCTTTAAGGGTTCGAGGCAACTTCGTAATGAAGTCCATAGTAATCTCTTCCCATTTCCAGTCAGGAATTTTGGGTTGTTGGAGCAGCCCAGAAGGCTTTTGGTGCTCCGCCTTGACCATTGAACAATTTAGACACTTTGAGACATAAGTGGCGATATCTCTTTTCATACCAGGCCACCAATAAAAGTCCTTTAGTCCATGGTACATTTTGTCAGCACCAGGATGGATTGAATATCTAGATCGATGACTTTCGTTCATTAGAAGTTCTCTAAGCCCATTATACTTGGGAATCCACACTCTGCCCTTAACGTGTCGAATTCCATCGCCATCTAATTCAAACAAACGGTCAGCATTCCACAATGCTTCTTTCTCGATACGCCCTGGCTGTAGGGCTTCGTTTTGATCGTCTAAAACTCTATCCCTTAATGACGAGCCAAGATAAGAACTTGCCCTTGTTATGAAAGATAGTGAAATTCTATCCTTTCAACTTAAAAGCGTAAGCAATGACCTTACCTTCTTGCATAAGTACACATCCCATGCCCTGATGTGAGGCGTCACAATATACCACGAAATTTTCGATGCCATTCGGTAATGCTAGAATAGGAGCATTACACAGTCTGTCTTTTAATGTCTGAAAGGCCTTTTCTTGGGCATCCTGTCAAATAAACTCTTTAGTCTTCTGAGTTAATAAAGTCAAAGGTTGAGCAACCTTAGAGAAATTCTCAATGAATCTCCTGTAATAGCCAGCCAGTCCAAGAAATTGACGAATTTCTATCGGAGTCTTAGGGGCTTCCCACTTCTTTATTGTTTCGACCTTAGATGGATCCACGTGGATTCCATCCGCATTCACTACATGACCCAAGAAGTGTACTTCCCTAATCCAGAATTCACATTTTGAGAATTTCGCGTACAACTTTTGATCCTTGAGCAAATGTAGAATGGTTCTCAGATGACCTTCATGTTCGTCTTTAGTTCTAGAGTAGATCAGTATGTCATCAATGAACACGATGACAAACTTATCTAGATATGGTCGACATACTCGATTCATTAAATCCATAAACACAGCAGGTGCATTGTTTAAACCAAACGGCATAACCAAAAACTCATAATGTCCATAACGAGTTCTGAAGGCTGTTTCAGGAATGTCTGTCTCTCTGACCCTGAGTTTATGATACCCAGATCTGAGATCGATCTTGGAAAAGTGTGATGCACCTTCCAGTTGGTCAAATAAGTCGTCGATATGAGGTAAAGGGTATCGATTTTTGACAGTCAACTTGTTCAGTTCTCTGTAGTCAATACACATGCGCATAGAGCCGTCTTTCTTCTTGACAAAAAGGATAGGAGCTCCCCAAGGTGATGAACTTGGGCGAATTAGTCCTTTGGCTAACAACTCTTGAAGTTGTTCGGACAATTCTTGCATTTCTGATGGCGCAAGGCGATAGGGTGCCTTGGCCACGGGTGCAGCTCTAGGGACTAAGTCTATTCCAAACTCAACTGGTCTGTGAGGTGGAAGTCCCGTCAAATCTTCAGGAAAAACTTCTGGAAAGTCCTTAACTACTGGAATGTCTTGAATGTCTTTACCCTTTGGCTTCCTTTCAACAACTAGTGGCAAGAAAGCAGGGTATTCTTTTTGTAAGTACCTATTTGCTTTTATCGCCGACACTAAGATCAATTCTTTCCCTGACTTCTCTCCTTGCACTATTAACATTTCATCATTTGATAGAGGTATTCTCACAACTTTCTCGTAACAACCAATATCGGCGCGAACACTAGACAACCAGTCCATACCAACTATCACATCAAAACTTGCTAGTTCTATGGGAATCAAATCTATCTTAAAGGTTTTACCAGACAATGTCAAATTGCAATCTACTAAATGATCTCTAGCAACATATTTTTGACCGTTTGCATACTCTACAATATAGGTTTCTTTCATGGGGATAGTTACTATATTAAATCGAGACTTGAATTCTAAGGATATAAAGCTTTTATCAGCACCAGAGTCAAATAACACGAAGACATAATGATTATTGAGTATGAATGTACCTATCACAACGTTGGGATCACGTCGTGCATCAGCAGCATCCAAAGCAAACACTCGGCCTCTACCTCGTCCTCCTTGATTTCTAGCTTGATTGTTCCCCGCATTGTTCCTCACGGGAACTATAGCATTGTTGTTCGGGTTTAGATTGAGTCGTGGACATGCGGGACGCATATGTGTTTCGCTTCCACACTCGTAACATTGACCAGGTGCCTTGTCCCTACAGTACTTTGCCAAATGCCCCGTTTGTTTACAACGGTGGCAAGTAGGACAATTTCCCTTATGATGGAGGTCGCACCTATTACACTTTGGTTCTACGCCGGTGTACCTCTTGGCATCTTGAGCAACCACAACGAAGTTTCTGGCAATCCTAAACCTCTTGCCATTTCCACCGTCACCTAAACCAGAGGCATAATCATTCCTCCTCTTGACAACCTCGGTTCCAACAGAAGAACCGGTGGTTCTTTTCAAGTCTATCACCATTCGATTGGTTGCACTGACTGTCGCTTGAAGAGTCAAAGGATTAAAAGCGGCTACCAATCTTCGGACGTCGGGTGATAAGCCATAACAGTACCTCTCAATCAATTTCTCCTCCGTATCCACCATACGAGGGACTAGTCTTGCCGATTCATGAAAACGAGTTGTATATTTCTCGTTGTCTAGTCCAATCATACTGTGATTCCAAAATTCGCCTTCCATTTTCTGTACTTCCTCACGAGGACAGTACTTTTCCATGAGCATCCTTTTAAAGTTCAACCAAGGTATGCTATATGCCGGCTCTCGACCACGAGTCCTAATCTGTTCGTTCCACCATGACAACGCGTGCTTTTGAAATTGAGCAACGACATATTCCACTTTGTACTCTTCAGCACAACGGCTGATATGAAGCACAACCTCTATGCTTTCCAGCCAATTGATTAGACCAACAGGACCCTCTGTGCCATGAAATTCCTTCGGTTTGCATTGAGTGAAGGTCTTATAGTCAGCCCCGTGCAGATGCACTCGAGGAATAACTTGTTCAGCAGTAGGCTCCACACTGTGACTATTGTCAGCTTGATGGTTGTTATTGGCATTCATGCTCGCCGTAATCTGAGCGACCAAATTAGGCATAGCAGCCAACAACTGTTGTGTTACAAATGTCGCCATATTATTTTCCCCGCCAGTATTTGGGGTAGGTCCAGTACTAGTGTTCACCTGGACAGTAGCAGCTTCTTGTAACATCCGTAATTTTTACCCGTTTGACTGTACTTGTAATTTGATTAACTACTTTAATAAACGAAAACTTTGGGCCTAATTGTGTTCATTTATCTGTAAATTGGTCCAATTATAATGTCATAATTGGATTTCTAGAATTAAGCCCATGTTGCATGACCATGATATTGGCCCATATGTGATAAGGAAAATATATTATAGACGATAATTGATAACTGTGTTAACAGGAAGAAACGTATATGAGAAGTGTTAGAAATCCAAAAATAGTGATAAATTGTAATTTAGATTAGATGACTTTCTTGTTGTTAAGTCATAGGTAAATGATCACTAAGGTTGAGGGGCTAATAGTGATAATTAGCATAAGTGTATAAGTAGCCTATAAATACCCCTCTCATACCTTAGGGATCATAACCTGTAATAACCTTTCATCCTCAATTGATTCCAATCAGCCAAATTTCACACACTTTCTCTCTCAAAACACACACAAACACCAAGAACACACACTCACCAAAACTGCCATTGATGACGTGAATTCGGTGATAGAAATCGTGTTATAACATGTGGTATCAGAGCAAAATATCATTCTGATATCGATCCATAACTGAATTCAGTCACAAATTCATCAAAAATCAAAAATATTTACATTTTTTTGTTCGTATTTTTCATCTACTGTTTCATCAAAATTCACCTCTCAAATCGCATAAAATCACAGTTATTTGTTCACCAATAGATTCGTGGAAGTTAAAAACATAATCCTGTCAAGTTTCAAGTTCCAATTCGATCTAAATCTCGAGTTTGAATTTTTGCATTTTAGCGCGAAATTTGGGATTCGAATCTGTTGTGTTTTGTGTTGAATTTTGTTAATCGGTGTGTTGCTAAGGTGAAAACAAACAGTTTGCAAGTGAATTCGTGATCTAACTCCTAGTAAATCGAAAGTTATTGAAGCTTTTCTACGTCGTTAATAGAGAAAACTGCTGCTGTTCATGTTCATGATGAAGAAGATGACTTCAGGACGATCTTGTTCCTGATTTTGTGTTGATACGATCTCCAGTAGTGTTTTTGGTCTAGAACGATCTTCTCAAGATCATCTCAGGCTTGAAAAACCAATTTCCCATACTTTGTGCTTAGTGGGTTGTAGGACGATCTCCTCAAGATCGTCTTGACAAGTGGTTGTTTGTGGTGTAGTGTTTGTTTGTAAATTTTGGTTGGGAACCAAATTTACTCTGGCTAACTAATCCGTAAGGATTGGTTTTGGTCAATTCAAACATTAATAAGGTTTGATACTTGAGATTTTTTCTTAAGGCAGAGGTTAAGACAATCTCATTAAGATCGTTTTGATGTGTGAACTTAGGACGATCTTTTCAAAATCGTTTTAGGTTTTTGGTGTGTGAGGTTGATCATTTGAAGTTGTTGTGATTGGGAATCACACACTTCCTGGGTAATTGATCTTTAAGATTGGTTTTGCTCAAAATTCCTTTCTTCCATATCATACCGTTACTCTGTCCGATTTTCTCAAAAATACTTAGAAATTTTCTTTTCAAAGATAAGAAATCCAAGACGATCTCCTCTAAGACGATCTCGTTTAAGACGATCTCCTCTAAGACGATCTCCTCTAAGACGATCTCCTCTAAGACGATCTCACCTAGGACGATCTTCCCAAGATCGTTTCAAATTCTGATTTCTTCAACTTTTGATCCAAATTCAATTTTCAAACCAAATCAATTTCAAATGGCTTCTCGTGAAGCATTGGCATTAGGTTCAGATACAAGACCTCCAGTTCTCTACCGTGGTTCCTATGGACTATGGAAGAAAAGATTTATGGACTATGTGGAAAGTCAAACAAATGGTCATCTGATGAAAGATTCCATCCTTAATGGACTTGCAGTTCATCGCCATCCCACTACTGATGCAATTCTAACTCATGATCTTTTGAATGCTGAACAAAAAGATCGAACAACTGCAGATAACAGAGCTAGATCATGCTTATACAAAGCACTACCGGATGAAATCTATGGCTCTGTTGATTCTTATGATACAACCAAGGAGATATGGGATGAGGTGGCTAGACAGATGGAAGGAGCTGACGTGACTTCAACGATAAGATTGACCAATGTTTTGACTGAGTTTGACAACTTCACAAAATTGCCAAATGAAACTCTTGAGGCTGTCTACTACAGATTCTGCAATGTCATAAATGAACAGAGGAAGAACAATGTCAAGAAAACAGAGATTGAGTTAAACATCAAATTCATCAAAGCTCTTGGTCCAGAATGGGAAGATTTTGGAACACAGATCAAGCAACATCAAAATCTGACCAAGTTCACCATTCATACTCTTTATGAATCTTTCAAACTCAATGAAAACCAAGTCCTAAACAAAGCTTCATCAAGCAAAATGCCAGAAGTTGTATCTGCTGATCCTTTGGCATTGATTGTTGAGAAAAAGATTTCTGAAGCTCTTAAGAGGCAAATGGTAGTTGTTTCTTCATCTGATGAGGAGGGAGATGATCTGATGGCTACAAGAGATGGTGTTTCAGATGAACTATATCAAGCTCTTGCCGCGGTAACAAAGCATTTCAAGAGAAAATTTTACAAAGCGAGGCCAACAAACAACAATCTCCGCACTGCTTCTACAAGTTCATTTCCCAAGAAGGAACATTATCATCCTAAGAGTAATGAGCAAGGTGAAGCTAGTGGATCAAAACATGGTGAAAAGAAGGAAGCTTATGAGAAACAAGTTGTTGAGAAGGGTAAGACATCAGGCAAAAAGTGCTACAATTGTGATGTTCCTGGACATTTTGCTGTTGATTGCAAACAACCTCGAAAGCGGAATTATGAGTATTACAAGCAGAAGATGCTGTTAGCCAAACAAGTTGAAGCAGGACATGCATTGCTCGCTGAAGATGACAAATGGCTATTACTCTCAGATGATGAAGATCAAGATCTCTCTGCTAATGTTTGCTTTATGGCAAGGTTGAACAAGGACAAAGTTTTTGAAGCAGAAAGCACTGATGATGAATACCCAGATGATGAGGTAACTCTCGAATCTATTTTTTCTTTGATTAAGGATAAAGAGTCATGTAGATTAGCTTTGTCAAAATTGACAACTCATATCAAATCTTTAGCCAACAAAAACAAAAAGTTGAAAATAGTATTTCATTTTCTAAAAGTGAATTTTCAAAACTTCTTGAAGAACATTCAAAATTACTTTTTGAACATGATGCTATTAAACAAGATTTTCAAGCATACAAAGATGAAATGTTTGTTAAAGAATGTGTTGAATGTCTCTCCTGATTCTAAGTTATTACAAAAATGTCACAATCTTGAAAAGACCATTCATGATCTTGAAAAGGCCAATCAAGATCTTGAAATTCAAAAGACCAATGAATGGCTTCGGGCAAATGCTAGACAAATGGATGTTGATATTCTTAATAAAAAGCTCCAAGAAGCTAAACCAAACAATAAGGAAGATTTCTGATTTAAATCATAATTGTTTTCTAAAAGGCATTGAGATTGAGAATCTTGAAAAACAAGTTGAGGAATTTAAAAAGAATATACTTTTCTATCAAGAAAAGTTATATAAAGTTGAACAAAATCCTCTCTGGATTTCACTGCCTATTTCAACAAGTCAAAAATTGACAGAAAGGATCTTCTTCTCGGGTTGGGATTTGAGAATATCACACCATTACAAAAAGCCAAAGAGGAAATTGAACCCTTGTATGATGAAAAATTTCTACGACTTGGTATGATACAACAATTTATTCGTCCATTGGATGACGAATTTAAGACTGATGAAGTTGAGAGAATACCAAAACATGAATTTTTGGTTAATTATGATGCAATAAATGATTCATACAAAACTAAAGAATCTTCAATTTTCAAATTGGAAGAAATTGAATCAAATTTTCAAAACCAAGAATCTGTCGGTACTCCACCTAAACCAACTAAAATGTATTTTCCAACCACATTTTTAGAAAAACAAGTAGAAGGTTTACAACAAAAGGTGGAATCTCAACAAAAAGTTATTAATCATCTCAAGTCTCAAAGTCTGAATTCAGAGGATAAATGTATTGTTGTTGATACTAAGAAAGTTTGTGAGAATGTTTCTACTCAAACTGACCTAAGTGCTTTAGTAGACCATTCTACTCAAACTAATTGTGATTCATCTACCAATACCTCTACTCAGACCTTGACTGATTCTCTTGAATGTACTTGTCAAAATACTGCTACTCTTATAGCTGATAATTATGTGCAATCTGATTTATCTGATGAAGAACTTGCACATAGTTTAGTTTTGATATGGTACTTCTATAGGTTTTTCACATGGAATACTGTAGATGAGTTAGTTATTCACCCTAAACCTAGTGCTAGTATAGGTGTTGATACTTCTACTCAATTTTCTTGTGAGACCAAAGATGTGTCAGTTCAAGTTGACCTTATTTCCGAGACTACCCATGATGTGAAGTTGGACACCAAGATTCCTGATTTTTCAAAACTTTCAAATGAATTTGAAACTAATCAATCTCCATTGAAATTTTCTTTTTCAAACGATGTCACACAAGATGATTTTGATAAATTCATGGAGGGAGAATATGTTTTTAATTCAAAAACTGAGAAAAAGATTGAATCTACCAAAATCAAAGTTGAAACAAAAGTGGAATCTCAAAAACCATTGTCCAAAGCTCCAACTTCATATTACTCAAAGAAACGAGTTAAGTCCAAACTCGTCAAGACTGAACCAAAGACCATTAAGTTAGAAACCTTTGTTGCTACCCAGTGAAACATGTCAAAAAGGAACAAGCTGAGACCCCACTCAGGACAAAGTACACCAAAGTGAAACTTCCGAAAGACTATCCTAATGCTTCTCAATCTAGCTCTCAATCTAGCTCTATACCTAAGGTGTCTAAGTCTAGCTCAGTTTCGCTAACTAAGGACGCATCAAATGGTACAACTAGATATAGGGATAGATATGGATGGTTTTCTCATGATAAACCAAAGAAGCAAGAAGTTTCCTCACCTCCAAAAGAATCCAAAAAGATGAAAGTGTTTAAAACCCCTCGTTCTAATCTTCTTAGTTTCAATTCAACAGGTGGAAAGAGCATAACTAGTGGTGCTAAATGGGTTGCTAAAACATTAGTACCTAAGATCACTAGTAATCAAAAGGATGTTGAGAAAAAGAAGAAAAGAAGGAGGAGAAAGGCTGTTAATAGGAGGAAGGGTGTTCCTGTTAATCGAAACAATTCTTCTTTGTTAAATAATGTTGAATATGCCAAGGCAAGACCTTGTGAGCTTGTAAACAATTTTAATTCCCGTACTTCTGTGGTTGATGTTGATGCTTGTAGACATGTTACTTTTAATTCTCATGTGAATGTTCGTACTTTTTATTCAAATGTGTTTGTTGATAATGTGCTTGTTAATGCTTATGTTGATTCGAAAACATGTTTGAATGCATTTCCTAAGTTATATACCCTGCCTGTTTTAACTAACCATCAAGAACCCGTCTTCAAGTGGGTACCTAAAATCGGTTAAATTTCTTTGATTGCAGGAAATAACCATCTGTGTTTGGATACTCGATTCCGGGTGTTCAAAGCACATGACTGGAAATAAATCTTTGCTCAAGAATTTTGTTGAACGATTCATGGGAACAGTTCGCTTTGGAAACAACAAATTCGCTCCTATCTTAGGTTATGGAGACATTGAACGAAATGGAATTGTCATTAAGAAAGTTCACTATGTTGAAGGATTAAGTCATAACTTGTTCAGTGTTGGACAATTCTGTGACAACAATCTTCAAGTTCTTTTTTGACAATCTCTATGTAAAGTCCAAACTCTAGATGGAGTTGATATTCTTTGCGGTGATCGTGATGATAATCTTTTTACCGTCAATCTTGATGATAACCAACCAACCGATAATATTTGTCTCATTTCAAAGGCTACTTCAAAGAATTCTTGGTTATGGCATAGAAGGCTTTCTCATCTGAATTTCCAAACTATCAATACTTTGGTCAACAAGCATCTTGTTGAAGGCTTACCTGACTATAAGTATGAAAGTGAGCATGTTTGTCCTTCTTGTGCTGTTGGGAAGATTAAGAGAGCTTCTCATAAACTGAAGAAATCTCCAAATTCTTTATCACCTCTTCATTTGCTTCACATGGATCTTTGTGGGCCGATGAAAGTACAAAGCCGAAATGGGAAGAAATACATCTTGGTTATTGTTGATGATTATTCAAGATATACTTGGGTCAAGTTTCTTGCATCTAAAGATGAAACAACTCAGTTGTTGATAGATTTCATCACTACTACTCAAGTAAATCTTCAACTTCCAGTTCGTTACATCCGTTCGGATAACGGTACTGAGTTCAAGAATGCTGTTTTTGATGAATTCTGCAAATCCAAAGGTATTACTCATCAATTTTCAGCAGTTCGCACCCCACAACAAAATGGTGTTGTTGAAAGGAGAAATCGATCGCTAGTGGAAGCAGCAAGAACAATGCTTGCTTATTCCAAATTGCCATCCAATATGTGGGCTGAAGCTGTTGACACTGCTTGTCACACTCAGAATCGGTCCATTATCAATCAGCGTTTCGAAAAGACTCCTTATGAGGTTGTTAACAAACGCAAACCCAACATCAACTAATTTCATATATTTGGGTGTGTTTGTTACACTTTGAATGATCGGGAGAATCTTGGAAAGTTCGAGAAGAAAGGTGATGAAGGATATTTTGTTGGTTATTCCAAAACATCAATTGCCTACCGAATCTATAATCGCCGAACAAACACAATTCAAGAAACAATAAATGTTTGGTTTGATGAGATGTCAGGCATGATTTTTGAGCAAGAAAGTTTGCTACCAACAAGTAATGATCCAAGTGCTTCAAGTACTTCTACAAGGAATTCTACCTTAGCTTCTAAATTCAAGAAGTTTCCAACTCCAACAAGTGATGAATTAGATATTCTTTTTGAATAATTTTATAATTCAAAACCGATTCATGATCAAGAACCTCAAGTAATCGTTGAACCAATTCAAAACAATGAACCTCTTCATAACAACGATTCAGTTCCTGACAACATTCATGAATCGTCATCAAGTTCTTCAGAGCAAGAATCCTCTTCTAATGATTCTTATCCACCATCCTCTCTTGATAATTCTTCTCAAGTGAATGTTCAAGAACAACCTTCTCGATTTACTCAGACAACAAATCCTTTGAACACTCCAAATGTGTATGTACCACTTGACTTTGATCATCCAGCTTATGAGGAAAGAGTTCTACCAAGTTATGATTCCATCTCTCAACAAAACTCAAGTTTTAATGATGGTGATGTTGATCTTCAACAACAAGATCCTCTTCCTCATGCTCACAAGTGGACACGTATGCAGAAATACCATCCTACTGATCAAATAATTGGAGATCCACAAGCAGGAATAACTACTCGTACTTCAGTAAATGAGTGTCTTGTTGCACTTTCTCTTAGCAATATCGAACCCAAAACAGTATCTGAAGCTCTTCGTAATCCAGAGTGGGTTAAGGCAATGCAAGATGAACTCGCACAATTTGAAAGACTGAAGGTATGGAGATTAGTTCCAAATCCGAGAAAAGATGATCCAATCGGAACAAAGTGGATATTCAAAAAAAAAAGGATGAGAATGGAGTGGTAGTAAGGAATAAAGCTCGACTTGTTGCAAAGGGTTATTGCCAACAACCTGGTGTTGACTTCGACGAAACTTTTGCTCCAGTTGCAAGAATGGAGGCCATTCGAATATTCTTAGCTTATGCCGCATTCCGAAACTTTACTGTGTTTCAAATGGATGTGAAGACTGCTTCTTGAATGGTGACCTCAAAGAAGAAGTTTACGTTGATCAACCAGAAGGTTTTGTTGATCCTCAAAGGCCAAACCATGTCTACAGGTTAGACAAAGCTCTCTACGGTCTTAAGCAAGCACCCCGAGCATGGTATGATTCTTTAACTACTTTCTTACTAAGAGGTGGCTTTACCAAAGGCACAATTGACCCTACCTTGTTCATTCGAAAACAAGGTAAGCATGTTCTACTTGTTCAAATATATGTTGATGACATTATCTTTGGGTCGACCAGTCAAACATTTTGCCGAAACTTTTCATCTCTTATGGTTAATCATTTTGAAATGAGCATGATTGGGGAAATGAATTACTTTTTGGGTCTTCAAATCAAACAATTACCAACTGGTATTTTTATATCACAAGGTAAATACATAAATGACATGTTGAAAAAGTTTGATATGACTTCATGTTCTTCAATTTCTACCCCAATGGTTGCTCGAACAAACATAAATGCTGATACAAATGGGAAACCATTTGACCAAAAGAGATATCGAAGTATGATTGGTTCATTGTTGTACCTAACAGCATCTCGCCCAGATATAATGTTTGCAACATGTATGTGTGCTAGGTATCAAGCTGCTCCAACTGATTTACATTATCAAGCTGTGAAACGAATCTTTCGTTATCTGAAGGGTACACCCAATTTAGGTCTCTGGTATCCAAGGGATACTGGATTCAATCTAACTGCATATTCAGATGCAGATCATGCTGGTTGTAAGCTTGATCGCAAGAGCACTTCCGGTACTTTACAATTTTTAGGTGATAAAATTGTGAGTTGGTCTTCCAAGAAACAGAATTGTGTGTCACTATCAACGGCTGAAGCTGAGAATATGTGGCTGCGGCTAGTTGTTGTACTCAAGTTTTATGGATGAAGACACAACTAACTGATTATGGTCTGAAATATGATCATATCCCTATCTATTGTGATTCTCAGAGTGCCATTGCTATTGCAGTCAACTCAGTAAACCACTCTCGATCAAAGCATATTGATGTTAGATATCATTTTCTCAAAGATCATATTGAGAAAGGTGACATCGAGCTCTACTTTGTGGGTACTGACTTTCAACTTGCAGATCTGTTTACAAAACCATTGGATGAAAAGAGGTTTAACTTTCTTATCTCCAAGCTTGGTATGTTAAATCTTGAACCTTAACTCTTTTTCCCTTTGAAGGAATTCTTGACTCATTCCAGAAAACAAAATACAAAATTTGAAAAGAGAAAATCAAATACAAAATTGCAAATTTTCAAAAAATAAACAAAAAGATATTTATTTCAAGATGGCTTGTATATACTATGTATGCAACCCGTTCTTCAATGATTTATTTATTTTAGAGTGTTTATACATTCTAAGATCCTGTTGTTATACATATAGATTGATATAAGATTACAAGGAATCGAACGCCTTTGTGTACTTCCAAGTGTTCTTATATGAATATGTATGTGTAATAGCAGTTAATTCTTTCAATTAAAATTTGCTTAAATGTTTTAATTGCCTCCAACTTGTTGATGTAAGATGCGACAGATTGAACGCCTTTGTGTACTCCCTAGCTGTCTTACTATGAACATTGTTGTTGAAGCAAAACTTTGTGTTTCTCAAATGAAAAATCTTGTTCACATTAGACTCTCAAGTTTTCAGAAAATATCACAACAAAGATTTTACTCATTTTGATCTCACAAAAACAATTTTTGCTCCACCTTTCTATGGAAAACATTTTGATCTATTCTTGCATAGATTAAGGAGGAGTTTGTGATTTCAAAAACTTCCAAAACTTCAAATGTGTTTCAAATTTTTTTTCATTCACACATTTGATGTTTTTCCAATGATTTTCAATCAAAAGGAGTTCGGTGATTAGTTTGCACATGAGCGATTAAGTTTTTCTCAAAATTTACTCCATGAACTTCATCATCGCCGATAAGTTCTAACCCCGGAGTATTCACTTCTTTCATTAGACAGTGAGGGTATTTTGAGTGATGTTGTTTTCGTGCAAATAGGATGGAGGGAGTAAAGTCGAAAAGTGAGAGGTTAAGGTGATATGTTGTGAGAAAAGGGTTAAAAGAAATGATACCCTTCCCTAAATTCTCAAATATCCGGGTAAAACACGTTTCTATCGGATGTCATTTGTTGATATCTCGATATTGAAGAAGTCTTCATGGACCCAGTGAAGCGATGCACATCTTTACCTAACCACTCAAGTGTTTCTTAACAAATACTTGTTTCATTTCTCACGGAGATTTTCACATTTCTATTGACTCTTCATTTGGAAGATGTTGATATTGAAAAAGGGCGACATTCTGCTCCAGTCCCCGACTTCATTTGATCACGTTGTGTCTAGAGCTATCTTGATTGATCATTAATTTGATCATCCTTCACTTCTTTAGGACACATTCGAGTCATATCTTTGTGATATTATTGCTTATCTTTGTGATATAGCCGGAACATTTGTAGTGATATCTTAATTGATATTCCACGATGATCGAATGGAAATCCTACCAATGCTAACATCTTTGCCAACGTTGAAAGTAGGTCTCATGATTGCATTTATGTGATTATTGAGTTAACGAGAAGTCTAAATGTGACCTCGATTTTCCCTAAAAAGTCTTTAAGGATAATAGATTGTGGTTATCGAACGCTTCGGTTGTACTAACCATGATTTATATTCTTTGAAGCAATCTCGTGGTTGTAAAGCCGTAGACCGAACTATGTTAGAGACTTGCTTTGTGCATATCTCAATGATACATAGGAAATCCGAAAAATGTTATACATTTCTATCGGTCATTTCATTAATCCTTTCGATTTTTGAACATGCTAACGGATCATTCTTATCCGGTTTCATTTCTCATTACACAAACACAGAAAACACCAACACCGTGATATAACGTTTGTACCAACAACTTCAATCTTACATTTTATTCACCCCTAGGATTTCTTGGGTTGGGCTAATGGTTTGGGTTGATGTTTTGATGGTTGACATTTCTCCATGTGCACAAATTCTAAGCTTTAGATCATGTTATTCCTTTTGACATTTAATCAATAAATGTTTACATAATGACATTGGTTCCCAACTTTGTCATTATGAGGGGGAGAAAATATTATGATTGATTTACTGATTGAGGAAGAAATTAGAATGATTGATAAGGAAAACAAGGAGAAAAGTTTGTGTTTGGTTGTTATAAAAGTTTAAGGTTTAGGGGGAGAAAATTCTTCATGATGTCAAAGATTTTCACTATATTTCAGTCTCTTGTGCTCAGATTTTCACTAGACCTTAGTTTATTGAGATTTTTGGCTTAAAAAGGGGAAATCTGAATTGACTTCAAAGATAAAGAATGAAACCGAAGATGAAAGGATTTTCACTCAAGATGTTACAAAAGTTCAAAGATGCAACAAAAAATGTTTATACTCATGGATTGAGGGGGAGCATGATTACTTCATAAGAAATTCATCCAAAATTCTTTCAAATGCTTACTCTCCAAAGAGTTCAAGTTGATGTGACAAAGATCAAAACTTCAAAAAGGTTGAAAGATTGGTTAGAAGATTCAAGTCAAAGAAGTAAAGCTTCAGAAGAGTCTTCATCAAATACACTTCATTCAAGATCTTCAATTCATACAACAACATTTTATCAAGAAACTCCAATGCATACATCAAGGAGGAGAGTACATATTCATGAAACTTTATTTCAAGAAGATGAAATTCACTCAAAAATCAAAGAATGAAGAATCGAAAAGTTGAATTTCACTCAAGAATCGAAGATTGGAGAATCAAAACCAAGATTTATACCTTCCGCATTCCAAAAGACAACTTTGATTCATGATTCAACAATTCTCGAAGATTCAAGACACACACACACACTCATTATTCTCTGTTCAAAAAGAACATTGAGAATCATCACATGATTTAACTTCAAGAAGTCCAAGACCAAGACTGAATCAAGTTCTCCAAAGACAAAAGAGAAAGCTTTGAAGACTTGTTTCAACACACCAATTGTCTTCACCACCAGGCTCATCAAATTCATTCCTACAAGACAAGATAACACGTACTTCATTCATTACAATACATCACTAAGGGGGAGAATGTTAGAAATCCAAAAATAGTGATAAATTATAATTTAGATTAGATGACTTTCTTGTTGTTAAGTCATAGGTAAATGATCACTAAGGTTGAGGGGCTAATAGTGATAATTAGCATAAGTGTATAGGTAGCCTATAAATACCCCTCTCATACCTTAGGGATCATAACCTGTAATAACCTTTCATCCTCAATTGATTCCAATCAGCCAAATTTCACACACTTTCTCTATCAAAACACACACAAACACCAAGAACACACACTCACCAAAACCGCCATTGGTGACGTGAATTCGGTGATAGAAATCGTGTTATAACAAGAAGCCTTAAGTATAATGTACGGTTTAAACAGTGTCGGTGAAACAGTGTCGGTGGATAAACTAATAATAGAACAATTAAGACAAAGCCCGACATACTTTATGGAAAGTAGGAATACTTGTGAAATTATCACGGACTATATTTGGTTTATTAGTGGAATAATGTTATTAGTAGACATCCGACAAAACTTTTATGAAAGGTTATAAACCCGTGATTTATTTTGGTTGATTAGTAATCATGGACCCGGTCAAGCAGCGGATATATATATCCCTACTATCTCACTTATTGATATATACCGTACTCTATTATTTACTCTATTATTATTATTATTCTTTCTTTCAAGTCCAGAGAACCCAAGCTCCTCCCCTTCATTATTTCTTCTTCTTCTCTTATTAATTCTGATTCCTATCATCAAATTCTTAAGCAAAATCAACTAGTAATTGATATAACAATAACAATTATCATCAAGAATTCAAGATTTTCATGGTTTAAAGAGTTTATTTCATCCATTTTACTTCAAATTCGAATTTATACATCCAAGTACTTTTGGTAAGTAATTTCACTCCTTAAACACTTGTTTTATATCATTACATACCTTAGATAACTAGTTAATTACAAAACCGCGATAAATTTAGTGTTCTTGAGTAAAAATGAGTTTTTCAAGTTCATTAATGGTAACTTATGATTTTGGAAGTGGGTTTTGGTTTAGAAATGATATATATGCTAGATTATACTTGTATTAAGTTGTGTTAAAATTTGGTAGCTCGATTTTAACGTTTGGTGCGTCGATTTGAGGTCAAAAACCCGTTTTTTGTGATTCTGTTGTAAATCGCGTTGTGAGGACTCTTGGTCGTGTCATGAGGCTTCTGGGTTACAAGTATTTCGTATAAAGATCAAAATATCGCGCCGAGATACCAAAATATCGCGCCGCAAACTCGTTTTCTCGCGACGCAAAGTCAATTTATCGCGCCGTGATAAAACTGCAGAAAAGTCATTTTCAAACGCTTATAACTTTTGATCCGTAAGTCCGTTTTCGATGATTCCAGTGACCACGGAAGCGTAATTGAGTCTAGTTTCTAAAAGTATATGCCTCTGAGTCAAGAACGTAGTGTTAACATTTCAAAAGTTTTGATAAAGCAACAGTGGTCAAGTTTTGACTAGTCATTGTGAAACAAAATGTAATGATTCCATTTCGGTTGGATCAAAGTCTTATAAAATGGAAATAATAAAGCTTTTATAGTAAGATTAGGTCAATATTCATAGGACCTTACTTCTTGAGATGCTTTAGGATTAATGTAATACGTGTATGATAGGTTTTGGCTATCGTGGATATCGGTTCTACTTCCTTCCGACTTGGGACTTTATTGCTCATTTTAGGTGAGTTTCGTTGTTCCCTACTCAATTGAGATTCGGGCTGAAAAGTGTACATATACGTGTTTGTTTGATTGTTTGCTTGGTTTGATTTATGGTTTATTGATTGTTTGATGAATTGTTGTTAGAAATATAAATGTAGTAGTTGATTTGTATACTTTATGTTGTTTTGTACTTAGAATGTAAACTTGTTAATATGAAAGGGGGCATAGTGTAAATAGCTCATATGTATATAAACCCCCTCCATTATGTTAATTGTAACTTTTCACCCTATAATACAAACTAATCTTTCCCTGACATCTCTCTACTCTCTCTCTACTTTATCTCTCTAGAAACCACCATTAACACACACAATTACACACACAAAAGCTCGAATTCTAGTGTTTACATTTGGTATCAGAGCACAATCAGAGTTGCTGAACGATCCAAAAGCTTATTACAAGCTTAATTTGTGCTTAATTTCAGAATTTGAGTTGTTTTTCTGAAAGGTTCATTTGCAGAGCTCACTGTTTCAGTGATTCCTGCAAATTAAGTGTGTTTTTATTCGAATTTTGTTCACTGATCGATTTAATATCAGAATATCTTCCTTCGCTATCAATTTTAGAAGCTAATTTCATCATTTGAGTTGTTTTTGTTCGAGCTCTACAAATCGCATGTTCGTGAGGGTTTGAATTCCACTTGAAATTAGCATCTAATTTGTTCGAGGATTTGTGCGCATTGATTTTCTGAACATTTTGATATAAAATTCGAGTTCTAATTCGCAAAAATGAAGAAGATATCGAAGATTTACAGTCTTCTCTGCAAATAAGGGGTTGGCTGCACGAAGAAAACAACCAATAACCGACTATTTTGTCGTGTAGTGGTTACTCGTATTTGCAGAGGTCGTTGGCTAAGTGGTGTTCTTACTTGTACTATTTGCAGAGCAGTTTGCTCGGCAAATACGTGTTTCAGAAATTTTGGCTAAGTACTGGATCTTACTTGTTCTATTTGCAGAGCTTTTTGCTCGGCAAATAGTTATTTCAAGAAATTTGGTTAAGTGTGAAGTTCACTTGTTCTATTTGCAGAGCTCATTGCTCGGCAAATAAGTGGTTCAAGGATTTGTGGTTAAGTGTTGAGGTTACTTGTGCTATTTGCAGAGCTTTTTGCTCGGCAAATAGTTGTTTTTGAGAATTCTTGATTTGAGACTGGTGCTACTTGCATTGTTTGTAGAGGTTTAAGCTCGGCAAACAAGTGTTTTTGATTGGTGTGACTAAGTACAAGTTCTATTTGTACTATTTGCAGAGATATTTGCTCGGCAAATAGTTGAATTTGATTCTTCGACCAAGTGACTTTCTAAATTGTGTTGTTTGCAGAGGTTTAAGCTCGGCATTCAGTTGTTTTTGATTGTTGATCAGAGTACTTGGGTTGCGACTTGGTCACTTACACCATTTGCAGAGGATTAAGCTCGGCACTTAGTTGTTTTTAAGATTCTCAAATCAAAATTTTTCAAGAAAATTTCTCCAAACCATTTTTCATCAATATTCTTCGCGTGGGTAGAAAAATCAAAATTTTCAAAATTTTCAAAATTCTTACTTGTTCTATTTGCAGAGGTTTAAGCTCTGCATTTAGTTGAAATTGAAAATTCTCAAATTTTTCTAAGTCCTTTAATTGCTTGAAATGGCTTCAAGGGAAGCTTTAGCACTTGGTTCTGAAGGAAAGACCACCTGTCTTGTTTAGAGGATCTTATCCTCAATGGAAGAAAAGGTTTCTGAACTGGATAGACAGGCAGAAGAATGGAAAACTGCTAAGGAAATCTTACAAAGATGGTCCTGAGATTCCAAAGAACCCAGTGAATGGAGAAGTTTTACCTGAAGAGAGTTGGAACACAGATCAGAGAAACAGAGTTGAGGCTGACCAAAGTGCAATTGCCTTTCTTTACCAAGCACTTCCTGATGACATTTACTGCAATGTGGATTCCTATGAAACAGGAAAAGACATTTGGGATGAAGTGGAGAAGCAGATGGAGGGATCAGATGTATCAAACACCATTAGGTTGTCGACTGTTCTGAACATGTATGAAACATTCAAACAACAAAAAGGTGAACCATTGAATGAGGTATACATCAGATTCTGCAATGTCATCAATGAGCTGAGAAAGAATGATGTGAAGAGAACCAATATGGAACTGAACATCAAACTCATCAAAAATCTGGAAGAGGAATGGCAAGTGTATGGAACCCAACTCAACCAACAATCAGACTTTGGAAAACTCACCATTCACACTCTGTTTGAAAAACTACAACTTAATGTTGAGGATGTTCAGAGAATTCAGAAGAAGAAAGAAGAGAGTGTACATTCAGATCCATTGGCCTTGGTTGCTGAAAAGAAGACTTCAAGATTGTCAAGACACAGTTTTGTTGAAGTTCAAACTGATTCTGATTCGAGTGAGATGAGTGATTCTGATCTGGATGAGAAACAAAAAGAGATGTACAAAGAACTCGCTTATTTCACTAAGGCTTTCAAGAAGAAATTCTTCAAGAAGAAACCAACAAACAATCAGCTTAGGACTTCATCAGTCTCTTCGTATGCTAAAAATGCGAATGCTCCTAAGTATGATCTGAAGAAAGATTTTGCTGGTGGAGAGAAGAAGTATGACAATCAGAAGAAGTTTGAGAAGAAGGTCATGGATAAGAGAACTGAAGACAGGAAATGCTACAACTGTGGTATCACTGGACATTTTGCCATAAATTGTACTAAACCTCGACAGAAGAACTCCGAGTACTACAAGTACAAACTTTTGCTCGCAAGACAAGAAGAAAGTGGAATTGCTCTTCTCGCAAAGGATGACAAGTGGTTACATCTTTCTGATGAGGAGACAGATGAACTTGCAGCAAATGTGTGCTTCATGACAAAGATCAAGAAATCAAAGGAGTTGGATGATGAAAGTTCTTCTGAAGTCGAGGATGAGGTAATCTCTTTTCCCAAATCAGTGTTAAAACATTATATGGATATGTCTGATACAGCAAGGAAAGATTGCAGGAGTTGAGTAAAAAGAATTTAAAATTAAAGAAAGATTTGGAGGACAAAGAAAAAGATTTTCAAATTAAAATTGATTCACTTCAAAAAGATGTTGAAAATTTGAAATATGAAAAAGCAGCAGTCTCTTTTACTCCAAACTCCAAACTGCATCTTGAGAAACAAGAACTTGAGACCAAAGTTCTTGAACTGAGCAAGACCGTCAGACAACTTCAAGTTGAAAAGACCAATGAGATGTTTCGAGCAAATGCTTTGGCTGAAGACATTGAGTCTTTGAATATCAAGATGAAAGAATCTATCCCTGATGTGACGGAATTTGAAAATAAAATTTCTGACCTAAAATATGAATGTTGTATAAAAGATTCTCTTAAACAAAAACTTGATAAAGAAAATGATGAACTGAAAGCTGAAATCAAGTCTTATCAAGAAAAGTTGTATAAGATCAATCGTTCATATCAACAAGTCTTTTTAAATAGGCCAAGAAATTCAAAAACAATATTCACATCAGGGTTGGGTTATAACAATCCAAAATGTTTGCTCGAAGCACAAGAAGAAGTCCCATCTTATACAACGAATCTTATTTGAGATGTGGGATGACAGACCAATTTGTGAGACCGACTGATAGTGATTATGAGGCTGATGATTTTCTAGAAAAGGGTGCAAAAGTCTATTTTAACTATGAGTTAATGGATGAGTCATATGATTTCTTCGCTAACTCTACACATGAAACAATCAAAGAAAATCATGAGGCTGTCATACCCGAAATTCTTGAGTGTTTTACTGAAAAACCTTTGGATAATTCAATTCCTATTCCAAAACCTGAAAATTTGAGACCTTATGTACCACAACAAGTTTTGGAAAAGGTAATTGACGATCTGCAAAAGTCTCTTGAGGAAAAGCAATCTTTGATAGAAAATTTGAAGGCTCAAAATCATTATGTCATTGACCAACCCAAGATAGAATCACAGATCTTTGATATGTGCAGACTTGATTTTGACCGAAAATTTTCTGAATCATTTGAAAAAATCAATGAGAAGATTTTATCCATGAAAAAGAAAACCAATGTGTTTGAAGAGAATCATCCAATTCATGTTCAAAATGTGAATGTAGACATAAAGAAAGTTGTTCATGTGTCTGTTCAAACTGATGGTGATTTAGATGATGTTCATGATATTGATGATTATTTCTTCCCGATTGCTTCTGAAACTCAATCATTTACCAAGTTTTCTGAGGGAACTCAATCATACTTGAATGAAATTGATGCTTTTAAACAAAAGTTTGAAAAAGAAAGGGAACAAAGGTTAAATGTGCTAAAGGAACTTAATGATCTAAAAGTTGAATTCCAATTTCAGAAAATAGCACTTCAATTTCATAAAGAAAAAAAAAAGCATCAATTCCACTCAAGCAAAGTCCATGTCCGATAAAGAAAAGTGAAGTGAGTGTGAAGTTGGAAACTGACGATATGACAAATTTTTTGGAAGAAAATCATGATTTTGATCCTGAATTTGAAAAACATTTTGTCAAAAAGGAAGAAAAACTTGATTTTAATCTAAAGAAGATTCCAAAGTCACACTCTTCACAATCTTCATCAATCAATGAGTTCCAAAGACCCAAAACCACCCAACAATCAAAGACCAAACCATCACCCAAGACTGAATCAAGACCAAAGACCAGACCATCACCCAAGAATGTTTCAAAACCGAAGACTAATCAATCACTTAAGACGGGTTCAAGTCCGAAATCACAGAAAGGTCCCAATGTCCCAATGAAATCAAAGACTTCTAGGCAAACAAAGATGTACAAGGTTATTTCTGAACCTAAGTAACAAAAAGAAGTCAAAGCAAGCAGTGGTCCAAAGATGTGTTAAGGATGAAGCTTTCTCATTAGGTAACAAATAACCTCCGCAGGTTAGGTATTCTAGTTTTCCTAGGTACTCTCAGAAGAATCCTAAGTGCACTTTACAGAGGGTTAGAGATACTTTTACTGGAATGACTAAATACAAAGACCAGTATGTTGGTTGTCGCCTAATAACATAAAGAAAGTAAACAAGACCACAGAACCCATCAAGAAGAAACCTGTTAAGAACAAAGTTAATAATTTGTTTGCTAACTCAAAAATGTTCGTGTTTCAGGTGACGTGTGCTTAACTAGTAGCAGTAGATGGATCCTAAGGATAGATATTTGAATGCATTTAGTAAAGTCAAGCTTGATGGAAAACCTGCCAATGTCAAACAAGTGTGGATTGTCCGTAGATCGAATACGTTAGATAATGCTAATAAATCTAGGACTAGTCCCGCTTGTACCAAAACATGTGTATAAACCTTTACAATTTCTTGCTTGTAATTCGTATTTGTATTTTGAACAATTATGTGTGCTTGTTTGTTATTTGAATAAATTGTTTGTTTGCGTGTTATTTTGCTTGATGTTTATTTTTTAATGTGTACTTGCATGTTCTCCCTCTAACCTGCAAGGACCCAATCTACATGGGTACCTAAACCATATTTCTTGTCCTTGCAGGAATATCTCATTTGTGTATGGTATGTTGATTCGGGATGTTCTCGCCATATGACTGGTAACAAGTCAATTCTTTCGAATTTTGTTGAAAAGTTTATGGGAACCATACGATTCGGAAATGATCATATTGCTCCTATTCGGTTATGGAGACATTGTTAAAAATGGTGTCACTATCAAGAGAGTTTCCTATGTTGAAGGACTAGGACACAATCTTTTCAGTGTTGGACAATTTTGTGACAATGATCTTCAAGTATTATTTAGGAGATATGAATGCAAAGTGCAGACTGAAGATGGTGTGGATATTCTGACTGGAACAAGGGACAATAATTTGTTCACAATTGATCTCAACAACATCCATCCAATTCTTCAGAAATTTGTCTTCTTTCGAAAGCAACTGCACAAAACTCTTGGTTATGGCATCGCCGACTTTCTCATCTTAACTTTCAAACGATTAATAAACTCGTGGATAAACAACTTGTTGAAGGTCTTCCGGACTACAAGTATGAAAGTGAACATGTTTGTCCAGCTTGTGCAATTGGAAAGATGAAGAAAGCTTCACACAAACCGAAAAAGCATTTAAGTACTGAAGGTCCTTTACACCTTAATCATATGGATTTGTGTGGCCCAATGAAAGTTCAAAGTATCCATGGAAAGCGATACACATTCTTCACGCAAAGAGTGATACTCCGCAAGTGATTATTGCATCAAGAAGACCCAAGTTAATCTCAAATCATCAGTTAGAATTGTTCGCTCAGACAATGGCACTGAATTCAAGAATTCAACAATTGATTCTTTCTTCAAGTCCATGGGTATTACTCATCAATTTTCCGCTGTCAGAACACCTCAACAGATGGAGTAGTTGAACGTCGAAATCGAACTCTTGTTGAAGCAGCTAGAACAATGCTTGCCTATTCGAAGTTGCCACTGAATCTATGGGCTGAAGCTGTTGCTACTGCTTGTTTTACTCAAAACAGATCCATAATAAACAAGAGGTTTGATAAAACTCCGTATGAGGTGATTAACAAAAGAAAGCCCAATGTGAACTTCTTGCACATTTTTGGATGTGTATGTTATGTTCTCAATGATCGAGACAATCTGGGCAAATTTGAACCAAAAGGCGATGGGGCATATTTCATCGGTTATTCAAGAGAATCCATTGCATATCGTGTATATAACCGAAGAACCAAGAGAATCGAAGAGAGTATGAATGTCAAATTTGATGAACTCTCAGGAATGGTTCTTGAACAACACAGTTCAAGACCCGAACTTCAAAGTCCACAAGCTTCCGCAACTAAGACTGCATCAAATGTCAAATCATTTTCTACTCCTACACCACAAGATTTGGATATTCTGTTTGAAGAATTTTTCAAAATCTCAAGAGAAGTTCCTGAATCTGAAGTACATCTCGATGAACCATCAAGTTCAAATTCGAAAGAGATGGATCCCAATGAGTCTTCACCATCACAATCATCAGATGTTAGTTCACCATCTGATTTTCCTCCACCTACTGATTATTCAGAGTTGCATACTCAACCTCATGTTATCTCTCAAGTGACAAATCCTACAACCAATCCTGAAGATTATGATCATGACGACTTTGTTGAACCAATTGCAACTTCATTTGAACAATTAACAGAACAACATTCTCCTGATTTTATTGATTCTGAAGAATCTGGTGATCCACTTACCCA
>CM067172.1:128631391-128653459 GCA_034093135.1 Erigeron breviscapus
TCATATATTAAGGGTTTTCTTTCATCTAGATATTGGGTGAGAGAGCTCTCTAGCTTAGTTCCGGTTAAGACAACATAGTCTAGACCCTCCGTTATAATATTCGATCCGCACTTGTAAAAAAATTTAGTAGTGTATTGCCTTTCAAAAAGAAAACTAACCATGACGTCCAAAAGACAAAATGTGTGGTGTGTTGGTATGTGATCACGTTATAATAAACGCATGTCCGGAAATAAATTAAGCCTATAGGGTCACACGAAATGACACGGTAACTCTATATTATTAATTAGTATATTAAAGTAATATATTAATTAATTTGATCATGAAATGATTAATAAACTAAATTAAAAGTTTAATAGTGTTTATTAATTAAAAGAAGAAGGACTTATGTGATAATTAGGAAATTAGTGTTGGACCCTAATTCCCTAAAGGGGGCCGGTTTTTGAGAGGCTTTTAGGGCCTTGATTAAACTTGATCACCAAGTAATTAAACCCTACATCATTATTGGCCTTTTTCGTATGTGTTTTGAGTCCATTTTGTATGCATTTGGCGCGTTTATGGTGTTTGTTAGTGCTTTCAGGTTCTTAGCAGGTTGTGCGTCCATTTGGTGCATTTTCTGACGATTTTAGGCCAAGATGTTGATCTGAGTGTTCGAGAGATTTAATAAAGAAGAAACAAAGCTTTCAGCAAGTTTCAGCTGCGCCGCAGTGGGATGGATGTTGCCCCACTGTGCCACAGTCACTGGTGAGAAGAACCAAAGAATTCCAGAAGTATTACACTGCACCGCAGTGGGAAGGGTGAAGCCCCACTGCGCCGCAGTCACTGGTGAGAAGGCCACATGAATTCCAGAAGAATTACACTGCACCGCAGTGGGAGGGATGTTGCCCCACTGCGCCGCAGTCGAAGGGTGCCAAAGACACATGAATTCTCGGGCTTCTCTACTGGCGCTGCTGTTGGAGTGCTAGGTTGACCCCATGCGTTGCAGTCCCCCCAAACACACATGCTTCACCGCCGTTTCCCTGGCCTGCAGTGGGGGCCCACCAGCCCCCACTGCGCCCGCCGTCAAGGTGCCGCGCCCCCCCCCACCCCCTTCCCGAGGCTTTCCCTGCGCCGCCACAGATGGGCGTGCACCATGCCCCCTGCGCGCCCGTGCGTTGGCGGGGAAAATCCGGGTTTCAGCTCCTTTTTGTGCTCGATTTGGGGAGTCTCCTCGACCTCCGCCCTATTTCCCCCGTTCCCACCTTTTCTTTCTGGCGTGGTTCTCCCACACCTTCCTTTCCGGCTTCCCATCTCGCTTTCCTCCCTTGGCTTTCTTGCGATTCCCAACACCCATTCGATCGTCTCTCTTTCGTCTTGAGCCTTTCAATTCAACAATCGTTGGTACAATATGTTCTATTTCTATTTCGTTTGCTATTTTCCATTTAGCATGAGTGGCTAGATTTCTAATCATCCACTTTGATGAAACTTGACGAATGATATGATTGCAATATTTTAATTCAAGAGTTGATTCAATTATCGTTGTGTCGTGATCTTTATCAATTAATTCCTTGTGATTTATTCTTTTGATGTTGATGGTTTATGTGTTCATCGTTTAGTGGTACTAGGTGTGTTTATCGTTTCCCTTCCAATTGTTTCTGGTCGGTTGTGTCGAGCGGTTCTGTTTGGTTAGGTGCCTGGTGCCTGTCACCCTCTCTCCCTCGGCCTAGCTCCGGTAAATGTTTGGAAACGGTTGGTGGTACCACATTTTAATTCACATAGGCATAATTGGTAATTGGATAATCAAGCAAACTAATTGTTGGGGAGATTCTCTAGGCATTGGTGGTACCGGCTTGGGTAATTAAACTAGCAACTTAGGTGTTTGGGTGATTTGCGAGCGGTTGGTGGTACCACGCGAGCATTTTATCCTTTCACGATTATCTTGTCAACTCTTAAAGAATTTGATCTTTAACGTGTGCAATCATAGCTGAAGTCAAGTGGATTTCGAAGTGGATGATCTTTATTATATTGGCTGAACTTCTATTCCTTTTCAATGGATTGTCCTTTACCTTTCTTTCCTTTCACCTTGTCGAACAGTTCGGTAGCAATTCGGCTAGCGGTTCCCTCTTTTTCTAAAATAGACTTTAGCAAACAATATATTTCCAGAAACACCTGCGAACGATCTCGGACTTACTACTTACTATACTATATGCGATCAGGTCCACTGCCTGAAAGTGTGTAGTAGTCGGTGGGAAACACCCCAACATGGCGGAATCATGGGGTATCACTTAGAAAAGCACAGCACGACATGGAAATTATGTAGAGTCAAACTATATGAAAAACATAGGATTGAAACAATCCTTAAACTTGTACAAACGTATACAATCATCAACATTCATTGAAATACATGTTCAATCAATAATAAAAGGCACTTCAATCGACAGTAGTTGATCCAAAAAGTAACCCATAACAGGAAAGTAAGGATCATGGATCCAGAAAGTCCAAAACTAGTCCAATCCTAGCAATTAAGCATGCAATCCTCCATTTTGTCTCTGATTAACTTGATTACCTGAAAAGTGTACTAAAGAGCGTCAACATAAAGTTGGTGAGTTCATAGGGACAAGTAACAAGGAATAACCGTGTCGGATAACAACCGTTAACAATAAGTGAGGATTAGTCCCTTTTGGGGTCGGATAATTCACGACTGTCTTCGACCTGGGAAGCTCAGGAAATAACCAGGTCCGGATAACAACCGTTAACAATAAGTGAGGATTAGGAGAACTAATCACATCCAAGGATAACATATAAGGTTTCACATTATCACAATTCAATACAAGTCAACATTCAATAATAACGATTCCATATAACGTTCAACAACGTTCCATAACAATCAATAACGATCAACAACGATGCGGCTTACATAGTTAATAATAACAATGCGCTAACGGTGCGACTTATATAATAAGTAATGCGCTAACGGTGCGACTTACATCGTAAACAATGCGCTAACGGTGCGACTTATATAAAATAATGCGCTAACGGTGCGACTTACATCGTAAACAATGCGCTAACGGTGCGACTTACATCGTGAATAATGCGCTAACATGTCCATATCATCAATTCAATCATACAATCAATCAAATCAACAATCAACAGTTAAACAAACATGTACACTTTTCAGCCCGAATCTCAATTGAGTAGGGAGGGTTTACGAAACTCACCTGCTGTCCAAGCATGGATGAATATGTACAACCCGCCGTTAATGTTTTACTTTCGTGCCCTTGCTTAGTTGAACCTATCATTTATTTGCACATTTGTGAGATTTAGGCCGACGCAGTTGATTATATTTAAATCTCGTTTTTTTTTATTGCTATTTAACATGTCTTTTGTCATGTCTATAAATTATTATCCTTGACTTTTAATTAATTGCATAGTTAACTCAAACTGGATTGTATAATTGACATGTACTGGCCGCATTCCTCCTACCCGCAACATGCGCCAGTCCCCCCGCCCTACGGCCCGGCCGCATTTTTATGTCCAAGGCTGGCTGCGGATTATAGATATAAAAAGTTGCGTGAAATTCATTTGTACCAAAAATCAATTTCATCAATAATTTATTTAGTATCATAGTTCCATCTCAAAATCAACGTGGACCCAACAAGAAATCTTTGGAGGCTATTCAATTTTTAACCAAATAATTGAAGTTACAAGACCATTTTAATAGTGTAAAGTTTTCATAAAGGACTACTTTATATCGAAAAGATTTACGAAGTCTTTAAATCAAGTTCATCTACTAAGATTACATATTTGCGAGCATTGAAATCCATTTTGCTAATTTTAGTACGAAGGTAAACTTACGAAGATTTGAGTTTACGGTTTATGAGTTTTGAAATAAAAGTCGGTGAGCTTTTATGGATATTAGACATAAACACCGTTTACATTACAACTAATATATAAATATTTAATTATTGAAACAAATGGATAAAGGACATAAACTTTCGTGAGTTTGAAACCCAAAATAAACAAGAATTATAATAATAATACTTATAAGTTTGTAAGTAATCAAGATGGAAACAGGGTTTAAAATAATATAAATGACTTACAAAACAAATTAAAATATGCTTAAATGAGCTGCTGGAATGCGACTTCTTGTGGTGATGCTAGAACCCTTGATAACTAGTGAAATATAATGGGTTGGGTTGGATCTAAAATAAGATCACGTATTTTCTTTATGCGAGACTGGGCAACGTAGCCTCTACCGATAGTAGAGGTCCTTTTTGCGGGGCCCGCCCACGCGGCAGGCATGGGATATTTATACTGGGGGCGGGGGTGGGAGGAGCACTCGCCTCCACCCGCGAACACCAACCAATTCCGGCCCCCACCGCTCACGTCATATTTGTTGCTGTTACACACATTTTAGAGAGAAAGGGGAGATGCGTGTTCAGAATTTTTGGAATTGGAAAATGTAATGTGGAAAAGGCTGTTGAAATGTTTAGCTTTTATACCCAAGAAAATGTGATCATGCGTTTACTATGGTATTTGCTAGCCAATAGAATTTTCTTCAATTATGGCTACTAAAAATGAGTTTTTAATTATCTGCGAGATTCTCCAATGTCTTCCCTCGTGTCCGGCGCATCTCGCATATCTTTCATCGAATGCCCCAGGCCTGCCGGAAGTGACACAGGGTCTCACGCACGGGTCGACAGTTTCGCCTTGATCTCGTGGGCCCAGTCTCTCGTCACATCGGGTCTGGGCTGCTCGACGGTACCGTCCAAATGTGCTGCTCTCACGGGTACCCGCGCGATTTCGTGGCCGTGGTCTGTGGAACCTATTGCGTAAGTATGTATGCTCGGGAGGGTACATTCATCAGCTCTCCTTTCGACCATCCGCTGGCCTTACCTCTCCGCCTCCGCAGGTGAGGGTTTGCAGCATTAGTGTGCCCATCCGCGGCGCCTAGAAGATACTCACGTGATTTCGTCATTTTGCCCCCGAACATTAAACGCTACAGATCGAATGTCCAAGGACGGGGCGTCCATAAGATAGCGGGCTAGTAACTTGTCCAGTTATAGAACCTACTCCGATTCGATTCGGAGGTGAGTCCGCCTCCTCCAGCGGGGTCACGAGCTCCGCCGATTAATATTCTCCAACCCACCTTATGCGCTTCTTCCTCGTCATCTTGGAAACCGGACGGAGAAAGAGAACAAGGCTATGGCCTTCCCCCCTGCCGATCCAGCCTTTAGACCTGCTGGGAAGGCGGATATTTGCTACAGGAGGCATTTTGATGCGAAAAGTGGGGGACCCACAACGCATCCTTGAGCTCTCCGTGTTGGCTGCCACGGCTGTCGCTCGCCTATATTGTTTGGCTCGCCGTGGTTCTCAGGGTTTCTTCTTCATCGGCCTCCCTCCTCCCACTCTCGCTCCCTGGTCCGATCTCTGACCCTTAATGGTGGCCGACTCTGCTGATTATCCCCCCCCCCGCAGGCAACTCCTGGGCCGGGCGTGTGAGGCTGCAAACCGAGGGACAGTTGCTCCTAAAGTGTAGAGGTACAGGTTGTGTTCGGGGGACCGGCCCACGCACCGGTTCCGGGTTGCTTAGCCGTGATTCTCCGAATTGACCCGTGACCCCGGAGGCTAGGGAGGGGCCGTGATCGCTTAGGAGGGCACGCGGGACTTTCCTCATGGGTCCAGGAGATGATGAGACAGAAGGCGGGGAATGCGGGAGTGATTGGATGGGAGATCTGCGAGATTCTCCAAATTCTATGAAAGTTACTTTTTATTAAATTATTATTATACTATGTAATCACATATTGAATAATCATAATAATATAATATGAATGCACTATGGAAAGCCGCCTTTAGTATATACTAGAGCTATATCCTGTGTTAATACACGGATTGCTTATACAAATTTTATTAAGATATTCTTAAAGTCCGTACTCTATAATTTTAAAATTTGTCTATATCTTTAGTAGATATATGTGTTTTATCTTCGTGTTGTGTGAGCGTAGAATATGTGTGGGGTGTAAGATCTATAATATAATAATATAGTGTAAGATGATTGATGATTAATTGGTTATTTGTTTTCTATATGGAAACTCACGAGAAGGCCACTGTGATATCACAAGTAGTTTGCAATTTGAACTTCAATCATTCACGGCTCAAACTAACTTTATTATTATTATCATTATTATATTTACTACACCATAATGTGTCCATTGTGTCAGCCGAAAGTAATTTGATATTTTAATGTGAAAATATTGACGGTCTAAAATAGTCATGAGTCACGGGTTTAAACGAAAAGGTCCAATCCTTTGAATAGAATGTGGGCAAAATCATATCGGTAATATAAATTTTATACAAAATATAGTCACAATAAAAATGACCTCACCATATGGGTCTGGTCATATCAATCCAGTTTCAATTCATTATCATATTGTTATTAGCCCAACACGTACATATATATAAAGGCAAACATAAGTACTCAAAGTCTTTCATAAATTCATAAAGTTTGCTTTTATTATTTTCGACAATTAATGGATCAAAATGGCAATTGTTACATATTTAAACCACAAATAACTGGTAGTTCCAAAATCTAGATTGTATCGAGTAAAAATATACTTAACTTGATTTATGTTTTGTCTCAGTGACAATTAATAGATATTAAAAGACATGACATCTAATCTCACATACACATTTACACACATACTTAACAGCAAGATACAGTGGGCACCTCTAATTGATGCCTTCTACTCTCAACAGTATAGGATGAACTCATATGATTCTAAACAGAATCCTTCTACTCTCAACAGAGTAGGATGAACTTGTACACAATCCTCAACAGGATTATCATTTAGAACTAGTGTATATATAAATGATTCTACAGCTTGTACACATATAATAACCAACAACTTGTATACATATAGCATGAACTACTTGTACATCTATGGTATATCATAGATAATCTGTCTAAACACAGGTAAGTCTGACTAAAGTACTATACATCATTCAAATTCACTTTCTCTTTCATATTTGACCGTTAGAAACGGCTCCTTTTTAGACTATATAATAATACCACACACATATCTCTCCATATTAACTTAACATTATCCTTTTCTCAAACCTAACTGAAACGAACACTTATACCAAAAATGTTGAGCCCTTTCCTAATCGTCATTATAGCCTGGTTACTTACTGTGGCCCAACTTCCATTAGATGAGGCTTATCCGTGGTTAGTAGCGTTTGTTCTTGGCGTGGTTCCCTTACTGTTTGTCGCCACATGGGTTTCTTTGTATGGTTTTTAAGTATGTTATAGTCCCAGTTGTTGTATTTCTGTTTAAATAATGTAATGAGTCTCGTTGAATTTGTACTAGTGATGAAATAAAACATGTTGCGAAATTTTGATAGACTATATGTTATCTATTATAGACTCATGCTTATCTGCTCGCCCTCTTATACCATTTTCATTAAGTAGGAAAATTCCCCAGTTAAAAAAATTTCCCCTTATTTATATTGACTGATTACAACGTGATTTAAAGATAAAGAGATAATTCAAAGATCATATCACCATCATAGTAATTATAGATTATTGTAGTTTCTGGACATCTGTCCGTTCTTTCAGGTTACACTCCATCTTTTATTCGCTATATAAGAAAGATGCTTGTAAATATAATAGGCACGCTGAAATTTCCTTCTCCCCCTTACATTTTTCTTTGTGTGAAACTATATTTCCACGCATTCAAATCAACCACCGCTATTTCTCAACTAAACCATGGCCACTCACACATTTATTGCACTTGAACGTTCAATCGAGCTTTTGTCAAAACAAATTGAACAAATTAACAGTATTATAGTATCACTTTCTACTGAACAAACCACCCCGTTTAAGTCTCTTATTTCCCAAATCGACCAAATACACTATAGTGCTCCTTTTCTCCTAGCAGCTGATAGAGCACTATTAAGAAAATCTATTGATAAGCAAACAAAACTTGAAGCAGAAATTAAAGAAATTAAAGGGTTGTTGTATCAACTTGCTGATTTCTCACAATCTGAAGAAGTTGAAGCAACAGTTGACCCAACTGTTTTCAAGGGAAAGAGACCTATGTCATCACCTTTTCCTATTATATTTCATGAAAATTTTGAAACACTCCGAAGTAGTTCTCAAGACGTGATCCTCAAAGAGATTATAGAACGTCAGAAAATACAAGCGATAGAGGAAGAGGCTTCTCTGAAGTTAGCTAAGGAACTACTGCTTGCAGAAGCAGGAGAAACAGGTTCTGAGGTGCAAACACCAGCAAGTCAACATGTCAACATATTAGAACTTGCTAGTAAAAGAGAAGCTGAGTGGTATGCCAAAATGGCTAAAGGTGAAGTAAGTCTAAGGAAGTATCTACAGGAAACTATGGGAGAAGAAGACACTACTCTTAGAGGCGACGAAAGTAGCACTCCTCTACTTTCTCAAAGACCCATGAAAAGACTAAGAACTGTTGGCGCCTCATCATCCGCTCCTGATATGCTTCCACCAGCTGACGATGATGCCTTGTTAAATCTTCAGCTTCAAAGGGCATAGTGTTTGTGGAAGGAAGGGTCTTAAGTAGGCCTGCTGGGATCTTCTACACTTCAGAGGATGGGGATGAGAAGTTCTTTCGTTTAAGCGAGATCGATAAGGCTTCTACTCATTTCTTAACAAACATTTGGAAGATTTGTTCCAAGGATCCCAGTAATACCAACTTCTTAAGGCAGATTGAGCAAGAGTTAGCCAAGTCACACCGAGCCACTTAGTCCAGTGTATGTTCCAGTTGTGAGCGAATGTATTATTAATGTTTGTAATAGTGGCTTGCTATGTTCGATCAAATAAAATTTCTACTTTTGTTCAAGTTTATAATCTATTCAATTATAACAATTTTTCCATATGCACGACGATTCTCTCCCGACTTTTACTCAAACTATTCCCCAGTTAAAAGCTCTAACAACATTTTTAACTTGACGATCAATCTTATGCTCATTAGTGGAAATGACTGCTTCAATATTCTCTATCTTAGAGAACACTCCTACAGCTTTTCCGTTCAACTTCTCCAAGTTTAATTACTTAAACAGCTTGTAGTTAAATCTTCTCATTTGTTTTCCCTTCCTCGAGAAATTTTGTTTAGGAAAGAAAATTCATATGAACTTACAATATATGCGTGAATTAAGGAATTTGTTGTACATATGCTTATATTTAATCATAAGAGAACTTTCACAACACTAGGCATTTAGCGCGGTTGGCTAAATGCGCGAAAGGGTGTGGCCTAGACCCAGGTTCGATCCCGGGGACGGCCGATTTCACCATTTTTATTTTTATTTCTTTATTGCATCCAATTACTATTGCGAGTTATATATAGATTGTGCAATATATATTCATACCAAAGTTATCGCATTCCAATTATCCGCTCTACTCCTGTTCATAATCAGTACCCTATTATTGGTCTCGTTAAATTATTCTGATAAAGTTATTCAACTTTATTTCATTCAATTCTAGATATAGATATAATAACGCTACATTATTGACTTTATTGGCGAGGAGTTATTCCTTGTCGGCCATTTCGACAATTATTGTCATCTGACATCATTGCTTACGTTATATAAGCGAATAGTACCTCACAGTAAAATCATGTATTCTCACCTTAAAGTACAAAATCATTTAAGAATGAAATCTATAGAACTTTATTCGTGCTTATAGTTATAACCTTCTACGATCATCCTGTTTGCTCTTATTCTAGTCATTTCTTGAACACATCCGTTAAATTACCAACTCAAACTTCATGTTCGTAAAAATGCCTCTTAACACACTAGGTCTCCTAATATTTCATAGTATCTCACTTTAATTGAACTTTATAGTCTCCAAAAATCTTAGCTCATTCTATCAGTCAATCGTAACTATAAGTTTGAACTTAGTCTATAGTTCATAATAAATCATTGGTCTACAATTATAGATTATAAGTATCTAAGACCTTAATAAGCATGTATTCTAGATCTTATTCTCATACTGTTATTCCAACAATGACTGATAATTGTAAACAATTATAAGTAATATAACTTAGACATGGGCCATCCGGTAATGCCTATAATATAAGGCATACAATTGTCCAGCCCATCGCATTACCAACCCGTTCAAAATACCCCATGTCTGTACTACCATAGATTTCAAGTCCACACAAATTTTAACAAGTTAGGTCTCGTAATTCACACCCGAATATCAAAATTGACCTTCAAGTAATACACAATTTCCACATCAAGTCCTTATAAATCATTGCATGAATATAGTTATCTCTACAGGGATATTATCATGGCAATAATCTAAGGCTTCAGCAATCGTACAATTTACAATCAACAATACAATCACGAAAACATTCAACGCTATATAAAAGGGTCAAGTCATAACAAGGTGGGTAAAGCATAGTCCGAAATTTGAAACGATTCCGACAACCACCATTAGTGTAACACCCCAAGCCGAGGCTCGAAATATCACGGAAATCATATAGCGCAAGGTGGAATTACAATAGAACAAGAACTAAATGCAATTAAGGATTCAGTGAATCCATTACAATACGAAACAAGTACCACAATACATAAGGAGCAAATAACCATCGAAGTTTACAAAGAACATCCCAAAGATGGCAAGTCGATCCTAAGTATAATGCAAGAGAGAAGGTCGATGAATCCTTGATTCATAAAGTCCAAAGTCCGGGTTAACAGCAAGCAAGCAACTAAACTCCACGTCCGGGGAGAACCTGATTACCTGAAAAGTGTACTAAGCATAGTCAACACAAGGTTGGTGAGTTCGTAGTAATGGTCCATAAGAAACCATCGTCAATAATCATAATATACGAGTAGAGGCAAAACATGACTTACAGTGAGCCTCTAAGTAACACAACAATGTCCAATCAACAAGATTACATAAGTACGAAAATGCGTGTAAATGAATGCTCAATGATATAAATATCAAATGCAAGTACCAATGCATAAATAAGCCAACATGCCTATCTTATGCGTGAACACCAGTCACCAATGCAACGATACCCTTCTGTCATCACAATGAACAAGGCTGTATCTCAAAATCATCGAGATATATATGTCTATATACTCGGAGTCAGGAACTACATCCAAAATGGGTGCATACATCTATACACCAGGATGTCGGCAATCCCCTGCCGAGGGCTCATCAACAATGTATGCAATGCTTACAATCAATTGTAAATGCATCAATCATAAACCAACAATCAATATACGATGAACCTGAGCCAACCATCAATATTCGTCAAACGATACCCAATAATCACAATACAATGAACATGAACCAACAACCAATATTCGTCAATCATAAACCAACAATCGATATAAACTCCAATTCTATACGTACATACACTTAAGAGGATTCTACTTCCTTCAAGTCCCAGATGCTTATATATAGGGTCACCCGCAGCCTTCCCACCACATCTAAAACCCAATGAAGGCATAACCGACTTCCATGTATGTACGTCTAATCCTAATATTAATGAAATACTTAACAAACATAAACCAAGTCATTCAAACGTGATAAACCGTCTCATCAATCCAACATTTAAACCAAATCAATCAATCAATCACACGCAAGTAAACACACAAATTTACACTTTTCAGCCCGAATCTCAAGCGAGTAGGGAGATACGAAACTCACCTTGATCGGAAAAAGATGTTATTAATTTGATATAACGTCGAGTCAATGTCGCTCAATATTCACTTCACGTCCACCACCTATATATTATTAATATATGTGCACATTAACATTTATCCATATATATACACATATACGCCATTTTGCTTGCCAAAACCCTAATTAGGTTTTAGTTTAATACGAGGCCTCAACCGACTACTAAGTCTCGACATGGTCTCTAACAAGGTCAAGAGTTAGTTTGAATCCGACTAAAGTCGTCTAAGAATAATTCCGAGTCGTTAATTAATTCTTGTCCATTTAAGTATTTATATATATGCATATAACACTTGAGGTTACAATTTCTAGTTGGGGTTTCATACGCTTTTCAAAGGTTAAGGTGACTTCCAAGACTCAATACTCCATTAACGAAGTTGTGTGAGGGTTCGGATCGAAGCCCGGTGCGAGCCTAGTGTTCTGAAAGTCAACCAGGAAACGATAATACAGCACCACCGTAACTTACGGTGGTGCCCACCGTAGGCTACGGCAGTTCAAGGGTGAATGGGGCGTAAGGTACGGCTCATGCAGGCGTAAGGTACGGTGGCTAAAAATGAACGGGCGTAGGGTACGGCAGATCCACCGTAGCTTACGGTGGCCTGCATTGATGGTTTTTAGGCGTAACATGCAGCGTAAACAGAAACATTTGGCGTAAGAACAATTCTGGGCGTAACCTACGGTCACTAGGGGCGTAAGCTACGGCCTCACAAGAAACAACCAGCGTAAGCTACGCCTGAAAGGGGGCGTAAGGTACGCCGGCTGCTGGGCAGCTCAAGAACAGCAGCAGCAGGAGTAGTTAGCTCGACCAAAACCCTAAAATTTAATAACCAAGAACCCTAATTTGACTCATGAAGTTATGGGGCTCGTTTTGCAGCAAGAATAGATGTTTACAAACATAATTACACTTAACCCACCACTTAAATCCATTCCAAAACACCCATTAATCCTCTAAAAATCATCTTGACCCATTTGACCACATAAACCCTAATTCCGGCCTTTGACCCGATTTTTGACCCACAAATCCAAGGGTTTGACTTAGAATATGATTGTAGACATGAAATGATAATTATAAGTCGAAGTTTACTTACCAAAATCACCACTAAGGGTTTAAAACCCGAAATGAGCTATAGATGAGGCTTTCTTGCACTTGAGACTTCAAATTCTTGATATGATGATAAGGTGTTGATGATGATTTTTATTCTATCTTAATTCCAGCTTGAAACTCCAAATTTGGTGTAAGAATTATAGAGAGGGAGAGAGATTTGCATTGGTGTGATCTTGGAAGAGAATAAAGAGAGAAAGAGAAGATAGAATGAAAGGATAAGGTGGGGGGGGCATGGGTTGGATAACTAGTTGGGTAAATGGGTCGTGGGTCAGAACCATGGGTCGACCCGACTATACTTGTAGTTCATTTAAATCGTCGTCGTGTCGTCTACTATCGTATTGTTCATCTAATAGTCAAGCGACCCAATACGCGTTTGCCTGTCGTTTAGTCTCGAAATGAACTAATTTATTTTATTAATTGATTTGATTAGTCAAATTACACTCAAGCCAAAAGGTCAAAAATCTCGGATGTTACAACATTCGACACATTAAAAGTGTTTGTATACAGGGTGTACCATCGGCTAACCCTCCACACCGTTAATATATATAATGGATGTCCAAAACTCGGTTCCGATATGTTCTCTAAGTGTTGACCGGGTATGTATACAGGGTGTACCAGCGGCTAACCCTCCACCTAACCAACACTTATTAAACATACCGGGTTAGCTACTATACTTTATCCACGAGGCGCAATCCATGAGATCATTAACTTTATATAACATAGGATAACCATAGATTTGTTGATCAGGCGCCTCTAGGTTATCGAATGTTATACTCCATTAATGTCATCATTTCATTTTGCTGGGGGACAAATAATAAATGCATCCAAGATTCCACACACATCGACGTTTATCACAATAATTCCACAATTCACGGTGTATCCCAACACTATCATATACGTCCATCAAGTTGTCACATAACAATCAAGTCATCAAATCATAAGTACCCTACGAACTCCGTTTAAACCATTTTTATGCATCATACAGTTCACGTTGCACACAAAATTTCCTATCATGCATGCTAATATGAAATGTGGGTGTAATGGCTATAGACTAGGTCAATCCACCTAATTCTCTACAACCACGGCTCTGATACCATTCTGTAACACCCCAACATGGCGGAATCATGGGGTATCACTTAGAAAAGCACAGCACGACATGGAATTATGTAGAGTCAACTATATGAAAACATAGGATTGAAACAATCCTTAAACTTGTACAAACGTATACAATCATCAACATTCATTGAAATACATGTTCAATCAATAATAAAAGGCGGTTCAATCGATAGTAGTTGATCCTAAAAGTAACCCATAAAAGGGAAGTAAGGATCATGGATCCAGAAAGTCCAAAGCTAGTCCAATCCTAGCAAGTAAGCATGCAATCATCCATTTTGTCTCTGATTAACTTGATTGCCTGAAAAGTGTACTAAAGAGCGTCAACATAAAGTTGGTGAGTTCGTAGGGACAAGTAACAAGGAATAACCGTGTCGGATAACAACCGTTAACAATAAGTGAGGATTAGGAGAACTAATCACATCCAAGGATAACCTATAAGGTTTCACATTATCACAATTCAATACAAGTCAACATTCAATAATAACGATTCCATATAACGTTCGACAACGTTCCATAACAATCAATAACGATCAACAACGATGCGGCTTACATAGTTAATAATTAACAATGCGCTAACGGTACGACTTATATAATAAATAATGCGCTAACGGTGCGACTTACATCGTAAACAATGCGCTAACGGTGCGACTTATATAATGAATAATGCGCTAACGGTGCGACTTACATCGTAAACAATGCGCTAACGGTGCGACTTATATAATGAATAATGCGCTAACATGTCCATATCAACAATTCAATCATACAATCAATCAATCAACAATCAACAGTTAAACAAACATGTACACTTTTCAACCCGAATCTCAATTGAGTAGGGAGGGTTTACGAAACTCACCTGCTGTCCAAGCATGGATGAATATGTACAACCCGCCGTTAATGTTTTACTTTCGTGCCCTTGCTTAGTTGAACCTATCATTTATTTGCACATTTGTGAGATTTAGGCCGACGCAGTTGATTATATTTAAATCTCGTTTTTTTTATTGCTATTTAACATGTCTTTTGTCATGTCTATAAATTATTATCCTTGACTTTTAATTAATTTGCATAGTTAACTCAAACTGGATTTGTATAATTGAAATGTACTGCGCATTAATAATAAAAAGAAACTGCGAAATCAAAAGACATATTAAGGCCGCGAATTTATGTAAAAGGCATGGCTGCGGATTATAGATATTGTAAAAAGTTGCGTGAAATTCATTTGTACCAAAAATCAATTTCATCAATAATTTATTTAGTATCATAGTTCCATCTCAAAATCAACGTGGACCCAACAAGAAATCTTTGGAGGCTATTCAATTTTTAACCAAATAATTGAAGTTACAAGACCATTTTAATAGTGTAAAGTTTTCATAAAGGACTACTTTATATCGAAAAGATTTACGAAGTCTTTAAATCAAGTTCATCTACTAAGATTACATATTTGCGAGCATTGAAATCCATTTTGCTAATTTTAGTACGAAGGTAAACTTACGAAGATTTGAGTTTACGGTTTATGAGTTTTGAAATAAAAGTCGGTGAGCTTTTATGGATATTAGACATAAACACCGTTTACATTACAACTAATATATAAATATTTAATTATTGAAACAAATGGATAAAGGACATAAACTTTCGTGAGTTTGAAACCCAAAATAAACAAGAATTATAATAATAATACTTATAAGTTTGTAAGTAATCAAGATGGAAACAGGGTTTAAAATAATATAAATGACTTACAAAACAAATTAAAATATGCTTAAATGAGCTGCTGGAATGCGACTTCTTGTGGTGATGCTAGAACCCTTGATAACTAGTGAAATATAATGGGTTGGGTTGGATCTAAAAATTAAGGAAAACAAGATCACGTATTTTGTTGCTGTTACACACATTTTAGAGAGAAAGGGGAGATGCGTGTTCAGAATTTTTGGAATTGGAAAATGTAATGTGGAAAAGGCTGTTGAAATGTTTAGCTTTTATACCCAAGAAAATGTGATCATGCGTTTACTATGGTATTTGCTAGCCAATAGAATTTTCTTCAATTATGGCTACTAAAAATGAGTTTTTAATTATCTGCGAGATTCTCCAAATTCTATGAAAGTTACTTTTTATTAAATTATTATTATACTATGTAATCACATATTGAATAATCATAATAATATAATATGAATGCACTATGGAAAGCCGCCTTTAGTATATACTAGAGCTATATCTTGTGTTAATACACGGATTGCTTATACAAATTTTGTTCAGATATTCTTAAAAGTCGTCATCTATAATTTAAATATTTGTCTATATATTAGTAGATATATGTGTGTTTATATCGTGTGTGTGAGAGTTAAATATGTGTGGGGTGTATGTATATATATATATATATATATAGTGTAAGATGATTGATGATTAATTGGTTATTTGTTTTCTATATGGAAACTCACGAGAAGGCCACTGTGATATCACAAGTAGTTTGCAATTTGAACTTCAATCATTCACGGCTCAAACTAACTTTATTATTATTATCATTATTATATTTACTACACCATAATGTGTCCATTGTGTCAGCCGAAAGTAATTTGATATTTTAATGTGAAAATATTGACGGTCTAAAATAGTCATGAGTCACGGGTTTAAACGAAAAGGTCCAATCCTTTGAATAGAATGTGGGCAAAATCATATCGGTAATATAAATTTTATACAAAATATAGTCACAATAAAAATGACCTCACCATATGGGTCTGGTCATATCAATCCAGTTTCAATTCATTATCATATTGTTATTAGCCCAACACGTACATATATATAAAGGCAAACATAAGTACTCAAAGTCTTTCATAAATTCATAAAGTTTGCTTTTATTATTTTCGACAATTAATGGATCAAAATGGCAATTGTTACAGATTTTTAGTGGGTACTTGTTTATAAATTTTACAAACTCGATTTCACACATCAATTATGTGTGCCGATTTAGTTGTTAATTTAGTGGTTTGATCCTTTCTCACGCGTGAGGAAGTTACTTGTTTTATTAGTTTAGTTTTCTTTTCTTATCACCGGTGCATTTGACGTGTTTGTGTTAGTTGTGTTTGCAGGTATTGTTTTAGTTGATGAACTTACGTTCTTCGGGTCTCCCTTTGAATAGTCCTTTGTCTACTCCGAGAAGACCAAGAGGGCGTCGGTTTAACTTCACTGAACCCACAACACCAATACCAACACCATTTTCACCTATAGCTAAACCCACTCCTGATTCAGACGAGGAAGGGTTTTATTTAGACGAATTCTTCAATTTAGAAGTTAAGCAAGAGAGATGGGTGACGAACAACCAAGGGATCCAAATGACACTCGCTATGGCGAGAGGGTTCGAACTATTCCAACCAGCCGTGGCTCTGCCATTAGACCTCCGACCATTGATCACACTTTCAATTTGAAAGGAAATCATCTCAAGAGTATAGAAGAGCAACAATTTGATGGAAAAAGGAAATGGGATCCTTACCAACACTTGGATAGGTTTGAAAAGTTGGCTCGGCTTTATCAATATGGTCAAAATCAAATGAATGCCATGAAACTTGAGACATTTCCCATCTCAATCACCGGAGAAGCACTTGATTGGTTCAATGATCTTCCAGAAGAATTCAATCACTACTTGGGACCAACTTAAGGAGGCTTTCATAGGTGAGTTTTATTCACTCAGAACTCAAAGAAGGTTGGAGAATATGATTAGGTCTTTTGAACAAGATGATGGAGAAGATGTTGTAGATGCTTGGGTTCGTTTCAAGGAAATGTTGAGAAATTGTCCAGGTCACAATTTGACTAGGGAACAATATGTGGAGCTTTTCTTTGATGGGTTAGATAAGAAGTCTAAACGAGATTTGGGATATGCTTTTGGGGGTAGTTTCAATAACATTACACCCAATGAAGGTTATCAGATCTTGGAAGACATGGCAAAGGATAACTCAACTATGGATGATGAAAGGTTCTTGTGAAAGTTCTTGAAGAATGAAAGAAAGATGAAGAAGGGCACTAACCAAGGGAGAGTTGCTAAGGCTGAAGCTAGTAACGACTCAGGGGTTATTGGAGAGATTAAGGCGCTATCTGAGCACATGGATAGGAGCTTTACTGCTCAAGAGACTAGGTTTAGTGCACTTGAGAGGGATGTTAAGGTCGTAGCCGATGGGTGTGATCATTGTGGTGATATGCACTATTCTAATGAGTGTCCAAATCGGGCACCCGAAGATGTGAACTATGTTCAGAATCAACCCCAAGGGAATTTCCACCGCAACACCGGTTTCCAGAACCGGCCTTCAGGTAATCCTTCTTATAACTCTTCTTTTCAGCTAATGCTCCTCGTTTTTCAGGTAACAGGTGGCAAAGAGATAATTATCAGAATCAGCCACAACAGCAAACTCAGCAAGGACAAGGATCAGGTTCTTCTTCTTCTAATGCCGATCCTAATGCCGAGTTGAGAGAGATGATGAAGCAGTTGGTTAGTAATCAAGCTGAAACAAACACTAACATTCAAATGATCAGGGATGATACTAAGGCTTTGAGTGAGAGGTTGGATCAGATAAACGGGAAGGTGGAGATCAACATGAAAAATCAGGGAGCTAATTTCAAGGATCTTGAATGTAGGATGGCAGCTCTTGCTAGGCCCACGGGGACTCTTCCTAGCAACACACAGCAAAATCCTAGACCTCAGTTTAATTCGGGACAGAAATACACTCCACCTCCAGTCCGTAATGAGCAAGCCAAAGCCATCACCACTCGTACTGGTAGGTCTTATGACCCACCTCCTATACCTAATGTTGTTGTTTCAGATGTGCAGGATAACGGGAGTGATGATGCTGATGTTGATGAAGAGATAGAGATGGAGGAAGATCCGACCGTGAAGATTCCGGTCACTCCACCAAAACCGGCTGTGGTTCCAGAGGTTAAACCATACAAGCCAAAGATACCATTTCCACAGAGGTTCAGGAAAGCAAAGCTGAAGGAGCATTATAACAATTTTGTGGACATGATCAAAAATGTTCATATTAATGTTCCTTTAGTTGATCTTATTCAGGGGATGCCCAATTATGCCAAGTTCATTAAGGAGCTTGTGACAGACAAAGGGAAGTTTGAAGAGGCAAAGGCTACTTTTCTTAATGCCGAGTGTTCTGCTATCTTGCAGAACCGCATTCCACCAAAGCTTGAAGACCCAGGGAGTTTTCTTATCACTTGCTCTATTAGAACTATTATTTGTAAAGCCTTAGCTGATTTAGGGGATAGCATCAATTTGATGCCTTACTCGGTTTATGCCAAGTTGTCCTTAGGAGTCCTTCGCCCTACTCGCATGAGTATAAGACTTGCTGACCATTCATTTCAGTATCCCATCGGGATTGCTGAGAACATTAGCGTCAGAGTTGGCCATATTGTTTTTCTAGTTGACTTCGTTATCCTCGAGATGGAGGAAGATACGAAGGTCCCTCTTATTCTTGGACGCCCATTCCTTAATACCGCGGATGCTATCATCCGTGTGAAAGGATAAGGAAATCTCCTTAGGCGTAGGAACTGATAGGATTGTGTTTAATGTTGAAAAGTCTATCAAGCATTCATATTCTAATGATGAGACTTGTTTCAGGATTGATGTCATTGATGATGCATTGGATCAAGAATTTCAGGAATTCATGGAGACAGATATTGGAGAGGAAGAGATCGCTAATTTAGGATCTGGAGAAATTACTGATGAATCTTTATTTGCAGAGGTCATGGCACTGAGCTTGGATGAATCACCTCCCAAGGACGAGACTTTTGAGGAGGTAGTTGCTGACGGGAGTTCAAGGGTACCTAACTCTGTTGAGGTACCACCTACTGACTTGGAGCTTAAGCCGCTTCCAGACCATCTAGAGTATGCATATCTGTCAGGTGAGTCTTCTCTTCCAGTGGTTATCTCGTCCTCACTCTCGAGTGACGAGAAAGACCGTCTCATGTTTGTTCTTAAAGCCCATAAGCGGGCTTTTGCTTGGAAGACCACAGATATCCCAGGTATTAGTCCTAATTTCTGCCAGCATAAAATTGATTTTCTTGATGATGTTAAGCCCGTTGTCCAGAGACAAAGGCGGCTGAATCCTAATATGAAGGAGGTAGTTAAGAAAGAGGTAATTAAGCTTCTTGATGCAGGAATCATTTTTCCTATTGCTGATAGTTCATGGGTAAGTCCTGTCTACTGTGTGCCCAAAAAGGGGGGCATGACAGTCATTGAAAATGATAATAAGGAGCTTTTGGCCACTAGGACTATTACGGGTTGGCGGGTTTGTATAGACTACCGTAAGCTTAATGATGCCACCCGTAAGGATCACTTCCCCCTTCCTTTTATTGATCAAATGTTGGAACGTCTTGCAGGGAATGAATATTTTTGTTTCTTGGATGGGTTTTCCGGGTACTTTCAAATACCCATTGATCCCAAGGACCAAGAGAAAACCACTTTCACTTGTCCATTTGCACTTTTGCTTATCGGCGTATGCCGTTTGGTTTGTGTAATGCCCCTGGCACCTTTCAAAGGTGCATGATTGCTATTTTCCAGGACATGCTTGAAACTTCCATGGAAGTTTTCATGGATGATTTTTCAGTTTTTGGGGATTCTTTTCATTCTTGCTTGAGTAATTTGGATAGGATGTTGAACAGTGTGAGAGGGCACACCTTGTTTTGAATTGGGAAAAGTGCCATTTTATGGTGACTGAGGGTATTGTGTTAGGGCATAAAGTGTCCAAGGCCGGGATTGAGGTTGATCGGGCTAAGATAGATGTAATTGCCAAATTACCCCCGCCTTCCAATGTGAAAGGGGTAAGGAGTTTTCTTGGACATGCAGGTTTTTATCGTCGATTTATTAAGGATTTCTCTAAGATTACTCGTCCTATGACCCACTTGTTGGAAAAGGACGTTCCTTTTGCTTTTGATGATGCTTGTTTGAGTGCTTTTCAGGTATTGAAGGAGAAGTTGACTGATTCTCCTATCATGGTAGCTCCAGATTGGGAATTGCCTTTCGAGTTGATGTGTGATGCCAGTGACTATGCTGTGGGAGCTGTGCTAGGGCAAAGGGTTGAGAAATATTTCAAACCCATTTACTTTGCTAGTAAGACTTTGAACCCCGCCCAGCAAAATTACACCACTACGGAGAAGGAGTTGCTTGCAGTGGTCCTTGCATTTGATAAGTTTAGATCATATCTTGTTTTGAGTAAGACCATAGTTTTCACTGACCATTCAGCCCTTAAGTACCTGTTCTCGAAACAGGATGCTAAACCCAGGCTTATTCGTTGGATTCTTTTGTTGCAAGAATTTGACATTGAGATAAAGGATAAGAAAGGGGCTGAAATTTGGCTGCCGACCATTTGAGTCGTTTGGAAGATCCTCACCGGGAGGAACTTCGTGATGGGGAGATCAATGATCACTTCCCCGATGAGTCTTTAATGTTTATCTCTAACTCTGATGAAGCTCCTTGGTTCGCAGATATAGCTAATTATTTGGTTGCAGGTGAGATACCTAATGATTTCACATCCCAGCAGAAGAAGAAGCTCATATCGGATGTTAAGTATTATTTTTAGGACCATCCATACTTGTTTCGTGTTTGTGCAGATGGTATGGTTAGGAGATGTGTTGCTGGAGCTGAGACAAGAGAGATTTTGGATGCGTGTCACTACGGGCCAACTGGGGGTCATTATGGTCCTTCAGTGACGGGTAAGAAAGTTTTTGATGCAGGTTTCTATTGGCCAACAATTTTCAAGGAGGCCCAGACTTTGGTTGAGACTTGTGACATCTGTCAGCGACAGGGGAACATCACTAAACGGGATGAGATGCCTCAACAGAGCATTCAGGTATGTGAAGTATTTGATGTCTGGGGTATAGACTTTATGGGACCTTTCCCACCGTCTAATAAGTTTTAGTACATTCTTGTCGCCGTTGACTACGTGTCTAAATGGGTCGAAGCCAAGGCTTTGCCCAAGAACGATGCGCGTGTAGTCATTGATTTCTTGAAACAGTTGTTCTGTCGTTTTGGTTGCCCTAGAGCTTTGATTAGTGACCGTGGAACCCATTTTGCAAACCATCAGTTAGCCAAAGTGATGAAGAGGTACGGTGTTGTCCACTATTTTTCTACCTCGTACCATCCACAGACCAGTGGTCAAGTGGAAAACAC
>CM067172.1:128654459-128668970 GCA_034093135.1 Erigeron breviscapus
AAGCGGAAAATAGGATAAAATTTAGGTGTAAATCTTCATGTTGATAAAGTGACCCGGCATAGAGTCAACAAGTATCATCCAGTGGAGGATATTATTGGTGAACCAAGTACAAGAGTTAAGACAAGAGCTCAGATTAACCAACTTACTAGTTTATTCGCAGAGATGAAAGAAACTGGTATAGTTGATGAGTGTAAGTTTAGTTGCTTCGTTTCACAAGAAGAGCCAAATAATGTTCTGATACGTCCCACGGTGTATCAATATACCAAAGTATATTGTACACAGGATAGTTGTAGAGGGGGGTGAATACAACTTTTCTCGAACTTTACAAACCTTTTAAGCAACGTTTTAAGACTCAAAATACTTAATGCATGTAAAGAACAAGAATCATTAAAACAGTAAAGCAGTAAAGGATAAAAGCATTCTTGAACACAGATTGTGATTTTCAAATGTAACTCTTTATTAAGAAATAATCTATACAAAGAATTACAGGGTTGTTGCGGAATAAAGATAGCCTACAAATATCTAAACAACCCTATGAAATGACAAACAACAATCAATAAGTTTCAGCTCAAGAGACTCAGCCCAAGCTGATCTCGTACAGACTAAGCTGTGTGTAAGAGCAGAGAAACTTTGTGTGAAGAATGATTCTCAGGAAATGCCACACATATGCATACAAGGAGTGTTGCTTTTATAGGCGAAAGCTCCTCGTCACTTGGTGTCCAAATCAACCACGTAGTCTTCTTGTATTGGACGATCAAAAGAATAATCGATCGTGCCTTCATCGTACTTGTGGTCCCCCACGTACTGCAGCACATTCTTCATCGTCCAATAAGAGTATGGACACGCATATGTAAACAACCACCAACCTGGATACTAGGAATATTCCTAGTCACGTCATAGTCCTTATCTTCAATCCAGGTTGTTATCTTCACTTTGATTGTTGACACAGATTGGGCGGTTTGTCACGGCACCAATCTGCCTAAGTGTTCCAAGCTGACTGCTAGTTCCAATCTGTCTTCCACTAACAGTTTGGTCCTCTATCTTCAATCCTCCTCTTCGACTTGGATTGAATGCTTTAATATTGTTGATGCAGCTTGAATAACACTTGCTTCCATATAGTATTACAATTACGAACATGAAGCGTGATCTGGGTCAGTTACATATCGCAAGCTGTGTCAGCTTAGTCTGACCCAGATCAGATTCTGGTATTTTTATCTCCTCTTCCTTACCAACCACATTAGAACCATACACAATTATCCTCCTATCAGCCTGGTTATTTCTTTGTCTCACCCTTTCAAAATAAGCTTCAATGTCCTTGTCCACCTCAGCTCTTTGCCTTTCAATTTCTGCTTTATTCAATTGTTCTTGAACAGCCTTGGCAATTTCAGAATCAGACTTAGTTGCAGCAACTCTTTCTCTTTCTAGTCTGTCTTCCACTACCAACTTATAAGCCTGTTTAAGTGTCATTTTGAGTCCAGGTGCATTTTGAGCAGCCAGCTCCCAATCTTTTTCTTCTTGGGTCAAGACTTTCAAACCACTTGACCCAGCTTCAGTTTTCCTTTTCTTCAATTGAAACTGAGACAGAGTGACTGTGTCATCACTTGAAGAAGATTCAATGTTTACTTCTTTGGGAGCTGTGTCAGTTTGCACAGCTTGTTCAGGCACAGCTTGCACAGGGTCAGCTTGGACAGACTTCATCTTTCTTTTCAATTTTTCAACTCCAACATCCTTCCTTATATCTTTTTCAACCACAACTTCCTTCCTTATTTCTCCAATTTCTTTTTCAACACCATCAGTGGTCTCCCCCTCAATTTTATCACTCTCCTTTTCAACTCCTTCATTCACATCCTTTGTACCACCAGACTCAGATTCTGGTATTTTTATCTTCTTAATTCAGCAAAATCATCCTGGAGGAGTGCAACCTTGTTCTTGAAACTAGTTGAAGCTTCAATCAAATCCTTCTTGAAATCTGCTTGTGACTTATTAGCAGCTTGAAGCTCAACAGTTACTTTCCTTGTAAATCTGGTTGCAGCATTTTCGATCTGACCCAGAGTCCCTTTGTTCCTTTCCATTTCTTCATTGATTTTCTTAGTTAGACTTTCAAGGGACTCTGTCAGCTTCTCTTGGTTCTTTTGCATAAGGTCAACTGCTTTCACAACACTCTCTTTAAGTGCAGTCTGTTCCTTAGACATTTTGTCCACCTCAGCTCTTTGCCTTTCAATTTCTGCTTTATTCATTTCACTTCTCTTTTTCTTAGAAGTGGAGCCCTTCTCCCCCTTTTTGTCATCATCACCAGGAAAAGAACTCACAGGAGTGGCAAAGAATTCTGGAATACGATTGTTAAGGACATCAATCTTTACGTTTGTAAGACAGCAGGCTCTTCTTAATTCAGCAAAATCATCCTGGAGGAGTGCAACCTTGTTCTTGAAACTAGTTGAAGCTTCAATCAAATCCTTCTTGAAATCTGCTTGTGACTTATTAGCAGCTTGAAGCTCAACAGTTACTTTCCTTGTAAATCTGGTTGCAGCATTTTCGATCTGACCCAGAGTCCCTTTGTTCCTTTCCATTTCTTCATTGATTTTCTTAGTTAGACTTTCAAGGGACTCTGTCAGCTTCTCTTGGTTCTTTTGCATAAGGTCAACTGCTTTCACAACACTCTCTTTAAGTGCAGTCTGTTCCTTAGACATTTTGTCCACCTTCTTATCCGTCAATTCTTGATCCTTTTGGATCTTTTCTTTTTCAACACCATCAGTGGTCTCCCCCTCAATTTTATCACTCTCCTTTTCAACTCCTTCATTCACATCCTTTGTACCACCAGACTCAGATTCTGGTATTTTTATCTCCTCTTCCTCACCAACCACATTAGAACCATACACAATCATCCTCCTATCAGCCTGGTTATTTCTTTGTCTCACCCTTTCAAAATAAGCTTCAATGTCCTTGTCCACCTCAGCTCTTTGCCTTTCAATTTCAGCTTCATTCATTTCACTTCTCTTTTTCTTAGAAGTGGAGCCCTTCTCCCCCTTGGTATGATCTTTCTCCCCCTTTTTGTCATCATCACCAGGAAAAGAACTCACAGGAGTGGCAAAGAATTCTGGAATACGATTGTTAAGGACATCAATCTTTACGTTTGTAAGACAGCAGGCTCTTCTTAATTCAGCAAAATCATCCTGGAGGAGTGCAACCTTGTTCTTGAAACTAGTTGAAGCTTCAATCAAATCCTTCTTGAAATCTGCTTGTGACTTATTAGCAGCTTGAAGCTCAACAGTTACTTTCCTTGTAAATCTGGTTGCAGCATTTTCGATCTGACCCAGAGTCCCTTTGTTCCTTTCCATTTCTTCATTGATTTTCTTAGTTAGACTTTCAAGGGACTCTGTCAGCTTCTCTTGGTTCTTTTGCATAAGGTCAACTGCTTTCACAACACTCTCTTTAAGTGCAGTCTGTTCCTTAGACATTTTGTCCACCTTCTTATCCGTCAATTCTTGATCCTTTTGGATCTTTTCCAAGCATTCAGTCAGCTTTGAGTTCTCAACCTTGTGAGTTGATATGACCTCAGTGAGCTGACCCACCACATCTGAAAATGAGAATGTGGCAGCTTGGGAAGGACTTGCAGTTGGCTTAAAAGCCACTGACTCTGGAAAGAGCAGCCTGCAATCCTTAATTTGGTCAATTGGGGAATATAGAAGGGGGTGGAGGTGTAAGGAATCTTGGAACATTTGCTCATGAGAGTGAGTCTCATGAGTGGATCTTTCAGAATTGATAATGAGTTGATCAGCCTGAGAAAGATTGACGTTTGATTCAGGCTGATGGCTAATGGGAATTGGTTGATCTTGATGATGATCAACCCCTCCACTAGCAACTTCCATCAGATCATCCCTTGAGGATGGATGGGCAAACTCATCATCGAATGAAGAGTCACTTCCGGAGATAGTGACTATGTTCTCATTGACATCGTGAGGACCATCAATGGTTCCCTTTGCTGCACAAGGGGCTGACATGACTGCCTTAAAGACAGCCAAGTAACCTACAGAGTCCCTCTGTCCAAGGACAGATGCAGACACAGACCCTGCAGGTGTAATGTTAAGGGTAGATGATTGCCCTTCAACAATGGTGTGTTGTTGCACCAAAGTATCACGAGGGAGAATTGTGGCCTGTACCTCTTCTTGTGACATAGAAGAGGCATTGGCAGCCAGTGCAGACTCAGAGTGTATTAAGGGAGTCTGATCAGCTTTGGGAAGAGCAGCAGTGTCACCTTGGCGTTCGATACTACTCTCCTTTGTCTGACCATCCTCAGATTGTACGTGCACAGACTCTGACTCTTGGATCTGGGCTAGATCCATTGTTATCCCTTTAATGATATCATCAACCTTTTGGGAGGCTGATGATGGCGATTTCGGCACAGACTCAGTATGACCTTGGGAGGAGGTCTTTGTTTCAATACCTTCACCCTGTTTGGAGGGTTGGGTAGATTCAGTTGTCCCTTTTATCTCGTCTACACCCTTTTGGGAGAGTGTAGATGGGCGAGGTGAATTCGGTATGTCAGCTTGGGTATCAGGGACAGCTTCGGAACGTTCCTCAGCTTCCACTGAACCAGGTGGGACTTCTAATGGTTTTGGAGTTGAAATTTTGCCCACCAAAGCTGACACAGATTTCCTTGTGGATCTTTTCTTTTTCACAATGCGAGGCACTAAGTCCTCAACACTGGGTTGTTTTGAAGCTGATTTGAATTGGAGTGAGGGTGCGGCTAGGGTGGCTGATGATGTGGCCAACCCTTCACCCTCTTTTGAAGGAGAAGAATGCATAGATCCAGAAGAGTTTGAGGGTTCAGAAGCATGTGTACCTGGGTCCCCCTGATTGGCAGATTGAGTGTCAGACCCAGATCGCGTCGAAGAAGGGACAGCTTCCCTTAATGCTTCTTGTTCCTCCTCTCTTCTCCTGCAAAAATCAAGGTAAATCTGCATTGCTCGGGTTAGACCCTGCACAGATACCTTAGGACTGTTGAAAATGTTAGAGTTAATGGACTTGCACTCTACAGTCTGACCAGTTGCCAGGCTGTAATCATTATCAAGAATAGCTTCAATAATGAGTGCAAGAATCCTACCATAGGGAATGGTAAGACTCTTTTTATTTACACGCTCAACAAGGTCCTTAAAGATTAAAGCAGCAAAATCTATTTTGGTCATAGTGACCATTGCATGAAAAATTTGCAACTCTAGGACATTAGGCTGATCAAAGCTGCCTGCCTTTACTTGTAAAGTTTTTGAAATTGTGCTCAAAAGGTAATTCCAAATACCAGTCAAATATTTCATTTTAACAACTGAAGCCAGTGGACCAGTATATCCAACTTCTTGTAAAACATTTTTGGCTTCAGTATGAGACACAACAGGTTCATATTCATCATCAGGCATATATGACAGCTCAAATGCAGACTTAAGCCTTTCGTAAGAAATATATACCTTTTTCTTACCGTTTAGGACTGAGCCATAGATTGCAGCATCTCCCTTCTTGTTTTGTTTCACAACACAGCTTGCCCAGAATTCACACAGGAGATCTTGAAACACCCAGTCTGGTTTCTCAATCATTACTTTCCCAAACGGATGATACCACATGAAAGTAACAATCTCATCATATCCTTTTGCCCATGAAGGAGGATGAAGATTAGCATAAACCAGACTTCCAATCTTGATTTTACCAGTATCAAGATCGGAGGGAACAACTACTACCTTATCTCCAACCACATAAGGAGATAACTTATTTGCACTGATTGGAGTTGGAAAATGATTTTCAGATTCAGAAGAAGATTGAGAATTATTTGATGATGATGCCATTTTGAAAACAAATTTAGAAGAAATTAAATTTAATAAAACAGTAATCAGATTAGAGAAAAAAAATTGATTTTATGAAAATATGAATAAGTGATTTGAAATTTAGGTTAGATTGATGTTTTATTCAAACCCAAAATATCTGATTTGGAATTAGTGGAGAGAGAAAGATTTTGATTGGATGAACAACAAGTAGTGGTGGTACTTTTTCAGTAACCGGTATGGTCCACTACACGTGTCACATCCCAATAGGATCAATACGTAAGCTGAATACAATAATGAAACAAATTAAACGCACTGAGATATTTAATAACAAAAATAACCACGAAGCTGGGTCAGACTCAGCTTACTCACTTTTACTTGATAAACATCAAGTATAAAAGAGTAGTCTGTGTCAGACACAGCTTGCCCTCAAAATTTTAGTAAAACTCTAAGGGGTCAGATTTGCTATTACTTAGCTCACTACATTTTACAAATTAAGCATACCTAGTTTACTTATAAGGTAGTTGAACCTTGATTCATCCAATGGCTTTGTGAACAAGTCAGCAAGCTGATTGTCAGTTGGAATGAAATGGAGTTCAACATCTTCTTTCATCACATGATCCCTAATGAAATGATATCTTATATCAATGTGCTTGGTCCTTGAATGAAGTACAGGATTGTTTGAGATTGCTATGGCACTGGTACTGTCACAAAAGATTGGAGTTTTTGTTGCAGTGACACCATAGTCTTGAAGCTGATATTGCATCCAAAGGATTTGAGAGCAACAGCTTCCAGCAGCAACATACTCAGCTTCTGCAGTTGAAATGGAAACTGAATGCTGCTTCTTACTGGACCAGCTTACAAGTCTATTACCTAGCATTTGACAAGCTCCTGAAGTACTTTTTCTATCAATCTTACAGCCTGCAAAGTCAGAATCTGAATAGCCAATTAGATCAAACCCTGAGTCTTTGGGATACCAAAGACCCAGATTGGGACTACCTTTAAGGTATCTAAAGATTCTCTTTACAGCCTTAAGATGAGATTCCTTAGGACTAGCCTGATATCTTGCACAAAGACATGTAGCAAACATAATATCTGGTCTACTAGCAGTTAAATAAAGTAATGATCCTATCATACCCCTATAAGCTGTGATGTCAACAGATTTTCCATTTTTATCTTCATCCAGCTTTTCACCAGTTCCCATAGGAGTTTTCATAGGTGAGCAATCACTAAAACCAAATTTGTTTAAGAGATCTTTAACATACTTTCCTTGGTTTATAAAAATTCCATTTTTAGTCTGTTTAACTTGTAAACCCAGAAAATAGTTTAGTTCTCCCATCATGCTCATTTCATACTTTTTAGACATTAATTCTGAAAACTTTTTGCAAAGTCTTTCACTGCTAGAACCAAATATTATATCATCTACATATATTTGTACCAGCAGAATATCACCATTATACTTTCTCACAAACAAAGTCTTGTCAACATTACCTCTTTTGAATTTATTAGCCAATAAGAATTTAGACAAAGTATCATACCATGCCCTTGGAGCTTGCTTTAACCCATAGAGAGCCTTGTCAAGCTTGAATACATGGTCAGGAAACTTTGAATCTTCAAAACCTGGAGGCTGTTCAACATAGACTTCTTCTTCCAACTTTCCATTAAGAAAAGCACTCTTCACATCCATTTGATAGACCTTGAAACCCTTGTGAGCAGAGAAGGCCAAAAACATTCTGATTGCCTCTAATCTTGCCACTGGTGCAAAGGTCTCATCATAATCAATTCCATCCTCTTGTCTGTAACCAAGAGCTACCAATCTTGCTTTGTTTCTGGTCACAACTCCCCTTTCATCCATTTTGTTTCTGTAGACCCACTTGGTTCCAATCACAGTCTTGTGATGAGGTCTTGGAACAAGTTCCCAAACCTTGTTTCTTTCAAACTGTGTTAGCTCATCTTGCATTGCATTAACCCAAGAGGGATCTTCCAGAGCTTCATCAACCTCAGTTGGTTCCATCTTGCTTACAAAGTTGACAAACATGCAGAAGTTGCCTGTTGCCTTTCTTCTTGTTTTCACACCAGAGAGTGGATCACCAATGATTTGGTCAATTGGATGACTCTTTGTCCATCTAGTAACAGGGACAATGGACTGATTCAGATTTGATGGTCCAGCATGATCAGTTTGAGGAAGAGGCTGATCAGCTTGGACAGGAATGGAGGAGTCTGAACCAGTTGAAGAGTCATTTAATGGATTCTGAACAATAACTTCAGTAGGAGTAGGATCAGTTTGGGCATCTTCAAAGATTGGAACTTCTTCTTCTTCTTCTAAAAGTTGCTCCCCCTGAGTTTGAGCATTATTAGCTCCAACTGGAGGATTTGTTGGAGGCTCATTCTCAGGTACAGCCAGTTCTTCAAAGTTGAAGTCTTCATCTTCAGGAGGAGAGCAATCTGGCTTAGAACAACCTTCATCAATGCTTACATTTACAGAGTTCTCAATTGTTTTAGTTCTCTTGTTGTACACTCTGTAGGCTTTCATCATTGTTGCATATCCAAGAAGGATACCTTCATCTGACTTCTCATCGAACTTACCAATGTGGTCTTTCTGGTTTAGAATATAGCAAGGACTTCCAAACATTCTTAGGAAACCGATCTCAGGTTTTCTCCCCCTAAGAAGTTCATATGCAGTCTTCTGGTGTCTTTTCACAATGAGGGATCTGTTCTGGGTAAAGCAAGCTGTGTGTACTGCTTCAGCCCAGAAATGAGACTTCACATTGTTTTGAGCCATCATGGATCTGGCAGCTTCAATAAGAGTTCTGTTTCTTCTTTCTGCAACACCATTTTGTTGAGGAGTTCTAGCAGCTGAGTAGACTTGTGAAATTCCCTTTTCTCTGCAAAAAGAGTTAAGAGTGATATTCTTGAATTCAGTTCCATTATCACTCCTTAACTGCCTAACAGGCCTTTTGTAAAGAATTTCAGCTTGCTTGATGAAATCAATGATTGTTTCAGCAGCATCACTCTTGTGTTTAAGAAAGAAAACCCAGGTGTATCTTGAATACTCATCAACAATGACCAAGGAGTACCTCATTCCAGTGAATGATGGAGTACTAATTGGTCCAAACAAGTCCATATGAAGCAGATCCAAACAATTATCAATGGTTGAGCAGGTTTTAGACTTAAGGTAGCTTTATGTTGCTTGCCTTTCTCACAAGCACCACACAGCTTGTCCTTCTCATACTTGATCACTGGAAGACCAGACACCAACTCTTTCTTACACAGCTTGTTGATGTCTTTGAAATTCATATGAGACAACCTTTTATGCCACAACCAATTCAGCTCATCTTGAGACTTTGACATGAAGCATACTTCTCTTGTGACAGTTGGATTTCTCATGTCAAAAGAATACAAAGACTCATCCCTCTTTGCAATCAGAACCACATTGCCTTCCAAATCAAGAACAATCCCCTTATCAGACCTGAATCTCACCTCATAACCAGCATCACACAACTGACTCACACTAATCAGATTGTGCTTCAAACCATTAACATAAGAGACTCTTCTGAAAGTAAGAGGACCATTCGAAAGAACACCAACACCTTCTGTTTTTCCTTGAGAATCATCTCCAAAAGTAACATTAGGACCAGCGCGAATCCTAAAGTTACATAGCAGGGACTTACATCCGGTCATATGCTTGGAACAACCACTGTCCAAGTGCCAGGTGTTATCATCATGACTGCCCTGCATTTGCAATAAGAGATTAGTTCATTCTGGGAACCCATCTGGAGATGGGTTCACCAGAGCTGACCAAAGGGTCTGACTCAGATTGGGTCGTAGAACTTTGACTCTTATCACATTTGGATACCCATTGTTGCTTGATCTGTCCCTTACCAGATTTGAAATTCTTTTTAGCAACAACTAAGGTTTCCTTTTGAACAAAACCTTTGCCTATTCCAGATTTCTGACATTCAGTTCTTAATTTTCTTTGATCAACATTTTTGGGATCAGAAACATCTTTAAGAAAATTTGCATCAATTGAAACCTCACTAGTTCTGGACTCAACATATTTGGAAATCATTTGTCAGAGTCAGATTTAGTGTTATTTGAAATAGACTCAGATTTGGTTTGTGACACACTTCCTTGAGAACCAGACTTCTCATTCTTTAAAAACTTAACCTTTTGTTTTGGAACACTGTGGTCTCTAACTTTCCTTTTAATTCTCCTAGAGTTCTTGTTTGTTTTAATATTGGAATCTGACACAGACTGGGTAATGGTCAGTTTGGACAAGTCAAGACTTTCTTCAGGTTTTAACTCAACAACCTTATCAGCCTTAGACACAGCTTCAGCAATGGTTTGGCCAACAATTTCAGGATCACGAAACCCAATACCAGATTTCTGAACCAACTTAATTGGTTTAGAGTTCGTACCTTTGGTTTGGACTTTGGGTGGTGAAGGAGGCTGATAACAAGGCTCCATAGCACATACTTCAGCTATGGCTATGGCCCTGTCATAATCACCATCAAAAATAGCTTGGATCTGATGAGGTATTTGGTCATTGACACACTTTGCAACTCTTTTTGAATTAATACACCATGATTCAGTAATTAGTTTAATTTTCAAAAACTTTTCTTCTGCAGTCTTAGCTTCTTTTACTAAAATAGAGTTCAATTGCTTTTGTGCTTTGACTTCAGACTCAAGTTTTTCAATGGTGTGATTTTTGGCACTGACATCAAGTTTCAACATATGAATTTCCTTCTTAAGTTCTTGATTAAAGTGTTTTTGCAAAGGACCTCATCACCAAGTTTGTTCAGTCTGGACAGTTTATCATAATCAGACAGATTAGAGAAAGAAGTTACCTCAGGTGGAGCAGTCTGACTGGTGGATGCCTGGTGAGCTGACTCTGACTGCTGTTGCATACTGGCCAGATCTTCAGCAAATCGTCGAGTAGCTTCTTTAGCCATGAAACATTTGGCATCTTTGTACAACTCATCATCAGATGATGTAGCACTTTTAGCCCAGTCTTTGGCTACCAGACTTTTCTCATTTTTGTTCACCTTCTCAGTCAGCTCAGCTATTTGTGCTTTCAAGGCTTTGTACTTAGTCTTGAGCTTTGAGTATTTTTCACCTCTTCCACCTTTGGCTGGCACAGCTTGAGCAGTTTCTTTGGATCTACAATCACCAGCCATATGTCCAGTTTTGCCACACTTGTAACAAGTGACTTTGGACATATCAAAGGGCTTCTTGGCTCTATCAGCTTGGCCACTTCTTCCCTTTCCTTTAAACTTGTTAAAGGATCTCCTTCTGATCCTTTCAGCCAACATAGCTACCTCATTAGCCAGTTCATCACCATCAGATTCCTCACATTCAGATTCAACACAAACAGAGTTATGGTTAGACATCACAGGAATATCATCATTTACATATGGAATGATCTCATTGCTAATAGAATTAGGGTGTTCAGTCATGGAAGCAACAAATGCAGCAGCAGGCTGACTATAAGAATCACCCATAGCTATTAATTTTTTTTTTTTTTTTTTTTTTTTTTTTTTTTACGATTGTATATTTTTATAGTTTCTTATTTTTATCACTTAACTTACTTTTAAAGTTTTTTTTTTATTTTTTTTTTTTTTTTTTTTTTTTTTTTTTTTTTTTTTTTTTTTTTTTTTTTTTTTTTTTTTTTTTTTTTTTTTTTTTTTTTTTTTTTTTTTTTTTTTTTTTTTTTTTTTTTTTTTTTTTTTTTTTTTTTTTTTTTTTTTTTTTTTTTTTTTTTTTTTTTTTTTTTTTTTTTTTTTTTTTTTTTTTTTTTTTTTTTTTTTTTTTTTTTTTTTTTTTTTTTTTTTTTTTTTTTTTTTTTTTTTTTTTTTTTTTTTTTTTTTTTTTTTTTTTTTTTTTTTTTTTTTTTTTTTTTTTTTTTTTTTTTTTTTTTTTTTTTTTTTTTTTTTTTTTTTTTTTTTTTTTTTTTTTTTTTTTTTTTTTTTTTTTTTTTTTTTTTTTTTTTTTTTTTTTTTTTTTTTTTTTTTTTTTTTTTTTTTTTTTTTTTTTTTTTTTTTTTTTTTTTTTTTTTTTTTTTTTTTTTTTTTTTTTTTTTTTTTTTTTTTTTTTTTTTTTTTTTTTTTTTTTTTTTTTTTTTTTTTTTTTTTTTTTTTTTTTTTTTTTTTTTTTTTTTTTTTTTTTTTTTTTTTTTTTTTTTTTTTTTTTTTTTTTTTTTTTTTTTTTTTTTTTTTTTTTTTTTTTTTTTTTTTTTTTTTTTTTTTTTTTTTTTTTTTTTTTTTTTTTTTTTTTTTTTTTTTTTTTTTTTTTTTTTTTTTTTTTTTTTTTTTTTTTTTTTTTTTTTTTTTTTTTTTTTTTTTTTTTTTTTTTTTTTTTTTTTTTTTTTTTTTTTTTTTTTTTTTTTTTTTTTTTTTTTTTTTTTTTTTTTTTTTTTTTTTTTTTTTTTTTTTTTTTTTTTTTTTTTTTTTTTTTTTTTTTTTTTTTTTTTTTTTTTTTTTTTTTTTTTTTTTTTTTTTTTTTTTTTTTTTTTTTTTTTTTTTTTTTTTTTTTTTTTTTTTTTTTTTTTTTTTTTTTTTTTTTTTTTTTTTTTTTTTTTTTTTTTTTTTTTTTTTTTTTTTTTTTTTTTTTTTTTTTTTTTTTTTTTTTTTTTTTTTTTTTTTTTTTTTTTTTTTTTTTTTTTTTTTTTTTTTTTTTTTTTTTTTTTTTTTTTTTTTTTTTTTTTTTTTTTTTTTTTTTTTTTTTTTTTTTTTTTTTTTTTTTTTTTTTTTTTTTTTTTTTTTTTTTTTTTTTTTTTTTTTTTTTTTTTTAAGTAGTTATGGTGGACTCCATGGAAGTAGAACAACCCTCAAACATGACAGTCAATGTACCCCACATTTTCTTTGCTGTAGAACACATTTTTATTGAATGATAAAGGTCTTTGGGCACAGCCTGGACAATGAAATTTCTGGCCTTCACGTCCAAGTTAGCCATTCTCCTATCCTCATCCCCCCAATCTGCCCTATCCTTTACTATGGATTTAACTGTGGCAGGAATGGTTGGATGACCTTCCCTAAACCACAGCTTCAACCACTACAGTCTGTGTAGGAACATAAGGACCATCCTGAAGGATGTCAGGCATATTGTTATCGATGGATTCAAGGAACAAAGACATTCGACCTTTCCACCCACTGAAATCATCTTTGTCAAACATGGGTGGTCTGGTTGAAGAACCATTATCAATATAAGATGACATAATGCTTTACTATAATGAAAATATGCAAGGATCAAGTCAAGTTAATTCTCAACCACCTGCTCTGATACCAATTGATACGTCCCACGGTGTATCAATATACCAAAGTATATTGTACACAGGATAGTTGTAGAGGGGGTGAATACAACTTTTCTCGAACTTTACAAACCTTTTAAGCAACGTTTTAAGACTCAAAATACTTAATGCATGTAAAGAACAAGAATCATTAAAACAGTAAAGCAGTAAAGGATAAAAGCATTCTTGAACACAGATTGTGATTTTCAAATGTAACTCTTTATTAAGAAATAATCTATACAAAGAATTACAGGGTTGTTGCGGAATAAAGATAGCCTACAAATATCTAAACAACCCTATGAAATGACAAACAACAATCAATAAGTTTCAGCTCAAGAGAATCAGCCCAAGCTGATCTCGTACAGACTAAGCTGTGTATAAGAGCAGAGAAACTTTGTGTGAAGAATGATTCTCAGGAAATGCCACACATATGCATACAAGGAGTGTTGCTTTTATAGGCGAAAGCTCCTCGTCACTTGGTGTCCAAATCAACCACGTAGTCTTCTTGTATTGGACGATCAAAAGAATAATCGATCGTGCCTTCATGGTACTTGTGGTCCCCCACGTACTGACGCATATTCTTCATCTACCAATAAGAGTATGGACACGCATATGTAAACAACCACCAACCTGGATACTAGGATATTCCTAGTCACGTCATAGTCCTTATCTTCAATCCAGGTTGTTATCTTCACTTTGATTGTTGACACAGATTGGGCGGTTTGTCACGGCACCAATCTGCCTAAGTGTTCCAAGCTGACTGCTAGTTCGAATCTGTCTTCCACTAACAGTTTGGTCCTCTATCTTCAATCCTCCTCTTCGACTTGGATTGAATGCTTTAATGTTGTTGATGCAGCTTGAATAACACTTGCTTCCATATAGTATTACAATTATGAACATGAAGCGTGATCTGGGTCAGTTACATATCGCAAGCTGTGTCAGCTTAGTCTGACCCAGATCAGATTACAAGAACCAAAGATTACTAAGTGTTTATAGGTCAGATTTGTCATCATTAAATTTACAATAACATTGGGACTCAACATGTTCAAATGGCATTGAAGGATCCTTATTGGGTTGAAGCTATGCAGCAGGAACTTCTTCAGTTTGACAAACTCCAAGTATGGGAGTTGGTTGATTTACCTTTAGGAGTTTATCCTTTCGGCACCAAATGGATCTTTAGGTGCAAAAAGGATGAAAAAGGCATTGTGACACGAAATAAGGCTCGGTTAGTTGTTCAAGGTTTTGCTCAACAGGATGGGTTGGACTACACTGAGGTGTTTGCACCGGTTGCTAGACTAGAAGCTATTAGGTTATTTCTGGCCTTTGCAGCTTTCAAGGACATTAAGGTATATCAGCTAGATATCAAGAGCGCATTTTTATACGGTACTGTCCAGGAATTAGTGTATGTCACTCAGCCATTAA
>CM067172.1:128680707-128691409 GCA_034093135.1 Erigeron breviscapus
TCATAAGTAAATGACCAGATTTAGTCTAAGTTAGAACTTAAAAGATGAAACTGAAACACTCATGATCTATAAAGTGTTTCTCCAGTAACTTAGATTTTTTAGACTTAAATCGACCAAGTGTTTTCCAGACATACAAATTTGTATATCTATAAGTCTGAAAAATACTTGCATTATTTCTAAACAAATAGGGGGAATTTGTTAGGTCCAGATTTATTGGACTCGCTCCAGACTCGACTACTGGAGCCTTACTGAAGATCTGTCCAGAAACTGGACCTACTCCAGACTTGGAATCTGGAGTCCCTCTGAAGATTTGTCCAGAAATAATGGAAGACCAGTGAGCAAATACTTGTATAGGAAATCTGGAGTATTCTCCAGATTAGCTCACTGGACTTCAACCCAGTCCAGATCTATTCTACTGAAGACATTCTGACTGAAGTCAAAGACTGAAGTCTGAAGAAAGAAGACTGACAAATGGCGGAGTCCACTGGAAGTCTTACCAGATCTGCACACTGGAGGATTGTTAGTGTTCTAGATCCTGCAAGTCTGAACACTAACATCGAGGATTGACTTTAGCCTTTACACACTTTCCAAAGAACAATCCACTTGTTCTTTAACAAAGTACACGTGTGTTAAGGTGGTTGGATATAAGGATACACTTGCACTTGATGTGACTTTATCCTTATTCTTATCCAAAGCATTTAATGATTCTTGTCGGATCATTAAATGCATGCAACCATATTTGTACGGCACAAAATTCACTGGTAAATTTTGTTGCCTATAAATACAAAGTCATTTCTTTGAGAAAAACACTTTTTAAGCATACATTTTGCATTAAAGTGAATTTGTCCAAATACTCTCGATCTTAAACAGGGATACTTCACAACTTTAAGTATCTCGATCCTAAAGAGTTATTTGACAAATATAGATCATTTGTAACTCATAGGTTGTTAGGATACATACTTAATTGTATTATCTTGATTCCGCAACAACCTTGTATTTTATTTAAACATCAATAAATAAAATACCCATGAAACAATACATAATGTTCCACTTATTTGTTTATTGCTTTAAGTCTTGTATTACTTTATTTATATACTTGCATTTATATTAAAGTAATACTAGTCCATTCTAGTGCTTATTAGACTTGTTGTATTTTACACTTTCCTGGTTTAACCATCGAACTTAAGGGACTCACATTTGGTATTTACAAATATTTGATCTCAACTATTGTGAGATCATTGCAGACCAAAGTTGGTGGTTTTGATACACCAAATAAACTTGAAATGCAAATCTTTTATTGCATGGTCCACAATAGGTTGATTGATTTTGGTAAATTAATTTTTGATGATCTTGTAATCAAGATTTCTGCAAAATCTGAACATGTTTACTATGGCAGAATCTTGGGTTACATTATTGAAAAGTTTTTAAAAGGTGATTACTAAAGGGCTACAGGAGACTTTATAAAAATTTCTTCCCTGGCCCCAAATATTTTTGGTCCCATTGAGGCTCACCAGACACTAACCCCTGCTATGCAGGATTATTTAGATTTTTGTGTGAACAGGGAAATGGAGAACCTTGAGGATCAATCTGATTCTCAAGAGGGAGCTGAGGCTGACCACCCTTTGACGCAAGCTGATCAGCCTGAAGCTGATTCAGTCTTAGCTATTCAGGGTGGTGATCAAGGTACAATTTCTAATATCCCTGAAACTCCTTCTCCATCTCACCGTTCTTCATTTTTTGAGGGTAGGGAAGTGGACCCACAAAATCCCTTCCTAACCGATCCCTCACAAAAATCTCCAATTTTACAAAATGAGCCAAACTCCCAAATCCCCAAAGAGAAAAGATCTCAGAAGAGAAAGAAAGCAACAGTTGAGGGGGAGCATGCTGCAAAAGCTGCTAGAGTTTCTTTATCTCAAAGGAGACTACCCCTTGAGACTGAATCTGCAAGGGAACGTTCCCAAGCTGACTCAACTTCACCTGCTGCTAAGCCAATTCGCCCATCTGCATCCTCCAAAAAGGGTACATGTAAGATAAAAAGGAAAACTGTTTCTGCTGCATCCTCCCAAAAGGGTGTAAGCATTGAAAGACATACCTCCGCCCAAGGTCAGACTGAGTCTCAAATTGTATCACCTTCATCACTCTCCAAACAGAGTGGTGAAATCATTAAATGGACACCCCTGGACTCTAACCAAAGCCCGTAAAGAGTTGAGTCAATCACGATTTGCAAATACTGAACATGTGTACCAAAGATCACCAAGAAAAGGTACTCAAGCTGATTCTTCTCTCTTACACTCTGGGTCTGAACTGGCTGTCAATGCTCTACCCAGATCACAAGATGGAGTACATGCCTCAACGTTCTATCCCGAGGAGGCTGTGGTGCAACAAAACACCACAGAAGAGGGGTCATCCAATTTTACCCCAAATATTACACCAACTGCAGTCGTCTTTGCACTTGTGAAACACAAAGGGGCTGTTTTTGGTCAAGAGGCTTGATTTATTAAGACCTCAATCTGTCTCTTGTAGGTGAGACAGCTACCGATGGTCCTCACGATGTTGGTAGTCAAAGACTCAACACCACCAAAAGGGGTGATCAGTCACTTGGGCAGTCTGGTACTCATCCATCCTCAAGGGATGTTTTGATGACTGCCAATGCTAAAGTTGATCAATCAAATCAGTTTCTTGAAGCAGGCAATGCATAGCTTGAATTACAAGTTAATTCTCCTCAAGCTGATGCAAGACTGACATGTTTTGTTCCACCTCTTGAGACTCACTCTCATGAGGAAAATCGCCCAACAACTCCATCAGCTCCACTACTTCTAAATTCGCCTAATATGCCAATCATTAGGGCCACCAGTGAACCTTCTGAAAGGATTCAAGCTGAAAAGCAAACTGTTGGTCCTCCCATTACGGCCAGGTCCATATTAAAGGATGTGGTAGCCAAGCTCACTGAGATGAATACTACCCCCAAGGCTGACATCACACAGCTTGGTGAACGTATAGATGTTTTACAAGGTAAACAGGTATCATTGCAGGATCAACTTCAAGACATTGTGAGCACTCAGTGGATTTTGGCCACCTAACAAGAAGAAATCATGTTTGATATGGCAAAAATGATGAAAATGGGTGCCAAACTGAGTGACACAATCAAGGGTTGGAGTCAAGGGATGAGAGAAGTAAATTTGGAGAACAGAAGACATTTAGATCTTCTTGTAACTTCCCAAGACAAGATAAAGAAGTCAATGAGAACCAGATTCAAGGCCAATAGGCTCAGACTGCAGAAGCAAAACAAAAAGGTTCTTAAAGACATAAAAGATCTGAAGACTCAAATCCAAGAAGTTGTGAATGTGCCTTCCAAAGTGGAGGAGTCTGTAGCTGAGCTGAGAAACAAGGTTGCAGCAATCAGCTCTACAGTTGATGAACTGAATACTTCAAGTTCATCTCACACTACAAAATTGACTGAGCTTGACACTTACTTGAGAAATGATCTCACTCAGCTCATTAAGTTAATCAGCTCCACCTCCTCTGCCCCCATTGATGATGACAAAAAAAGGGAGAAGAAAGAAGAAAGGGATAAAGTAGATAAACGAGATGCTGCTGCCACTATGGAAGTGGATACTGAGGTGAATGAAGAAGAAGTTGAAGTTGTTGTGGCAATAATGAACATTGGAGCTGATCAGTCTGAAACTCAAATTCAGACTGAGCCAGCTTCAACTCATGATGAAGAAGTAGTTGTGGCAGATTCAGAAGATGAAGAAGAAGAAGAAGCAGATGTCAAAGTTGTCTTAGCTCTTCATGCTGATGCAGATCTCTTGGAATTTGAAGATGATGCATACTCCTCTGATGATAGTGACAAAATTCCCATTGGGACTTATTTTACAGAGAAGAGAAAATCTGGATCAGCCTCAGCTCTTATTCAGCCTATTAAAGATCAAGCTGACCAGGAAACTCAGACTGAAGGCACTCAGACTGAAGATACTTCAAGACAAAGAAGTCAACTTGATGTTGAAGAAGAAGCTGTTAGAAAGAATCAAGCTAATTTGGAGAAAAGACAAATTGCCAAAGATGCCAGATTGGCAAGGAAACTGATCCGTGAAGAAAAAGAAAGAGAAAAACTCATAAGGATTCAGGATCAGTACAATGAAGAAGAAAATAGGTAGAGAATAAGAGAAGAAGAAGAGAAAACACAAAGAGCTCTCCAAGATTTAGAAAAAGAACACCTTGATGATTCTCCAAAAGGAAGAAATTGGGCTACAAAGAGCTTCTGAGCTGAATATGGTTCCAAATGTACATCTATATGCTCTCAAGCTGGTTTGAAATCAAGTTGGTGACAATCAACACATATTTCATCAAGCCTTAATGATTGAAGGCTCAAGAAGGGGGTATGGTTTGAGTAAGCCTGCTCCAGATCACATAAAGGAAGAGTATTATGATAGCTTTCTGGATTAAATCTCAAACTCTGTCCTTTATGTAACAAAATGTGTAAATACTCTATGTTATGCTTTAATGTACAAATTTATTAAGTAAATAGAGTTCATGTTATCTTTTTCATTCAGTTTTGTAAGTAATATTGTATTAGATGAAAAGGATCAAAAGAACCCAAGGAAAAGATTGAAGAGGGGTCGAATGTAATAACTCTATCAGCTTACTAACCCTTTCAATCTGGTTAAGTATTTCCAGTCTGATCAGAAAGAACTGCAAAGGTTTTGTCATCATCAAATAGGGGGAGATTGTTGGAGTCAAGTCACTCATACATCACAAGAAAGATTTGAGGATGACAAACAACTCAAGAAATACTTAAGTTCTTGGTTCTGGAGCTGAGTCAGCTTGAGATTTCCAAGCTGAGTCAGCCTGAATATCTTCATTGGAAGATAGTATCTCTCAAGCTGCATCAAAGAAGAACAAAGCACTTGGTCTGAATCAAAGATGAAGAACAAGGATAGAAGACCAAGCTGATGGGTGGAAATCAGCTTGGATCTTACAGTCAGCTTGGAAGGTACATTGTCAGCCTGGAGTCTTGCAAGTGCTCCAGAGTGCTTTTAACTTTGTATATTCATCAATCAACTGGATAAGCATCAAAAAGGACATTCTAGAAGTGCCAGTTGTTGATTGTAAACATTCTATGAGGTGTCCATTTAGTTGTTGCTGCACGATCAATCTTGGTGAGCAAGTAGGGAACAAAAAGGACAATGTCACTATCACCCAGTACTGATCAAGCAGAAGCCATTAGATCAAGACGCGTGGAATGAAATAGACAGCATCCAAGGCAGTGTTGATGCCTATATAAACCAGCCTTAGAGTCTCAAGAATGTGTGCATCCATTACATTAACTCTCACAACGATTAAAGCTATCAGCTTGGATCCGTGTTGTACTCAGCTTAGGCTAGTAGAGTTAATAAACAAAGTTGTAACTTGCTATTCAACCAAGTAGTTAGATTTGTAGGCTAATCTGTTCCACAACTACTTGTGATTCTTTTTATTCTTTAATAAAGGAATATGTTGAAAAATCAGCTTGCACTTTGTTCTTTGGACTGCACTTTACTTTACTGTCTTTATATTCTGTGTATTTAATTTCAAAGTACTTTATATTGATTGTCTTGAGCTGAATATGAAAAAATACTTTGACATTGTAACAATCCTCATTTTGGTCCGTTAACTATTGTAAATAAACAATGTAAATTTCTATGAAACTATGAAAACTTTTGATATTCTTGTATACATTTATTTATATATTGGGCCAATTATAGTGTGATAATGAGGTCATTTCTAGAATTAGGCCCATGTTATGAGGCTAAGATATTGGCCCATACGTGTTATAAAAGTTATATTATAGTTGATATTTGAGTAGCTGTGGTAACGGAGAAAATGTATATACGAAACCTTAAGTATAATGTACGGTTTGAACAGTGTCGGTGGCTATCCAATAACTTCATTAATGGGACAAAGGCCGACATAACTTTATGTAAAGGAGAAATACGCGGGATATCTCTTGTTGTTTATTGATCATGGACCTAATCCCTTAGCTGGATAAATACCCCATACTATCCTCACACTTATTTATCTACTACTCTATTATTATTTTGTTTCTACTTCAGTGAACTAAAACCAAAACCCCCTTCCCATTCTCTTCTTCATGATTTTCTCTTAATCTTCTTCTTAACTTCGAAATTAATCACCAAATTGTTAGGAGAATCAACTAGTAATTGACATTGACACACATACGATGCATTTCTTGGTAATGTTACCATTTGTATTTGATTGTATATGAACTATCTTGTATCGGTTGTTGTTTGATTATTGATGTGACAATGTTGAGCGATATGTTAACCCCAATTGTCTGATAGGAGACGTATGTGGGTTTATAGTATGTATATTGTTTGTCTTGATACTTACACTTGTTGTTATTACATATGATAATGTTATTGATGATGGTTTCTAGTAAACCATAACTACGTACTCACCAACCTTGTGTTGACACTTGCTAGTACGCTTTTCAGGTGATCGAGTGAATCCAAGATATGATTGTTATTATTGTCACTTATATCAGTTTCTTCGTCCGTATCTTCAGATTCATCATAACTTGATGATAATTCATAATCATAAAAAAGATTCTTCATCCATGTAAATGGTTGTGAATCCGAAAAACTTATGTTTGATGAAGAATTCCAATCTCGAACATGACGACGTCTGAATACCTTTAATATTAAAAAAAATAAAATTAGAAACATCAGAGAACGGATTGAATTATTACATATAACCTTTAAGGAAATCTTACCTTACGACAGTAATATCCAATAAGAATGTTGGGAACATGTTGTAAACTGATGAAAATATCATTCATTATTTCTTATTCTTCTTCTTCACTTGTCTTCATCAATTTTTTGGGTATTTTATAATTTAAATCCACTTTCAACAAAGAAGGAACATTTGATATCAACATGATATATGTAGCCAAAACTCCGACAATTGTTAGTGATTGTATATTAGGAGCATTGATTTCTATATTATCAGTATCTTATGAAGTATTGAAATTCATGAGTACGAAATTTTGAACACTTTCCGAATTTATATGTAGTACAGAACTGTAACAATCCTCATTTTGGTCCGTTAACTATTGTAAATAAACAATGTAAATTTCTATGAAACTATGAAAACTTTTGATACACTTTCCGAATTTATATGTAGTACAGAACTGTAACAATCCTCATTTTGGTCCGTTAACTATTGTAAATAAACAATGTAAATTTCTATGAAACTATGAAAACTTTTGATATTCTTGTATACATTTATCTATATATTGGGCCAATTATAGTGTGATAATGAATTTCATGGGTCATATTTGGATTTCTAGAATTAGGCCCATGTTACAAGACCATGATATTGGCCCATACATGTTATGGGGATTATATTATAGACGATAATCGAGTAACTATGGAAACAGGGAAAATGTATATACGAAACTTTAAGTATAATGTACGGTTTCAATAGTGTCGGTGGCCGTCCAATAATTCCATTAATGGGACAAAGGCCGACATAACTTTATGTAAAGCTCTCTTGTTGTTTATTGATCATGAACCTAATCCCTTAGCTGGATAAATATCCCTATCTATCTATCTACTCTATTATAACCAATCATTCATTTCATTATTCTCCCAGGAACCCAAAACCAAACCCCCTCACGATCCTTCATCTTCTCCATAATCTTTTCTTCTAATTTCTGAACTTAATCATCAAATTTATAAGGAAGTTAACTAGTTATAACAATAAATCAACAAGATTGTTGATGTTTATTGTTATAACTAGTTAACTTCCTTATAAATTTGATGATTAAGTTCAGAAAGTAGAAGAAAAGATTATGGAGAAGATGAAGGATCGTGAGGGGGTTTGGTTTTGGGTTCCTGGGAGAATAATGAAATGAATGATTGGTTATAATAGAGTAGATAGATAGATAGGGATATTTATCCAGCTAAGGGATTAGGTTCATGATCAATAACAAACAACTAAGTTTTCACAATTATTCTAAAGTTATGTCGGCCTTTGTCCCGTTATTGGAATTATTGGACGGCCACCGACACTATTGAAACCGTACATTATACTTAAAGTTTCGTATATACATTTTCCCTGTTTACCATAGTTACTCGATTATCGTCTATAATATAATCCCCATAACATGTATGGGCCAATATCATGGTCTTGTAACATGGGCCTAATTCTAGAAATCCAAATATGACCCATGAAATTCATTATCACACTATAATTGGCCCAATATATAGATAAATGTATACAAGAATATCAAAAGTTTTCATAGTTTCATAGAAATTTACATTGTTTATTTACAATAGTTAACGGACCAAAATGAGGATTGTTACAGTTCTGTACTACATATAAATTCGGAAAGTGTTCAAAATTTCGTACTCATGAATTTCAATACTTCATAAGATACTGATAATATAGAAATCAATGCTCCTAATATACAATCACTAACAATTGTCGGAGTTTTGGCTACATATATCATGTTCATATCAAATGTTCCTTCTTTGTTGAAAGTGGATTTAAATTATAAAATACCCAAAAAATTGATGAAGATAAGTGAAGAAGAAGAAGAAGATATAATGAACGATATTTTCATCAGTTTACAACATGTTCCCAACATTCTTATTGGATATTACTGTCGTAAGGTAAGATTTCTTAAAGGTTATATGTAATAATTCAATCCTTTATATGATGTTTCTAATTCAAGTTTACAAGAATTTTGAGTTCAGATCAAAATATCGCGATGAGATACCAAAATATGGCGCCGAAGGTCATTTTCTCGCGCCGCAAAGTCAATTTATCGCGCCGTGATAAACTGCAGAAAAGTCATTTTCAAACGTCCATAACTTTTGAACCGTAAGTCCGTTTTTGACGATTCAAGCGGCCACGGAAACGTAATTGAGTCTATTTTCCAATGATGTGTGCCTCTGAGTCCAGAACATAATTTTAGTATTTCAAAAGTTTTAATAAAGCAACAGTGGTCAAGTTTTGACTAGTATTTTTGAAACAAAATGTAATGATTCCACTTCGGTTGATCAAAGCCTTATAAAATGGACATAATAAAGCTTTTATAGTAAGATTAGGTCAATATTCATAGGACCTTACCTCTTGAGATGCTTTAGGATTAATGTGATACGTGTATGATAGGTTTTGGCTATCGTGGACATTGGTTCTACTTTCTTTCATTCTAGGATTGTACTACGCGCCTCAGGTGAGTTTCGTAGCTCCCTACTCAATTGAGATTCGGGCTAAAAAGTGTACACATACATGCTTGTTTGATTGTTTGCTTGATTTGATTTACGGTTTATTGATTGTTTGATGAAATGTTTCGATTGAATTATGGAACTGATTGATTTATGATTGATGGATAGTTTTGATTTATTGTTCGATGGTTTACGCATGTGATTGTGATATTGTAATTAATTTAGGATAGACGTACATACATGGAAGTCGGTTATGCCTTCAAAGGCTTTTAGATGTGGTGGGAAGGCTGCGGGTGACCCTATATATAAGCATCTAGGACTCGTTGAAAGTAGAATCCTCCTAAGTGTATGTACGTATAGTCTTGTTTGGTTTGTTGGACATATAGACTTGTTTATTGATGATTATACTTATTGAGACGTACTTGTTGTGTGCATTGGAAACTTATACCAAGGCAAGTTGTTTAACTGTAAGGCCACCAAGGCAAGTTGTTTAACTGTAAGGCCACCAAGGCAAGTTGTTAAACTGTAACGCCACACTTTGAGTACTGTGGGTACTATATGTACTTGATGATTATACGGTGGACTCACAAACATACCGTAATTGATACACTGTCGCCCTTTAGGGGAGCCAAGTACTTTTAAGTACTTGATGCCAAGTATTGGCCATACTTGATGAGTTGATATGATTTACACCACGATGTGGACCAAGTATTGTGATACTTGATGATTTTGAGATACATTGCATGACATTGACACGCATATGAGGAACGTATTGACATTTATACACATTTGATACATTGCATGACATTGACACGCATATGAGGAACGTATTGACATTTATACACATTTGATACATTGCATGACATTGACACACATACGATGCATTTCTTGGTAATGTTACCATTTGTATTTGATTGATGCTTGTGCTAGGACTTGGGCTTGAACTTGTATGGATCCAGGATTCATTTGCCTATTATTTTGCTTTATGCATTTTTTGTATTTGATTGTTGATGTTGGATTCACCGAATCCTTTTATTTTATATAGTTCATGTTCTACGATAATTCTACTATGTGCTATATAATTTCCGTAATATTCCGGGCCCAGCTTGGGGTATTACAGAATGGTGGCCCATGCGTGGTCGTAGAGAATTAGGCGGTTTGACCTAGACTACGGCTTAAGTTAAAACTTCATATAGCATGCATGGTTAGGAATTTTGTGTGCAACGTGAATTATGTGAAACCCTGAAAGTGTACATTGTGAGTTCGTAGACAAAACAAATTTATGTGATGACTTGGGTACAATGTTATTGTAACACCCGTCGTTTAAAAATATGGGTTTTCAAAAACTTTTCACCTAACGGTGTTAAATTGCGGAAGTAAAGACTGTAAAAGTCAAAACCGATAAAAACATTTCGGTTTCTGCATTTATTTTGTGTTACATGCCATATCAAACAATAGTTCAAATGAAA
>CM067172.1:128692409-128718494 GCA_034093135.1 Erigeron breviscapus
TAGTTGTCCAGAAAACAACTTGCAGATGGATACCTTCAGTTTCCTTCAAAAAGGAAAGGCCATGTCCAGGATGTGAGATGGGTAAGCAGAAACGTGCCAGTTTCAAGACCAGACAGAATTTCAGCATTACTGAACCATTCACATGCTTCATATGGACCTCTTTGGTCCAGTGAATGTTCAGACTCGTGCTGGTAAAAGATACACCCTGGTGATCGTAGAATGAATTCTCCAGATATTGTTGGGTGGTCTTTCTCAGGTCTAAAAATGAAGCTGCTGCTGAAATCATCTCTCTTATCAAGCAGATTGAACTGAAGCATAAGCGAAAAGTGTGTCAGTTAAGAAGCGACAATGGAACAGAATTCCAGAATGCAACTCTGGAGAATTTCTGTACTGACACTGGCGTCTCCCAGAACTTCTCATCAGCACGCACTCCAGAGCAGAATGGAGTGGTAGAAAGGAAAAATCGAACGCTGATAGAAGCTGCCAGGAGTATGCTAGCTGAATCTGGTCTTCCTACCAGTTTCTGGGCTGAAGCAATTGCAACTGCTTGCCAAACCCAGAATCGATCAGTGTACGTGAAGCGACACAAGAAGACTTCCTATGAAATATTGAGAAATAGAAAACCAAATATTGGTTATTTTCACGTTTTTGGATGTCCAGTTTACATCTTGAACGACTCCACTCAGTTAGGCAAATTTGATGCCAAAGCTGATGAAGGATATTTCTTAGGATATTCAGCCATTCGCAAAGCCTTCAGAGTTTACAACAAGAGACTGGAGAAAGTACAAGAATCCATACATGTTACTTTCGATGAATCAAATGCTGCAATCAACAAACCAGCCCTTGACACTCCCCCAGTAACTCCAATTGTCTTCTGTGAATCTGATCTTATCAACTACAATAAAGAAGATTTAGAAGATAAAGTTTCCAGTCATCCTGATCTGGAACCTATTCAGAAAAAGAAACAATCCAGTAGTACTCCATTCTATCCTTCTATTATTTTCAAACTACCCTCTGAAATTAATATTGGATCAGATGTTCGTACTACTCCCCCGGTATCAGTGTCAGTTGAGAGCATACCAGAATTGTGTTCAAATGAAGAAATTCAAACTGAACCTATACTACAAGAAATGCCTTCATATGAAGAATTTCATGATGCAAATCGTGATTTAAATGAATCAGATGAAGATGTTGAGGTAGTTTATGAAGAACCTCCTCCTGAAACAACTTCAGAGGAGACTCAACTGAATTCTTGCACTGATATTGTTGTCAGTAACAATCCTGGTCAGTACTCCAGATGGAAAAAAGCTCATCCTATTGATCAGATCATAGGTGACTCCAGTCGAGGAGTTCAGACCAGAAGAGCCTCCAGTGATCAATGCTTATATGTCAGTTTCTTATCACTGAATGAACCAAAGAAGATTGACGAGGCTATGGAAGATCCAAGTTGGGTGACTGCTATGCAAGAAGAGCTTCACCAGTTTGAAAGGAACAAGGTCTGGTATCTGGTTCCTTTCCCAGTTGGAAAGAAAGAACCAATTGGAACAAGATGGGTCTTCAGGAACAAGGTAGATGAAGATGGCCACGTAATCAGAAACAAGGCCAGACTGGTAGATGTCGATTTTGATGAATCATTTGCTCCAGTGGCTAGACTTGAAGCGATCAGAATATTCTTAGCATTCGCTGCTCATCATCAGTTCAAGGTCTACCAGATGGATGTAAGAGTGCCTTCTTGAATGGAAAGCTTGAAGAAGAAGTTTATGTCAGACAACCACCAGGTTTCGTTGATGAAAAGCATCTACATTGGGTATATCGTCTGGACAAAGCGCTGTATGGCCTCAGACAAGCCCCACGTGCCTGGTATGACACTCTGACTAAACATTTATTGAAAAATGGTTTTAAACGAGGTGCAATTGACAATACCTTATTTATTCTTCATGACGAGGTAATCTGTTAATGGTACAAATTTATGTTGATGATATTATTTTTGGGTCTACTGATGAAAACATGTGCAAGAAATTTTCGAAAATAATGTCCACTGAATATGAAATGAGTTTGATGGGTGAATTAACATATTTTCTTGGACTCCAGATTAAACAAAACAAAGATGGCATCTTTATTAATCAGGAAAAATATGTTAGAGATCTTTTAAAGAAATATGATATGAACTCTTCACCATCTAAACAAACTCCAATTTCTGCACCACTGACACTGGACTCCGATCCAGATGGAAAACCAGTGAACACCACTGTTTATAGAGGCATGGTTGGTTCACTGATGTATTTAACTGCCAGTAGACCAGATATAATGTTTTCAACATGTTTATGTGCCAGATATCAGTCTAATCCAAAGGAATCTCATATGCTTGCTGTAAAGCGCATACTGAAGTACCTTAAGGTGTCCCCAGTTTGGGTCTTTGGTATCTCAAAGGCTCAGGCATGGATCTAATGGGTTATTCAGATTCAGATCATGCAGGTTGTAAGATAGACAGGAAATCCACTACTGGTGGATGTCATTTCCTTGGTGGCAAACTGGTCAGTTGGACCAGTAAAAAGCAAACTTCAGTTTCATTGTCCACTGCTGAAGCTGAATACGTGTCTGCAGCCAGTTGTTGTGCTCAGATACTCTGGATGAAGAACCAGTTGCTTGATTATGGTATTAAGTATTCAAAGACTCCAATCTTTTATGATAATACCAGTGCCATTGCTATCTCAAACAATCCAGCCATGCACTCCAAAACCAAGCACATTGATCTCAGGTATCACTTCATTCGTGATAATATTGTGAAAGGAAACATTGAACTCCATTTTATCCCCACTGACAAACAACTCGCTGACATTTTTACGAAACCACTGGATGTCAAAACTTTTGAATATCTTGTTGGTGAGTTGGGAATGTTAAACCCTTAAATCTGGAACCTTAGTATTGAACGCCATTGTGTACTACTAAGGATCTTTGATTTAAAGATTCATAAATTTATTTCTGGATCAACATTCCAGGGGGAAGACTTTGAAAGATATATTTTTTCTTAAAAATGTTTAAAGTTCAAGGAATTTATTAATTTATTTTCTCACTGGACAAAATTTTCTTACTGGACGAATTGTCCAGAAAATATTACTGGTGCTTTGTAAATGTGTCCCTTCTCACTGGTAATTGGACAGGTTGAAGTGCGTGTTTGAGGTGACTTTGTCTCCTTGTAAATGTGTCCCTCTCATTTGTCTGTATTAGTTGACGTGCATGTTTGAAGTTACCAGTCTTTCAAATGGTTTTCACTGGTACTTTACTGGAGTGTCCCTCCAGTGTACCATCAGTACATGCTCACTGGACTAATCCACCAGTGATACTGGAGTGTCTAGTCAACCTCCAGATGGACTGAATTGAGTCACAATATTTTTTAAATACTTGGTCATTGTGCGTGCCACGTAAGCAAACTTTTTTCAAAGATATTTATCTTATAAATCCTACGTGGCATGTAATTTTTCAAACGAAATGATGGTATTTTTACCTTGGGAAGACAAAAAGAACAAGTTGTTAGTTTTTGTGGGTGGTGAACCATCACACATTAATGTGTGATGTGATGTACTTAATGCGGATCTCAAAACCCGATCAAAATTATATTTGATAATTTCAAATTAACCCGTTTGAGTTCCACATTATCTCTCCTATATATACCCATTTTCACTTTCACTTTACATTTACTTCGAACATTTACTCCCAAATCTTAAAATTCCTTCATTCAATTCTTCATTCCTTCATTCTTTTCCAATCATTAAAACTCTCATATTAACTGCAAATTCATTAATTTCTTCTTCATAAACCCTAAATTTATTCAATTTCATCTTCATCTTTCAATCATAAATGGCACCCAAAAATCTTTTATCTGCCGAATATGCTCCGGTTGATAATGTTGCTAAGCCCAGACACATTACTCTTGAGGCCAAAGCTATTCGAATCAATATGAATAACTGGATGGCCAAACTTTCCAGTGCTCATCCTGCTCAATCTATCATTGGGAGATTGAATACTTTCTTTCTCTCATGCCCTCTGTATGGTGCATTAACCCTAAATCCAGGGAGAATGTACCATGACTATTTGTGTGAATTCTGGTACTCCGCATTTTATAATGAAGAAACCTCATCAATTTCTTATACTCTTAGGGGTGGTACCAGATCCTTAAGTTTCTCAGTAAGTTTACTCAGGTCTGTGTTACAGTTGAATTATCTTGACCAGAATGAGTTGCCCATCGAACTTCCCTCTGGCATAAATTACAGGGAAGTATGCAGGATGATGGGGCACACAGAAATTCTTGATGACCATGGCCAGTTGTTGAGAAAAGGCACAATTTATATGAGTAGGTTGACAGATTCGTGGAGATTTTTCTTCACACATTTGGTTGAATGTCTGGGACACCACCACCACCACCACCACCACCACCACCACCACCACCACCACCACCACCACCACCACCACCACCACCACCACCACCACCACCACCACCACCACCACCACCACCACCACCACCACCACCACCACCACCACCACCACCACCACCACCACCACCACCACCACCACCACCACCACCACCACCACCACCACCACCACCACCACCACCACCACCACCACCACCACCACCACCACCACCACCACCACCACCACCACCACCACCACCACCACCACCACCACCACCACCACCACCACCACCACCACCACCACCACCACCACCACCACCACCACCACCACCACCACCACCACCACCACCACCACCACCACCACCACCACCACCACCACCACCACCACCACCACCACCACCACCACCACCACCACCACCACCACCACCACCACCACCACCACCACCACCACCACCACCACCACCACCACCACCACCACCACCACCACCACCACCACCACCACCACCACCACCACCACCACCACCACCACCACCACCACCACCACCACCACCACCACCACCACCACCACCACCACCACCACCACCACCACCACCACCACCACCACCACCACCACCACCACCACCACCACCACCACCACCACCACCACCACCACCACCACCACCACCACCACCACCACCACCACCACCACCACCACCACCACCACCACCACCACCACCACCACCACCACCACCACCACCACCACCACCACCACCACCACCACCACCACCACCACCACCACCACCACCACCACCACCACCACCACCACCACCACCACCACCACCACCACCACCACCACCACCACCACCACCACCACCACCACCACCACCACCACCACCACCACCACCACCACCACCACCACCACCACCACCACCACCACCACCACCACCACCACCACCACCACCACCACCACCACCACCACCACCACCACCACCACCACCACCACCACCACCACCACCACCACCACCACCACCACCACCACCACCACCACCACCACCACCACCACCACCACCACCACCACCACCACCACCACCACCACCACCACCACCACCACCACCACCACCACCACCACCACCACCACCACCACCACCACCACCACCACCACCACCACCACCACCACCACCACCACCACCACCACCACCACCACCACCACCACCACCACCACCACCACCACCACCACCACCACCACCACCACCACCACCACCACCACCACCACCACCACCACCACCACCACCACCACCACCACCACCACCACCACCACCACCACCACCACCACCACCACCACCACCACCACCACCACCACCACCACCACCACCACCACCACCACCACCACCACCACCACCACCACCACCACCACCACCACCACCACCACCACCACCACCACCACCACCACCACCACCACCACCACCACCACCACCACCACCACCACCACCACCACCACCACCACCACCACCACCACCACCACCACCACCACCACCACCACCACCACCACCACCACCACCACCACCACCACCACCACCACCACCACCACCACCACCACCACCACCACCACCACCACCACCACCACCACCACCACCACCACCACCACCACCACCACCACCACCACCACCACCACCACCACCACCACCACCACCACCACCACCACCACCACCACCACCACCACCACCACCACCACCACCACCACCACCACCACCACCACCACCACCACCACCACCACCACCACCACCACCACCACCACCACCACCACCACCACCACCACCACCACCACCACCACCACCACCACCACCACCACCACCACCACCACCACCACCACCACCACCACCACCACCACCACCACCACCACCACCACCACCACCACCACCACCACCACCACCACCACCACCACCACCACCACCACCACCACCACCACCACCACCACCACCACCACCACCACCACCACCACCACCACCACCACCACCACCACCACCACCACCACCACCACCACCACCACCACCACCACCACCACCACCACCACCACCACCACCACCACCACCACCACCACCACCACCACCACCACCACCACCACCACCACCACCACCACCACCACCACCACCACCACCACCACCACCACCACCACCACCACCACCACCACCACCACCACCACCACCACCACGTCCACCACCACCACGTCCACCACCACCACCACCACCACCACCGCCACCACCACCACCTCCACCACCACCACCACCACCACCACCCACCAGCACACCACCACCACCACCACCACCTCCACCACCTTCAATTCCACAATCAACTCCATACTTCACCCCATTCATTCAAACTTCACAATCTCAACCACCTATCGAAACCCCAGTCAACCCTTCTGAACAAGGTGTGCCAGACTCTACAGTTATAAATGCTGAAACTGTTGAAACTGAAGAGGTCTGGGCACAAGTACCAGTAATGGAGAGAATGACCTCTCATCTGGAACCGCCCAGTGGTCTCTCCACTTCATCTTCTGCCGAGGTCCAAGGCCTTCTTAGTAAGGTGGCGGACCTGGAGAGATCACTCCAGAGCTCTTCCCAGGTTATTTCTGATTTCAAATCCCTATTGTCAAATAATTTAGCATCAGAAATGAACTTGTTTGCTGGGAATGAGAAGTTAGTTTTTGAGAAACTGGATGAGCTGGTACTGGCCACAAATCGAAATTCTGAAAACATCAAAGTGGCAGTCCAGGGCTTAGAAACAAGGGTTGTTAGTTCTGTTCAGACTGCAGTGGATAGTAAGATTGTTCAACCACTGGCAGGTCTGAAAGAAGAGGTTGAGAAGCTGGTTACAAGGGTTGGTTCACTGGAGAGCAGGCCAACATTAGATCAAAATGATATTGTCAGCACCCTTAGTGATGAAATTGTTAGAAAATTTAGGGTGATATGCTGAAAACAATCACTGATGATATCTCTGCTTCTGTTCTAAGAACCATTCAAGATAGCTTGTTGCCTGAAGTTGTTCAGATGATAGACACTGAGTTGCCTAAGCACTTGCCAGAAGAAATTGAAAATATGAAGAAAGAAGTGCTGGCACTCAAGAAAGGTATGACTGATTCCATGCCAGAACAAGGAAGAACTTTTGGTTCTCTGGACAGGCATATGATGGAAGAATTATGGAATGATCTCAAGTCCAGGACTGGTGATCATTCCAAGGGGGAAAAATCATCTGTTCCATCATCTGGTGACCAAATAGACCAAATGACATTGAAAGAATTAGCACAAAGAGCAGCACAAAGAGCATATGGCACTGAAGCCGGGCTAACTGAAGAAGCTACTGGCACTGAAGCCAGTGAGCCCCAGTTTGAGACCTTCCCAGATATCCCAACTACACTGAAGGCTGTTAAAGGAAAAGAAAAAGTGGTATCTGGTGAAGAAGAAGAGCAAACTGAAGATGCTGATGATGAAACTGCCAAGAAGTTAGAACAACAATGCATCATGATTGAAATCTTCAAGAAGAATCAAAGAGATGAACTGCTGGCCCATCATAGGGATATGGCTAATCATGGGACTCTGGATTCATACAATGCTGGAAGGTTAGGCATTAACATTGAAGTGTTCAAGAGGATGAAGGATGATCCCAGAGTTCATCAATGTCTAGATGCATTGAATGATGTTCATATACGCTCGTTCTACACTGAAGAAGAACAGGTATATGATTCATTAATTTATGGTGTTACCATTCCAGAGTTAATAAGGCAGAGAAGGGAGGAACTGGTGAACCTCAGAGAAAGATTAGAAAGAACGCTGGTGCTCTGGAGTTAGAGTACAGAAAAAGATTGACTGGTCTGCCAAAGCTTACTGCCAAACAAATCAAGGCAATAAAGGATGCTGATGTGAGCACTTTCATTCCCCTGGATACTTCTCTGAGAATTAATCGCCAACAACTCCAGTCCATTGAAGGACAACAGAGTGGTGTATCCAAGGAAACTGAATATATGGTCCAGATGGCGAAGCAGAAGGCATCTTATGAACAAATGATAAATTTTAGGGCTAATGCCAGAAGGATTGTTGATGCTGAAATCAAGTTGGCTGAAAATCATCAAGGGATGACCAGATTTAATATAAAGTTGACCAGAGAGGGTAACTTTACAGATGAAAGGAAAGATACATCAGTCCAAGCTTTTGGATGGACTGAACTGAAGGAGATAGGATTGACTTTTAAAGGTAAAACTGATTTATCTCCTGATGTAAGGGCCTTTATGAAAAGAATTGAGAAGGTCTGGAGAAGAATACAACAAATGGAAGCTGTGTTGGGTTTGAGACCACCAGTGTCTGTTCCATCATCTCTATCACCAAAGAGGAAGGCTACTGAAGATGCACCAGGGCAGTCATCAAAAAGAAGGGCCTGAATCTTTTATCATGTACTTATTGTAATTAATCGTTTGATGAAAGTTGTAACTATTTTCCAGTTGATGATAGTAATATTAGTTGCAATTTTTAATTTCATATAAGTAAATGATCAGATTTAGTCTAAGTTAGAACTTAAAAGATGAAACTGAAAACACTCATGATCTATAAAGTGTTTTCCAGTAACTTAGATTTTTTAGACTTAAATCGACTAAGTGTTTTCCAGGCATACAAATTTGTATATCTATAAGCCTGAAAACACTTGCATTATTTCTGGACTCGCTCCAGACTCGACTACTGGAGCCTTACTGAAGATCTGTCCAGAAACTGACCTACTCCAGACTTGGAATCTGGAGTCCCTCCGAAGATTTGTCCAGAAATAATGGAGACCAGTGAGCAAATACTTGTATAGGAAATCTGGAGTATTCTCCAGATTAGCTCACTGGACTTCACCCCAGTCCAGATCTACTCTACTGAAGACGTTCTCACTGAAGTCAAAGACTGAAGTAAGAATAAAGAAGACTAACAAATGGCGGAGTCCACTGGAAGTCTTACCAGATCTGCACACTGGAGGATTGTCAGTGTTCTAGACCTTACAAGTCTGAACACTGATATCGAGGATTTGACTTTAAGCCTTTACACATTTTCCAAAGAACAACCCACTTGTTCTTTACCAAAGAATATACGTGTGTTAAGGTGGTTGGATAAAAGAATAAAGTCATATTGATGTGACTTTATCCTTGTAACTTTATCCAATGCATTTAATGTTCTTGTCGGTTCATTAAATGCATCCAACCATATTTGTACGGCACAAAATTCACTGGTGAATTTTGTTGCCTATAAATACAAAGTCATTTCTTTGAGAAAATTACTTTTAGCAAATTGGTGAACTTGCTTAAATACTCTCGATCTAAACAGTTATACTTCACAACTCTAAGTATATCGATCAAAGGAGTTTATTTAGCAAGTATAGATCACTTGTAATTCAAAGATTCTTTAGATACTTACATACGTGTAATATCTAGGTTCCGCAACGATCTTGTATTTTGTTTATACATCAATAAAGAAAATACACTTGAAAACTACATTTGTGTTCCACCATTTATTTACTTGTTTAAATATTGCTTAAAGTCATTTATTACTTTGTTTATATTCTTGCATATTTATATTGAAGTAATACTAGTCCGATTCTAGTTCATACTTGTCTTGTATTTTACACTCGTGGGTTAAACCATCGTGTGAGGACTTTACAGGAGGCTTCCCTCAATTTGCCTCCTCCAGTTACTCCAGTGGTAACTGCTGCTGGTCCAGTGACACCTTCTCCCCCGTCACTGGACAGTCAAGTTGTGTCTGTTCAAGCCGATATCCAAAACCTTCTTACCAGGGTGGAGGATATTCAAAAGATACTTGACAAAAACACTAAGTCTTTCTCCAGATACCACAAGGATCATCTGACCAATATTAAGGTGGTTGATCTGGGGATTAACAAGTTCTCAAATAATGAAGACTTGGTGTTAAAGAAGCTCAATGAGCTGGTCGGAGGCTGCAACAATCTGGCAACATCTTTAAAAGAAGCCTTCGACCTTACTCAATCAAATGTCACAACCTCAATCTCCAATTTGCTGGATAACACTGTTAGAAGATCAGAAATTGATTTGAAGGAGATTGAAAAACAGGTGAAGGAGTTAGTTGAAAAGCCTGGGTTGAATGTGACTGAGCTTGGCCAGCAGTTGATGGTTTCAGTTGGTCAGAAGATCGATGATACGCTGGGTGCAAGGGAAACACAATTGATAGAAAAGGTGATGTCTGAGATCACTAAGCTGGCCACTCCTCAGGTTGATCTGGCCCCACTCACTAATGAGATCAACCAGTTGAGAGGCAGCATTGATAGTTTGAGCACCCAGGTATCTAATCATACTCAGTCTATTGAACATCTGACAACTGAGGTAAATAATTTGAAACAAAAGGATGAAGAGGTTAAGGATAAGGTGGTTACTGGTCTGGATGAAGATTCCAAGCTTTTAAATGAATTGAAAACTGGTCAGCAACAGGTTACTGCAAATGTTCTTACCCAGTCTAAGGAGATCAACCATCTGTGGAGGTCTTTCTGGATGATGTGTGGAATTTTCAAAGAATGCAAGGACATGCAAACATGGCAGCCTCTCGACCGGTTGCCATCTCACCCTTCTGAATGGGAAGCTATAAGGGCAGGTCTAGAAGCTGCCAAGGGGGAAAGAAGTGCAGTCCTTGCACCAAATGCACCTGGAAGTACTCAAACTGAAAGACAATCTGGTGGAGAAACAGTTGTGGCTACCAGTACTGAAACTGGTGAGCAAAGGATTGAAGAGAATGTGGATGTGATGGATAGGGGGAATGTGGATAAGGGAAAAGGTTTAGCATCTGATGTAGCCCAGCCGGCCACTGATGTACCAATGTTGGAAACTGGCAATGCTGATGTACTTCCTCCAGTTTCTGAAAGTGATAGCAAGCGTATGGCAAGGCTTGGTGATCAAATTAAAGAAAGAAAGAAAATGAAACAAGCCAACCAAGCTGAAGCCAGACAACATCTGGCCAAGATAAAATTGCTTGATATTAGTGATGCTCACTTGTTGGGAATCACTAAGGAGGAGTATGCTTGAGTGAAAGATGATGCCAGGATAGTGGGTATGTTAAAAGAAATGCTTGACATTGAACTGGACAGGCACTATCCTGATGATGAAGCTGAGCATGATGCCAGAAATTTAAATATATCAGTGGAGAAGGCAAAGGAGAACAGGGCCAGTGGGATTCAAAAAGATTGAAAATGTAAGAAAGGTTGTGAAAAGGGTATTGAATCCACCTAGAAGGAACCCTCAACCAAGAAAGCCACTGCATAGAGATGCTTACCTTAGAACTTTCGTTGAACCAACTGGCGATGTATCAAATGATGACATCAAGAATGCTGTGCTGGCTGCTGGAGCTGGGAGTATTAAAATTTCAAATGAATCTGAAGCAAGAGAGTACTATTCCCAGATCATGGCAAGCAGAAGACACAGTGGGGTAATTAATGGTGTGTTTGTTACAATTAAGCCAGGCACCAAGCACTTTCATGTTGAAGTTAGTTATGCCAGAGGGCCACTGGTTAAAACTGACAATCCTGGTGCAATGCAATATGGGTTCTCTGAATGGGTGGAAATGGTGAACTTTTTGGAAGCTAAGGCACAAAAGAATATGTTTGAGAAAGCTTGGGTTAACTTCTTGAAGGGCAAGATTCAACACAAAGAGAATCTGGAGCTTAAGTTGAATATTGATCTTGAAGACTCTCAGCCTATCTCTTCAGTGACCAAGAAAAGGAAAATTGGTGAAGGGCCATCCAATAAATAAATTTTCCTTTCAGTTTATCTGCTTGTAATTTTGTTTACATTCTGTAACTTGTGTAAATTTCATTTCCTTGTATAAATGAAGTTACCAGTTTGTAACCACAAGATAGATAATAGATTAGATCTAACAAACTCAAAAGAAAAACCCAAGGCATTTATTGATCTATAAAAATGCCTTGGAAAACTTAGATAGATTTAATCGAACAAGTCTCTCCAGTTCACACTTGTACAGATACAAGAACTGAAAAAGACTTGCAAATATTTCAGGACAAATAGGGGGAATTTGTTAGGACCAGTTTTGCTGAAAACTGGCCAGTCTGCAGTTGCACTGGAGACCAAGAAGATTTGTCCAGAAATATATTGAAGTCCAGTTGCATCGTACAGTTAACAAAACTGAAGACTTCCTCCAGTTGAGAACTGACCAGTTGAAGAATCATTCCAGTTGAAGTCGAAGACAACAAGTGGAAGATAGTGAATGACAATGGCAGCGAAGCCCAGTTGACATTCTAGTCAGTTACAAACTGGAGACCGTCAGTGGAAAGCTCTTACAAAGCTTTACACTGATTACGAGGAATTGACCTTTATGCTTTATGTGCTATTACCCGGATAATAAGATTTATCATATTATTTAAGTACAAAAAGGTACATAAAGCTGGTTGAGTAAAGTTGCTTTATACTGCAACTTTACACTGCATTTTAAGGAATTAAATGCTATTCCTTAAATGTTCTCAACCATATTTGTATGGCCAAAGTTAACATCTATTCCTTAAATGTTCTCAACCATATTTGTACGGCCAATGTCAACTTTGCCTATAAATACAAGTCATTGCACAACAAGAATAACACACACACACTTTGCATACCTGCAATATTCTTGGTGAACTTGTACAATATTCTCTCAATCGTAAAAAGGAACATTTCACAACTTTAAGTGTTTCGATTGTTTAGAGAAATTTCGAGTGTAGATCAATTGTAGTTCATAGGTTGTTAGGATATTTACATTCTTGTATTATCTTGGTTCCGCAACAACCTTGTAATTTATTTAAAGTTAATAAATAAATTACACTTGAAAATTACATATTGTCTCACCAATTTACTTTACAAGTATTCTATTATTGCATTGTTCTTTACTTATTGTCACTTAAATAAGTATCTATCTAGAACTTGGTATATACTCCTGTAACTGGTCGTCTCCAGTTCAGTGCTTATATTGCAAAGTAACTCCACCGTCGACATAGAGGTGTCTTCAGGTAGTACCATCTATTAAGTTGGGACTTACACATTTAACCGAGTCATTTTATGTGAACCTGTAACAATGGTAAATCTCATTAAGTACCATAAGTTCACATATATAAGCTCAATTAGACATTAAAATGCGGCCTTATGATGGGGGAAATAATCACAAAATGAACGCTCATCAAATCCAATATATTAGTAAACTCGTGACTAATTTTAGTAGTGATCTAACAATAAATAAATTTTGAAATTTTACTAATAGAGGTAGACAAAGGAAAAAGATTAGATCCCACGCTAAAATTTTCACAGGGGACATAATATCCCAATTTATTAGAAATTATTAAGCGAAACTTAATATGAGAAATTGATAATACGATTATAATTAACTTGGAATATGAATTTCAAAAATCCTTAAATGTATGATTAATTTTTATCTATTTTGAAATTGTCTTAGTTATTAAAGGTATCAAATCATCATATATAGTAAAGAAACTTGTGAAAATTTTCAATCTTTTACTGCAACTTCAAGATACTGGGGACAACCCAGGATCCTTAGGTTCTTGTATCTTATATTCATGTAATCATATATATATCAGAACTTTATACTTAACTAAAAATAGTATACCTATTATTTTAATCAATTTCAGTTTTATAGAATTTCATTTGTTTCTATCACAATACTGACTTGAGCATCGAAGTGGCGTTAGCCAATAGGCTAATGCTAGTTTTTCTTTATAGAAGTCCAGTTTTGCAGGTTAAGCTTGGAGAGTGATCATTACTAACAAAAGCAAGCATAGCAACGTGGAACAAGGTCTTCACCTTTTGGCTTTCACGCCAACTTTCGGTTGAAGGTTTTCACCTTCTCTTACGTGGCAAGGTCTTCACCTTTTGGCTTTCACGCCAACTTTTGGTTGAAGGTTTTCACCTTCTCTTAAATTCGCCCGTGTCGCACGATAATTAATTTCACGGTTGAAGGGTTAAATTCCAAGGTCGTCAAAATTAATTCTGTTGGTTGTCGGTGTTACCATCGATCTCCCGAATTGGCTAACCACGCCACCCATTACTCATACACACGAATTGGCTAACCACGCCACCCATGCAAGTTTAAGATATGGAGACACCCTCCAGATCTTGAACACCAAAGTCCCTAAGCAAATATTAAAATTAAGAATTTCCCTTCTTAATTTTAATCACAGTGAAATTAATCCTATCCCCAATACAATGAACAGTTGAAATTAAGAGCCTCCCTTCTTAATTTTGATTTACATAACATAATCCTGGACGCAGGATCAAATGAAATTAAATAAACTAATTGCATTTACATACAACGATTATACATCAAAATAAGCGCTTCCACGCACATACATATGCATACATATATATATTTTTTAATGCAGGGCTTCGATGATAATTATTGAAGTCTGTTCATTATCAAGCATTCGGACTAGAGATCAGGACTTCCAAGTGGAAATCTTACTATTATCTTGTCCCCAATGGTTCACAAGGGACAACAAAGCTATAAAGGAAAACGTTTCAGTCAATAATGACCTCCTAAACGGTCGTCCAGACAGAAAAAGAACACCAATAGCGAATTGGGAAACAATCTTCCATGCACGGTCACTTCTATCCCTTATACTTTTTATTATCATTTTGAACTTTGATTTTGACATTGTTAAAGATGTTTTCTAGAAAATTCTAACTCCGTTTAAAGAGCTAAACGCGAGCCAGAATTTTGGGGACAATTGTTATGCCTGAGATTTTTATCTCCAAGATCTTTGTGGTTCAAGATCTTCGTGGTCCAAGATCTTAGTGGTCCAAGATCTTGGGGTTCTAAGATATCTGACCGTTATTACTTTGACTTAGTAGTACAGGAACAGGTAAAACGGAAGACTTGCCCCCAAAGTCGGAATTTATTGTTGAAAACGTGTGAAAATGGCTCCACAACGTCCATTTACCAAGTAATCAAGTCAAAGAGAAAAATCTGCTCAAGATCCCTGATTTCCAGCTCCAAGATCCCAGATTTTAGGATAGTTAGTTGGATATTTTCTCTATAAAAGGGGCAAGTAATTGCTAGGATGAGACACTTCGACTTACCTCTGAAAACACACTTCTTTCTCTCTATTTTCTTCTGTAAACACATCACACTTAACACTTTTCACCATTGTAACACTTAGATCAATCACTTGGGCTCTCGAATTGTAATTAACTTTGATTTACCATAATAAAAGTAGCACGGAGGGACGATTGTTTCCTCCCGGGATTTTTATGTCGGCAATCCAGAATGATTAAGGGCTTTTCCTCGTCAACAAATCACGGTGTTCTTATTCCTTTATGCATTTTACTTTATTTATATTTTATATAACGTTTTTCTTACGATTATCGCTCATATCATTACATTTTGCTTACTTTTGATCAACTTTTACAAAGTAATCCTTTTATTTACGTTCAAGTACTTTAATTAGTCATATATTAACCGTCCGATGGACGGGCTATTTAGTATTTTGTATATATCGTTACCTAAACAATTAAAGTTTATATTTTACCTGATTGTACATTTTATGTTATGTGTTTTTTTAATAATTTATTAATTTTATGTTCTTTTAATTTTTTTTAATATCTAATCTTTAGTATTTTGCTATATATCATTACTTGAAGAATTAAAGTTTATAAACTACTTGATTATACATTTTATATTTTGTAAATTTTTTTTAATAATTCATTAATTTTATGTTGTATTTATTTTCTATTTAGTATATAATCTATATCTTCCACTTAAAGTATATACTCTAATTTTGCCAAAAGTACAAAAAAGAAGAACGTTTAGGTACCAAAAAAAAGTAAAAACAGCTTGGATATGAAGCTGACTAAGTTTGGATATGAATAAGCTTTGGTCATTTAATATGGTTGTCATTATGAAAGTCAGAGTGAGTTAGCTTGGAAAAGAATTAACTTGCACCTTACTAATATTGAATGACTTTCAGTCAGCTCGGGAAGCGACCACCATAAATAAAAAATCAGATTGTGTTATAAATGTTTATTAGATCAGCAAATAATCAACAAGCAATATGAAGAAGATATGTTTTACGGAAGACAATATGCAATGAAGAAAAAGAGTGAATTATTATTCTTCTCTTATGTCTCATTTTACACCAATATAGACTTTGATATATATACACAAATATAACAAATAAAACAAAATGAGTTAGGTATATGTCTGCAATAATTTAATCATAACACTCCCCCTCAGACATATACTTCTCAACTTTGGTGTTCAGTTTGGAAATACCACCTCGTTAAAAACCTTGCTAGGAAAAACCCAGTGGGACAAAACCATAGCTAAGGGAAAAAGAGTGCAGCACTTGTTATCTTCTCTGATACTTCTGGATCAGTATGTTGCCTCATTAAAAACCTTACTAAGAAAACCCAGTGGGACAAAAACTTAGTTAAGGGAAAAAGAGTGCAACTTGTAATGCTCCCCCTGAATTCAGTCAAACATCTTCTAATCTTCAAAGCTTGATCTTGTTTGATAATTGCCCGAAGCTGCTTGTTGATTTGTTCTTCCTTTTGTAGATTATGTGTTGAGAAGGACTTTGATGAGATATGCTATATTCAATCACCTTTGATGCAGCTCTTTTTGATCTGAGCTATGCAAGAAGCATTGTCTTTATACATAATTGTTGGAGCATTGTTCCTTGAAGAAATACTACAAGATCCATGAACATGTTGTATAACATTCATCTTTGGGTGTTCATGTGAAAGATTATGCCTCGTTAAAACCTTATTAGAAAAAACCCGATGGGACAAAAATCTAATGAAGGAAAAAGAGTACATAAGTCTTTTGATACGCTTAGAGATGCTGCCTCATTAAAAACCTTGTCCGGAAAACCCAATGGGACAAAGCCATGGCTAAGGGAAAAAGAGTGCAAGCGCGTATCTTCTCCCCCTCATGATCACATCACTTAAATTCGTTGGTTGGCATAACCCAATATCGCAAACCAATATCTTTTATCATAGTAAGTGTCTAGATCAATTCGATTATAGCGTAAACAAACTTGCTATTTTCTCCACATGTGATCCACATATCATACATCATATATTCCATTCGAGTATATACACATGTACGTTTTACCAATAGCTTCAAGTGAAATGATGTATTATTTCATGACGAACATGGACTATCAATGCTTTAATGACACTTTTAAATCAATATTGTGATCATTATCTTTAGAAGTTGAGGAGGTCCCTTCAACATCATATTGTTTACTTCCTGAGGGAAGGTTTTATCATTCACTCCTTCCTGTGGGAAGGTTTCACTCTTTAAATCACGATACATGCTTCATGCATTTTATATTCCTCATGGAGTCTCAATATTAAACGAGCTCTATTCATATATTCTTTAGACGCAAATCAAATATCTTATCTTGCCAGACTTTCAATAGAACTATAGTTGCTTCCACCATATGACATTTCTTACCTATAATCAATATAATGTATGTTCAACAATCTAAGTGCCATACTTCAATTCAATATTTGAACATAAACCGATTTACATCATATAATTTATGCACTTTCAAGTGTTTGGACTTCATTTCCCAAAATACTAGCGTCTTTTCATCTTTGGCCAATCATCCATATCATATCATATCAATTTTATGTGTATGCATGCTTTCAAGATCCTCACAATTATACATACTCTTAGCGCTATCATATTCAATTAATCTCGACGTCGTTTTATTTATTTTCGATTCCACAAGTCTCTAGACATTTCACAATAATTTCATTATTTCCAGGTACCCGGGGTTTCTCAAAACCTTTATGTCTAGTTTCTATCATCAATCTCTATAGGGTCTTTATACCTCGACTCTGACCATTAATTTAATGCTCCTTTTCATTCGAGGCTTTTTATTTTGGAATCGACTTTTCTATCACTTATTATCAATTGGAGCATAAGCAGCTTTTTTTTTTTTCAGTTAACATTGCTGGCAATTACTTAATGTTCTGAATGAATTATCCCACAAACTTTAAGTTTATATTTATTGATGTGAGGATCTTTGATAATTCATTTTTATTCATTTCAGCTGCATTTCATCTTTCCCTTAATGTTGGGAACATCTCCCCCTAATGTTGGTAAAACATATACATTTTACATGTTTCAACTCATACCCAAAACAGTCATACTACTGTCGATTAAGCTGACAGGTTCGAACTGAATCAAAGCATAAGCCTACCCATTTCTAAGGCACTTCATTTATCGATGTTTTTTAAACATTATATCCAACATTCTTTGTGGTCTCATCTTTGTGACCATAAACCAATTTCATTGGGGAGAAAATACAATAAGCTATTGGTATGATGCGAATTCAAATTTTTTCATGTTAAATAATAACATGGCCCCAAAACTACAAGTCATTCAATTTGCTCTCAAATGATCATTGTAAAATTAATCATTATTGCCAATACAATATGAAACATGCTCTCAATCTTATAAGTTGAGCAAATAATCACGCAAGCTTTTCATGCTGTGATTTTGATGACCCATTTAGACGATGCATCGATTTAAACACTAAATGGTCTTTTCGGACGATGTATAGGCCTACTTACATCTCCTTTGCATATGTTCCATTAATTTAAGGAATTCAATCCTTATTATACTTGGCATATACTTTGTTATAGAGAATAAGTACAAATCCAATAATCAATTTAAGAACATCTTTGTTCTTTTACATATTTCGCATCATCATTGACTCGGGATGGTCCAACCGGTCATGCCATCATCATATTTTTCTATGACTGCCATATGTGCATGAGGCACATTTATATAATGCAAACCAAAAATGGATCTTTGGCAGTTTCTTCAATATATGATCTTTCTTTACAATATGTAAATAATTATCACTTTCATCAGTTCTTGACTGAGTATCATAACCATTATGATATATAAACTCAACAATTTTCTTGTTGATTTTGGGTAAAAATAGAGCGTCCTCTATTAAAACTTAAAATAGAGCGTCCTCTATTAAAAGTTTTCTACCATTAGGTAATTAGCTTTTTTCCTTGTTTATATATATTTCACATCATCATTGATTCGGTGTGGTTTAACTAGTCATGCCAATTTATTAAATGGCCATGATCAATAAACTTTTATCTAGTTTATGATTGTATATTATTTACTTGCATTTGTGTTTGTTTAATACGAGAGAATAATGTATTGTTATCTCAAACATAACACCTTTTTCATATTTATTCTCGTATATTCACTCCCTTAGTGTGCCACTTCTTGTAGTCAATTTCATAGTCGATCTCATTATAATATGAGTTTCATTATAATTTCCTTGGTTAAGTATATAATCATGACATTTACATATATATTACATCATCATATTTACTTCAAAGAATGTATTAGGACTACACAAATTTTATTGTGATCGTTTCAAATTTTATATTATTTAACAATACTGTTACTTCAGGAGCATATTTGAGGTTTGACAAATATAAACCGAGAAGTAGTTATATAAACAAGTCAATAAGTATATATTATCATTGTGATGATAATATATTTGATGATGTATTAAAAGTGGGAATAGTTTTGTTATCAATTGATGGTTTTAATAATTGAAATGGTGAAAGTAAGATCAATGATCTATATATATATATATTATATATAAATATCACATGTATAAAGTATGACAACATGTATAAAAGATTATGTTGACTAATTATATGAGTAATACATCTAAACTAATAATACTTTTATGGAATTAAAATAGAAAGTAATTTTAATAATATTTTCTTAACGTAATAATGTTAAGATAGAGCATGAATATAATTTCTTCTCATGTATCTATTTTCTATAATTTAGAGACACCCAAATTATATACATCAAACAGACTTGTTGATCATTGTATAGTAATATAAGCCGTATATAATAGCACACACTATAGTCGGATCATACTTTCCTGGCTATACACAAAAACTGCCCATAAATCTAAACCAGTATGCGCATATCTCTGTTTCTATGGCTATATGTTCTTTTTCCACACTCTCTCCGTTCCACATACATATATTACATTACATATATATATATAGCATGATTCCCAAAAATCACTGATGGAATAAGAGTCAAAAGACAAAAGCACATGGTGGGTCAACCACCTCATATTTGGCTCCATATATATAGTATATATATAATATATAATACATATATATCTCAAATCAAGCTAAACACAATCATTTTGTGTGGTGTTTTGATAGAAGATAAACAAAAATTGGCATAATTTAACACTACTTTAGTAGTGCTACACAATTATCCAGTTAACAATATATAAAATAGGAATATGCCAACCTATTCACTTTCATTATAATATATAATCACTCTCAATAATGAAATTATTAGTTAGATATCAAAATTTCCGAATTATAATTTATTCGAGGTAGTGATGTCGACCTAATGTAAGTAATGGTATATTATTTATAGTGTCACCCTTAATTGAATAAAAAAAATAACTAATTCTAAATATTTTTTTGTTAATAATAATCTATTTAATGCATTAGTATATCTATACCTATACTACTATATAAAAATTATACCCCTATGTTGAAAAGTTAAGATTTTGGGACATGCGAAATTACCATTTTACCCTTAATTAACTTACACAATCATTCCATAATCTTTTAAAAGATATATTCACTATCCCTAATTTCAAATATCTTTGTATCAATTTCCTACACCACTTGACGCCAACGCCATCACCATCGGTTGACGGCTTGACGCCACCATATCGCAACTAATGTTATCGCCGCCGCATTGCGCAGGTACCATGCTCGTATTTTAAAAGGGAATAATGCAATACCACTCCATGGTGGGGTAAACTGTGGGTAAGGTTTTCATTTTCTAATTAAGGAGTATATAATATAAAATGAACACCGATGGAAGCATTGTGATATGGGACCTTTGTCTTGGAATCTCCAATATAGGACATCATTAAGAATATATTTTTAAACAATAAAAAAAATTATTTTATTAATAGTCATTTCCTATATATAATAATATATACATACACTAGAAGTAGTTTTTCAAATATCCTTTTTTTTGCTTCAATCTTTTCATATTTTGGATTTATTAGTATAATAATTTATTAAAAGCTATATTCTGTGTATCAATAAAAAAAATAAGTTTTGAATGCTAAAAGTCTCATATTTGGTGTAACAAATTAGGTGTCAGACTAAAACCAACAAAAATCTCGTGAGCTACTTTTGTAATGTTGACAACAATAATCAAGTTATTTAATTAAAGTATTAACTCTATTATAAATCAGATTGCACTAGTCAACAAAGCAATCAAAACACTCCTCTTTTCCCTTAAAATTTTGATCGATTAATAGCCAAGAAAAAGAAGAAACAATTCATCAAAATTATCATTTACTTCAGCTCTAAAGTGTCTAGTTCTTTAATCATGTACAACCAAGAACAATCAGTTTCATTTTAAACCAAGAAAACACACTTTTCTTTTATGTTTCTGATCGCAGCAAAGAAGGGAGAAAAACACAGCCAAGTTCATCATTCATCATCTCAAAACACATATTTTATTGGATTCTTGCTAGCCATTCAACTTAATATATATTCTACTCTAGTACATGGTTTAGAGGGCTGCTTAAACATATTTTCTTGGATTCTTGCTAGCCATTCAACTTAATATATGTTCTACTCTAGTACATGGTTTAGAGGGCTGGTTAAAGAGCCGAAAATCAACCTCCTTAATTTAAAAAACACATCCCTTTTTCCCACGAAAATTCTCATCCATTTGTAAGTTATCTCAAGCTTTTTTAAATTGCTTTACTCATATAGTTGTTTAGTTGTAAATATATCTAGAGGAAAGAAAAAATATATAATTAAATACTACTATGTAAAAAATCCAATATATACATTTGCAATATTTATTTTGTAACATTCGTGCAGGAGGGATTTATGAGTTGATGATGATGAAATTGGATCCAAGGATCAGTTGATTGCCAGAGACGAATCGTGCTGATAACGTGTTATAAATGTTTATTAGATCAGCAAATAATCAACAAGCAATATGAAGAAGATATGTTTTACGGAAGACAATATGCAATGAAGAAAAAGAGTGAATTATTATTCTTCTCTTATGTCTCATTTTACACCAATATAGACTTTGATATATATACACAAATATAACAAATAAAATATAAGTTAGGTATATGTCTGCAATAATTTAATCATAACAGATTGCATTTTATTTGCTTAATTTCAAAAGGATCAGCTTAGAATACTTTTTGTCTTCATATTTTTTTAAGACTCCACATAATAAATTGATTATTTAATAAACTAATAAAAAATTTAATATCTTATAAAGATTTGATATTATATGATCCAATATATAAGGTGTCGGAATTGATACGAGATCTACATAATCTAAACTTATGATATGGAGATTTGGAGTTAAATAATGAACATATATTATTGACTACCTAAGCAGTATCTGCTATGAAATGTAACAAACGTAGATACGACTGAAAGTTTCAATTTAAGTGTTTATTGCATATTTAGAATACAAATTGAAATTGTTTTGATCAGATCCTTGTTTGTTAAATATTGAATGTTTCAATTATTGTTTATAATGACAATTAACAAAAGCCAAGGTCAGTGACTTGATCATAATGACAACTATCAAACAATATCAATTGAAGATCAAAGTTTAATAGTAATCAAAGATCTATAAATAAGATTAGGACTGATTTACAGACAACATATACACATTGTATTAACAAAAGTTACAAAATTATGCATCCAACCACCATCAATATACTTATTCGATAGTACCGATTTAGACCACCATATACACATATTGTTAGCAAAATTTACAAAAATGGGAATCCAGACGCCACAAAGTCTACTAATTAGATGACTACAAAATACAAGCACCAGGCATACAAGTATACTATACAAGTATACTGATAAAAAAAAAGATATATAATCTTCAGAGCGCAAGTACTTTCCATATCGATAAACTTCAACAAACATTAAACACAGCCTTTCTAAAAAGAAGGCTTTTACTTTCCTTAAATGCAACGATCACTGAATCACCAATCTTCAAACCTGTTACCTTCCGAAAGAACTCCCAATCACCCTTAAAAACAACATGAGTAAAAGAACAATGCTTTCCCAGCCGCTCCTTTATCTTTAACCTTGTATAAAACTTGAGGTGACCATACAGGAAAACAGCTTCGGAGAATGCATACAATTGTTGTTGACGAACAAAGTACGTTGGCAGTATCTATTATTTAGGTTGGATTATAAAAAATTAACAAATTAATTATTAAATGGTTGTTATAAAATGAAATGAAAGACAAAAATACATATTTTATAAACTGTTAAACTTACCAGTTCCACATTTGATTGAGAATCCTTTTTGAATTTTATCAAGATGTTAGATGTGCAAAAGTTTGTGTAATTGTTTTCGTCAACCACATTCAGCAGCAGTAGGTTCATCAATTATAACTTCATCACTTGATACTTCTTTGCACCCATTTTTTTTTAACCGCTGCCAACCTAAGAGACAGGAACAATAAGGTATGCCATTAGTTTAAAACAAAAAATAGAGAAAAAAAAAAGGTTTCTCAAATGATGTTAATGCAAGACAAAAATAGATGTATTTCCAAAAGCAATAGAAACATACCGACTCCAACGTATTCATCATTAAATACATCAAGTTTATTTTTTTGATCGCCTAAAGTTGTTAACATGAAAGTATATCCTTTCTCTACTCCATTCAACATGATTAGATTGGTCCATTCATAACCTCCAAAACCTACAGCCCGCCAGTTGTCCTTTTCTTCATCATGTCGGTGACACTTATAAAGAACATCACATTTCTCATCCTGATGTGGTCCAATTATTAAACACTTTAAAACTGGCTTCATCTTAGACTTCTGATTCAATTCAGCAAGAAAACTTTCAGGTAGATACTGAAAAAAAGAATGAAGACTCCATTAAAGATTCACATATTTAACGTTCTATTTCATACGAAAACATGGAATATTTATAAATATTAGTACCTCTTTATCAATAGTTGTATTACAAGAATTTATCAAACATCTCTTCACTAACCATTTGGCTTGAACATCCCTCACCATTTCCATACCAAACGAGTTCAAACAAACAACTTCAAACACATCCTGCCCTATTTTCTTAAAACACAAATTCCTTATACCCATCTTTCCAACTAAATTTTTACTAAGAAATAACTTCCAACCGGAAGAACCCAGCTGAACCATACCGGAACCAATATCATACACAAACACCCTATACCTGCGACAGCTACAATCGACCAGAGACACTCTGCTGCAACTTTTACTTAACTGCTTCTTAAATGTACTGGGCATGACCTATAAATTAATTTAAAAAATAAGTATAAAATTAAAAGGAATTTTTTGTTAAACTAAGTATACAGATTAAGACAAAAAAACTTACAACATTCTTTAAAGCTTTCATCTCTAGGTACATCTATCAAAATTTGGAATGCCACCGGCTAAAAAGTATATAAAAAAAAATTAAAAATATATACAACATTTAATAAAAAAATACACAACGATTTGGCATCATATATATAATAATAATTAGAAAGAACCCTTTAATATTAAAATAACTCAAACCCTAATCACATATCCCAAAAAAAATTCGTAAATATTCAAAACATTTATAAATGGGAAAAACAAACGAAAAAAGAAAATAAGAAAAAAATTCATACTATTCGACCAGGATAAAGGTAAATACTTACTTGATTATAATCCGCCATTCTTGAATTCTTTCGATTGATGAAGTTTTTGTCAGAATTTTCGTAGTAGGTTTCTGGGGGGGTGGACTCTTCGAGATTTTTAGGTCATTTTTATAGATTTTAAGAGAAAATGTAATTAAAAGGTATTTGAAAGGAAACATTTTTTCGCGCAGTTTTGGAGATTAAAATTTTGGTAGGCCCAAAAATTAAAGCAATTGGACTGATTATCTTTGGGCTTTTTTGCAAATTTAAACCGACTAAATGGTCCTTTTTTTTATTCAAACTCAAAAAACCCAATAGAACAAAATTAACAACATTAAACGATTTTGACTTTTAAAACCAAAAAAGATTAAACAACCCCAGGTTTTACCCGGGTATAATTGTTTTTTAATTTGCTATTTACTTATTTCTAAATTGCATTTATAATTTATAAAATTACAATTACATGTTGGTATATTTATTTAAAAATAAAAAATACTCGTATTTCTATAATTCTTCCTTTTAAGTTAATCCAAACTAATAATTTATAAGTGTTAATGATATATGAAATTAATTTATTGTTATTTAATAGTTAACATACACGTACAGAGAATAATATAAGTCAATAAATTCATTTAATATCGAATATGATTAATCGAAATTTACTCTAATTTATATTTTTTTAATTATTATATTTTTTTGTATTTTTTTGAACAGTAATATTCGTATTTTACAAATGTCTAAGTGTATAAAAAGTAACTAACTTTACAAATAATTTCTAAAACACTATAATTTATAAATAATTTGTTTAGTCAATATATTTTAATTTACTAAAACACTAATTTTAATTTTATAAAATAATTTTATATATAATTCCAATTTTGATTTTGATTTTGATT
>CM067172.1:128719494-128732072 GCA_034093135.1 Erigeron breviscapus
TACCAATTCAATAATCAAAACTTGCATAGAGGGTTTAATTTAACCATTAACTTAAGTAGGTTGAATTAATAATAAAAACAAAAAACCCTAATTTTATTTTTATCTTTTTCGATTTAATTAAAAAAATAAACAAAACAAAACAAATTTTAATTATTTAATTTAATTATAATCTAGTAAATATGTGTAATTCTAGTTGTTTTGGGGTTTGTCACTAACTCCTAATAAACTACTACTTAACAGTAAATATCCGGTATTACCGGGGCAGACTGCGTCAGAAGACACAACGTAAAATATTGAAAAAGCAAATAACAGTAATTAAATTAAAATACTTGTTTGGCATCTCTGATCTCATGACACGACCAAATACTATTCTACCCGTTTGCAAGACTGTTGGAAACTTAATCACGGCTAAGATTCTCGTTAGATTCACTTTGCCTAATTACTAGTGTTGTCGCTAGACTCACACTAACCTATAAACAAATTCTCGTTAGATTCATTGTTTAAGCATTAATGACCTAAAGTTTGTGTTACTAGTTCATCTTTTAGTTACCCGGCTCTTAAGCCATGACCAGATAATAATTCTCTCCGGTGACCACAGTGCTCGTTACAAGTCACTGGATCGCGTCTGACATTGTTAAGCATCATGTTCAATTCATCCTAGTTACTATGGTTCTGGATCTCTCGGTTACAAGTGAATCACTTTTTACATCTAGTTATAGACCGACTAGTGTTTTCCATCCTAGCATATTAGTCCTAGTGTATGATCATAGACAACCATCAGAATTAAACTAATATGGTAAGATATAGAACCTATAATATCATGAATTACTAATAAACATGGATCTACGATAAACAGTAAAACACACTCCAACAAATTCCAACAAACAAAGTAAAACAATAAACGTCTACATGATCACATCGATCCAAACAAGTATTCAGCTTACTAGCCTGACATTATTAAAGGAATAACAAAGTCTGAAAAGATGAAAGACATTGTTTACAAGAAAGTAAATATAAAGATAGGATCTAGACCAAGGATGAAGATTGGAAGGCATTAGAAGCTCCAAAACCTTCTGGAAATCTGCAAATTCGATCTAGGGTTGATACTGGGCGGCTAGGGCTGCTGAATTGGCTCTCTCTTAGGGTTTTGAGGGTTAGTTCGGCTTAAATAGTGAATTAAGTCGGTTACTGATCATGGCCGACCAGCGGCGCTGGCGCTGGGCTTTACTGGGCCAGCGGCGCTGCTGGGTTAGTGGTGCCAGCGGTGCTGGGTCTTCTCGCGGAGCGGCGCTGGTGGCTGCTGTTTGTACTCGTACTTCTGTCGCATTTTTTTTTTTTTTTTTTTTTTCCCTTTTTTTTTTTTGGCCCATTTGCTGTTTGTACTCGTACTTCTTCGTTCGGCTCCCGAATCACTTTCTTGTGTCTTGTAACTTCATAGGCTTCCTTCTTGAGTCACTTGATGTCATTTACCCTCTCGCATCTTCCGTGAACCTGCGTAAACATAGAATCCATTAAGTACCAATAGTTCCGGAATATTGACTCATTTAAGACATAGAAATGAAGCCTTTCGATAGGGGTTTTTATCACAAAATGGACGCTCATCAATGACTTAACCTAAATACTGAAAAGTAACTACTTCGTGCCGAAACACAAAGCTGGATCGAATTACACTACTAAACTAAGAATTCGTCGCGTCCCAGGCAACGGCGCCAAAAAATATTTGATGTGCGTTTTATTGATTCTAGTTATTAAATTTATAATGTTGTACAAGTAATTATCTGAAAACACACACTTACGAGCAGAGAACCCGGTCAGTGTAGTATAGTCTAGTGGTAAATTACAGGATCGTTCGCAGGGACGCTTGCACTACCTAATCTAATAATATGTGTAACTCTAGTTTGTTTTGGGGGTTTGTCACTAACTCCTAATAAACTACTACTTAACAGTAACTATCCGGTATTACCGGGGCAGACTGCGTCAGAAGACACAACGTAAAATATTGGAAAAAGCAAATAACAGTAATTAAATTAAAATACTTGTTTGGCATCTCCGATCTCATGGTACGACCAAATACTATTCTACCCGTTTGCTAGACTGTTGGAAACTTAATCACGGCTCAGATTCTCGTTAGATTCACTTTGCCTAATTACTAGTGCTGTCGCTAGACTCACACTAACCTATAAACAAATTCTCGTTAGATTCATTCTTTAAGCATTAATGACCTAAAGTTTGTGTTAACAGTTCATCTTTTAGTTACCTGGCTCTTAAGCCATGACCAGATAATAATTCTCTCGGTGACCACAGTGCACGTTTCCATGTCACTGGATCGCGTCTGACATTGTTAAGCATCATGTTCTATTCATCCTAATTACTATGGTTCTGGATCCCTCGGTTACAAGTGAATCACCTTTTACAGCTAGTTATAGACCGACTAGTGTTTTCCGTCCTAGCATATTAGTCCTAGTGTATGATCATAGACAACCATCAGAATTAAACTAATATGTTCAGATATAAAACCAATAGCAACATGAATTACTAATAAACATGGATCTACGATAAACAGTAAAACACACTCCAACAGATCTAACAAATAAAGTAAAATACATAAACGTCTACATGATCACATCGATCCAAACAAGTATTCAGCCTACTAGCCTACATTATTAAAGGAATAACAAAGTCTGAAAAGATGAAAGACATTGTTTACCAACTGAAAGTAAAATAAAAGAGTAGATCTAGACCGAGGATGAAGATCGGAAGGTGTTAGAAGCTCCAAAACCTCTGGAAATCTGCAAAGTCGACTAGGGTTGATGCTGGGCGGCTAGGGCTGCTGAATCGGCTCTCTCTTAGGGTTTTGAGGGTTAGTTCGGCTTAAATAGTGATTTAAGTCGGTTTCAGATCTGGGCCGACCAGCGGCGCTGGTGGGCTCACCAGCGGCGCTGGTTCTAGGTTATCTGGGCTAGCGGTGCTGGTTCTTCGGGAGCGGCGCTGGGTCTTCGCCAGCGGCGCTGGCATGGTTGCCAGCGGCGCTGGTGGCTGCTGTTTGTTCTCGTACTTCTTCGTTCGGCTCCCGAATCACTTCCTTGTGTCTTGTAACTTCATAGGCTTCCTTCTTGAGTCACTTGATGTCATTTACCCTCTCTCGCATCTTCCGTGAACCTGCATAAACATACGATTCCATTAAGTACCAATAGTTCCGGAATATTAACTCATTTAGGCATAGAAATGAAGCCTTTCGATAGGGTTTTTATCACAAAATGGACGCTCATCAGTGCATACGTGAAACTGATATAAATTTGTTATGATAATATGATAATATGTATTTTTATGACAATTTGTTTTTTTTAAAATTGATTAAAATTACATTAACTTGAGTCTGTTAGAATTCCAATGAATTTCCAAATCTACATGGTCAAACAAACTATATAAGATTTTAACGTGTAATATATTTTAAGTATTATTGTCTTAATAATTAAGAGAAACTTAACAATTTAATGTAAATATAATAATACATTGTTATCTAAACTTAATAAAGAAATTGAAAGTCATTAGTTTTTTTTTTATTTTATTTAATGGCCTGATTAAAAAATAACATAATACAATATATTATTATATTATATAACTATTAATTAACATGTTCAATTGCAAAATAAAATTCAATTTATTTGTATATATACTTTTATTAATTCATATATTAGAGATAAAATTTTATTTTTATATTTGTTGTAAATAAATTTAAGTCTAAATTTAGAGATATACCAATTTCAAGATTTGAAATTGATGGTTACAATTTATTTTAAAACACAACCGTCTTTAATTATTTTATAATTGCTAGTTTTTTTTTATTCGACGAGTATGGTACTCACGTAATGCGGCGGCGAACCGTTGATGACAGTGGTGTAATGGCGGCGACGGATGGTGACGGTGGTGGCAACATCAATTGGTATAGGAAAAGGTATTTGATTTAATGGGGATTAGTAGAGATATTTTATAATATAATGGACTAATAGTGTAATTTAATATTAAGGGTTAATGGTGGTTTAATTCACTAAGGGTATAAATATTACGGAAAAAAAAAGTAATACATAAGAGTATAAGTCATTTTTAAAAGATGATCCTTATATAAAAAGGTAAACAGAAATTGATTTTCTACTTGTACATTAATACATAAGAGTATAAGTCATTTTTATAAAAAATTTGAAGTGAAGTATATTTTATAATTTAATTTTAATTCTTTGACATTTTTTTTATTTTATTTTAAACAATTAATATTGTATATGATTTTTATTTGGTTATTTTACTGCAAATATTTAAGTCGAAATAAATATAAAGAAAATACTGTCTTTACAATTTAGATTTTAATTTATTAGACTATTTCCGTATCATCAATTTGTTATATTCTTATGTCTTATGGCAGATATCTTTTAAGATATAATATAGAGAAAATGTCCCAAATGGTCCATGTGGTTTGTCACTTTAGCGTTTTGCCTCCTGTGCTTTTTTTGTTGCAAACGGTCCCTGACTTTTTCATATTCGTTGCCAGAAGCCCCTGGCACTAACTTCTGTTAGTTTGGGCCCGTTAGTGAGGGTATAATCGTCCACTTAAATAAAAACACACCCTTTTTCCTCCTTCCTTCTCCATCTACTTCCTTCTTCCAGCTACCACCACCATCACCAAAATCCGGCCAAACATTATTTTTTTTTTCCGGATCTTTTGATTCATTCTAAACAGTCCATATATTCACTGATCTAAAGTAACCTTCAACCAAAATACAACTGCATATATAATATATGTGCCCTTCATATATTCTGTTTATCATCCCAAATTTATTTCTAATATCATTTTTTCCCAAAATAAATCATTTTTCAAACACATATTTAGGAGGAGGAATAGTATGTAACAACCAAGAAATTAAAGACCAATTTAGAGGTAATTTGGAAAACTGTATATCAAGATTTACTGGTCCACCTCCCTCCTTTCTTTATTGCTTGGATCGACACCCACTCGCAAACTACATGATTTGGTAGAATAAAAAGAGTTATTACTATTATTATTATTGTTATTATAATTATTATTATTATTATTATAAAAAGTAGTAGAATATGTTCTTTAGATCTTACCGGAAAAAAAGTGGGAGTGAAATGAAAGGAGTGGTGGTCAGATGCGAGGAGTAGTGGAGTGGTGGTTGAAGGCTACAACGGCGGTGGTTGATTGTTATCACCACCACCATCGTATTATCACTACCGTATCAACCTCTCTCCAATCTCATCATTCCCATTTTTCGATCAAAATCCTTTTGTGAGGGGTTAGCGTGATTTTGTGGTGGCAGCCGGATCTTGGTGGTAGTGGTGACTGGATCTTGATTCAGATTGTGGCATGATGATTGTGTTTTTGTTGAGAAAGATTAAAGCAAATCTTTGCTCACAAGTTATATTGTATATATATATTGTATATGGTGGGGTTATGATGATGATGATTGGTGGAAAGTTTGTTTTTTTTTTAATATTGTATCTGATATTTATTTGATTATTTTACTGCAAATACCTAAGTTGAATTAAATATAAAGAAAATACTGTCTTTACAATTTAGGTTTTAATTTATTAGACTATTTCCGTATCATCAATTTGTTATATTCTTATGTCTTATGGCAGATATCTTTTAAGATATAATATAGAGAAAATGTCACAAATGGTCCATGTGGTTTGTCACTTTAGCGTTTTGTCCCCTGTGCTTTTTTTTCCGTTGCTACTGGTCCCTGACTTTTTCATTTTCGTTGCCAGAAGCCCCTGGCACTAACTTCCTTAGTTTGGGCCGTTAGTGAGGGTATAATCGTCCACTTACATAAAAACACACCCCTCTTCTTCCTCCTTCCTTCTCCATCTACTTCCTTCTTCCAGCTACCACCACCATCACCAAAATCCGGCCAAACATTATTTTTTTTTTCCGGATCTTTTGATTCATTCTAAACAGTCCATATATTCACTGATCTAAAGTAACCTTCAACCAAAATACAACTGCATATATAATATATGTGCCCTTCATATATTCTGTTTATCATCCCAAATTTATTTCTAATATCATTTTTTCCCAAAATAAATCATTTTTCAAACACATATTTAGGAGGAGGAATAGTATGTAACAACCAAGAAATTAAAGACCAATTTAGAGGTAATTTGGAAAACTGTATATCAAGATTTACTGGTCCACCTCCCTCCTTTCTTTATTGCTTGGATCGACACCCACTCGCAAACTACATGATTTGGTAGAATAAAAAGAGTTATTACTATTATTATTATTGTTATTATAATTATTATTATTATTATTATAAAAAGTAGTAGAATATGTTCTTTAGATCTTACCGGAAAAAAAGTGGGAGTGAAATGAAAGGAGTGGTGGTCAGATGCGAGGAGTAGTGGAGTGGTGGTTGAAGGCTACAACGGCGGTGGTTGATTGTTATCACCACCACCATCGTATTATCACTACCGTATCAACCTCTCTCCAATCTCATCATTCCCATTTTTCGATCAAAATCCTTTTGTGAGGGGTTAGCGTGATTTTGTGGTGGCAGCCGGATCTTGGTGGTAGTGGTGACTGGATCTTGATTCAGATTGTGGCATGATGATTGTGTTTTTGTTGAGAAAGATTAAAGCAAATCTTTGCTCACAAGTTATATTGTATATATATATTGTATATGGTGGGGTTATGATGATGATGATTGGTGGAAAGTAATGGTTTTAAAGATATAGATTGAAGAGATAGATAAGTGGTGGAAGGGCTGATAGTGTGTGAATCTAATCAATCTATTTGCATTTCTATTTTATAACGGTGATAGTTTTGAATATATAATTCCCAAGCCCAAGGTTCAATATATTCCTTATAAACCAAAGAAGCAAGAGCATCCTAGAGGCCAAGCTAAAAATACAACTTCAGACTCTGCAACTTCATCTTCTTTACCCAAGATGCCATCAGCACCCCCAGATACACAATCAGGTATTCATACTCCCGTGCATCTGGATATTCCTAGTCATTCACTCCCAGCTGAGACACACGCATGTGTTTCCAACGATCCGGATATTGAAGTTGGTCCAGATCCCCAAGCATATCATACGGGTTCTTTTATTCCAAAGATGACTCAACATGCTACAGGTGACCCAACTCCGGCTGTAATGCATTCACGGGAACACCATCCAGGACTCAAGGAAGAAGTGGATTCAACAAAGAATGTCGGCACCCTTCTTTGTATGAATCTCGAGGGCTTTGAGTCGCAGATAGAAGATCTTATTCTCGCTGGCGGGTGAAGCGGATTAAAATAATCTCAACTACTTGGGATTACCTTAGGGATGTTTATTTCGATTTTTAAGACGTGCTATATTAGGAGATCAATTATCGTTCTTATAAGAATTGCTATATTTGTTGTACTTTGATAGTTCTAGCAATTTGCTAGTTAAGTAATGAAATTATTTGTTGGCCGTTCAAAAAAAAAATATATACAATTTATATAATTATATATAGAGTAAATATATAGATAGATACATGTTGAAGAAATACATATAATTATTAGTCACTTTTTTTTTATTACAAACGGTACCTAGGTTTGGTAAAAGTACAAAAATACCCTCATATTTTGTGCACGTGATGAGTTTAAACGACCAAAACTAACAGAAGTTAGTGCCATGGGCTTCTAACAACGAAAATGAAAAAGTCAGGGACTATTTGCAACGAAAAAAAGCACGGGGGGCCAAAACGCTAAAGTGACAAACCACAGGGACCATTTGTGACATTTTCTCTTAAAACAAAAACAATTAGTTTTGACACTATTTATAAGAGTATAGTACATAATATTATTAACACAGGAATATAAAAACATTCACACGACCCTTTCTAATTACCTTACGTAATTAGACATCCAAATATACTTCATATATATAGTAAATTAATGCATTGTAGAAAAGTTTAAATGAAATAAAAAAAAGTTTTTAACAAAGAAAGATTTTTGTATGAGTCTAATTAATAACCAGTTAAAATTAAAAAAATAAATATAGATCGAAGACTTATTATCCTAATAGGTTTTCAATGTCAATTGATTTTAGAAGCCTGTAAAGTTACAAAACACTTTCAATTAGACTTTCTATACGATTTTGATAAAGCCATGTTGATATAAAAGATATAGTTAAATCTTTTAAAGTTGAATAAGTTTAAGTAAGATGTTTTATTTTATATTTTTTTATAATTTTAATTAATATTTGATAGTATTTTTTGATTAAAAGATCTTTTGTACATTATTTTTAATAATAGTTGATTCTTATGAAAAATAATTTATGAATGTAATCTCATAGAGACTTTACAATTACATTTTGCATTATAAATCAAATCTACTCAAACTGATAAGTTGAACTTTATTTTAAGTAATGAAAGAATTAATTATTCAAATGAATTAAATATAAGTAAATATAATTAAAAGTTTAAATAAATAAACACTGAATGAATCTAACTTTAGTGTTATAGATATACTATAAATGTGGTTATCCATAAGTCATAACTTTTGCCATTTCCATCATTATATATGTACTGATTGTGTTAAATATGAAGCCTATATATAAGGGCTAATGTATCTTTTTTTCGGTAAAAGGCCGTCACCCCTGGTTCGAATTTGTATTAATCACAAGAAAGCACAGGCAACATGGCTGAATGCCAGTTGACTTAAACATTTACATAGTAAATGCCCTCACGGGCCCCCCGCAAATAATAAAAGGAACCCGTGATGCAAGAAATGAATCAATTGAGTAAACTGGACAGACCCAGAACAGCAAGAACAATCAAACTAACAATATAAACAATAAAATGAAAATAAAGCTAGTAGCCAATCTTTTATGAACCCATGAACTGAGCAGCATCACCTTCACCGCAAAACACTTCATCACTATCAGACACATCCTCAAAATCATCCTCAGTAGGAACAATAGGTTCAGCTAAGGAAGTACAAGCATCAGCAGTGTTAATCTGGCAAAGTGCATCATACTGGTTCCGAATCTCAACAGCAGGGCCAGGAGGAGTAAGAATAGAATCATGATCTGTATGAGCCTGTGTACCTGAGTGAGTGCCTGGAACTGTAGTAGGATCTGTGAGTATCTGTAGTGGTCTCTGAGGAACTGGAGCAGCAGGAAATCTGACTGGTGCTAATGAATCTGTAGTGGCTGAAGTAGAAGTAGTTGCTGCTGGAGCCTTACCCTTAGGGTCATTTGTCTTCTTAGGGACATACATGACCTTGGGCTTAGGCAAAGAGAAAGAAGGGGCCTTCTTGGGCTTCCTCTTTCGTCTCTTGGGCTTCTGAAACCCATCATCTGCCTGATAATCTGCTAAATCAACCTGTTTGGGCCCTGGTGGGCCCTCCTTGGTCCCTGATGTACCTACCTGTGATGCTGGAGCTGTAGAAGCCATACGGGCTTCCATCTCTGCCTGTGTCCTTGGTCTCACACTACAATCATCAAATTTATGCCCGAATATCTTGCAATGTGAGCACCTAGGAGGTAACCAATGATACTCAAGTGTGAACCTTCTAACATCATCAAAAATCTCAGCCTCCGCAAACATAGGAATATCTCGCAAAGAATTAAACTCAACCAAATCTCTAGCAAATACTGCCCTGCCTTTCCGATTTTCACACATTTCAGCAGTATATCTATCAACAGCAATAGGAATACCAATAGAACTGACCAAATGGCTAAGGATATCATAAGTCCACATAACAGCTGGTAGATCATAAATATTAACCCATAGGGCAACCTTGTCATTAGCTGGTTTGACAAACCAGATTTCAGGTTCCCACTTCCTAAGCATAATGGGAATATCATTAAATAACCATGACCCATTCTCAAACACATGCATCTGGCCCTGATCAGACTTGAACTTAAACAAAAAGAAATCCTGGTCATTCAATATCACATCCTCCAAGCCAAACTTTTTCCACAAACGATTAGCATGAAATTGCACAAAAGGGAAAGCAGGACGTTTTCCAATAAAATGACCAACTAGAGTAGTACTCCAACATTCACTTTGTTGCAACAAAAGATCACGTGGAATAATAGCTCTAGGCACACTAGAAGAAATATCAGGGGGAATGAATCTCAATGTACCTTTTTTGCGAATGTTTGTAGCATCCTGAAAGATAGAAGCATAAGTACGAGGCTGATGTGTCTTGGGACTATCAGGGTGTCCACCAAGATCATTTGGGGATACATCATTCTTTGGTGCATCTTCTGTAGTAGTATGTATGTCATTTGCATGACATGCATCATGTTTAAAGTAAGTAGAACATGGCAGAAACTTTGGAGGATCCGGCATAGGAGGCACATGAGAAACACCAACATTTGCATGCAAACCATGCCAAGTTGGTTCAGCAGTCGACTTCAAACCATCACCATGCAACTCATTCAAGTCTCTACCTTCATCAACTTGCGAAACAATATTTTTATCCCAAGAATCAGCCACTTTTTTGAATAGAGATTATATCAATTCATTTGCAGCTCGAATAGCAGAAGCATAAGAACAGGCAGATTGTGCATCAGTGGTAGACTTGACAACTCGTATCTTCCCCATAGGATCCAAACCACTAACAGGAGTACATGGCATAGTTTTCTCGAACATGGGATTAGTGTTCCAATTATTTTTCTTAACACCTGTATCCTTCTCATCATGCACAGTGACATTTGTATCTTTCAAGTCATCAAAATTAGGGTATATAGCATCAATCTGTCCTTTATCAAGCAAAATCAGCCCCTCCCCACTCAATTTCTTATTAGCCCCTTCGTTTACCGTGGTGGCTAACAGTGGTGATACTGTGGAGCAAGGCGGCTGTGCGACGGCAGAACCCAGATTAGGGTTTTCACCCAAACGTTTATCAATTTCGTGCACAAGTGGAACCTGAATTCGAACAGAACTATACGGGACCTCAGGAACATCAAGTGGACCCCCATGGTGGCAGGGCATCGACCCAGTGGTGGCCGGTGGTGGTTGTATGGTGGGGCGCCCCAAGTTAGGGTTTTGATCAAAGTTTTCGGCCAGAATTTTATCCATGGCTGCAACCTGTGATTGATCAATCAAATTCAGTCCCTCACTCATCAAGCCCGCCCTATCTCCATCAATTGATTGGGTATTTTAATGATCAGTGGTGGCTAGCGGTGCTGCTACAGTGGCTGGCTCCAAATTAGGGTTTTTAATTAGGGTGTCGGTTGGAGCAGCCCTTTGAGTCGATGGAATGAGTGCTGGATAACGAAACAGAATTCCCCACCCCCAATCGCCCTCCCCCGTCCTTATTCTGATCGGAATTCGCCACTAAAGTGGCCGACCGTGGTGGTGATTGAAAGGTGGCGGCGGCTGGTTGATCAATTGGCATAGAGAACGAACCAGAAAGTGTTTGATCATTAGAATTTGATGTAGACGATCTGAGATTGTAAACTGATTGTAAATTGATTTCTTCATCAGTTTTTCCTTTTTTTCCTTTCTTTTTTCGTAATTTTGACATGATATATTACATGGAATTGAAGGTAATTGAACAAAGAATAAGAGAAATTAAATCGAAATTCGGCCAAAAAATGGCCGGAATTAGGCCAAAAAGTGGCAGGCGTTTGTGGTGGATGAAAATCGCCCCTAGTTTCTTTTAGGGTTTCAGTCTCTATCTCAAAATCCTATAAGGGCTAATGTATATGGATTATCATATCAATGAAAATAATCTCACAATCTTCATTCTCTTATATTTAGTTTGCTATATTCTACATCTTATTTTATAGATGTTATGCTATTAGGTCATTGTTTCACAACACGTTATCAGCACGAGTCTCTGACCTTAAAAATTAAAACTTTATTGTTTAGCCGACATTGGGTGTGTTTGGCAAAGAGCTTTTAGGAGCTTCAAGCTTTTAAGATAAAGCTCCCATTCAATTAAAAGCCTTGTTTGTTTAAACTAGCTTCAAGCTTTTGGATTGGAAGAAAAAGCTTCTAGCTCCAACGCTAGTAGTTGCAGCGTTTAACAAAAGCTTGTGGCTTTTAGTTACAAAATTACTTAGATGACCTTTTTTTATGTGATGACAAAATCTATGAAAAAGATACATGTTTGTGCTCCTGAGTCTTTCCAATTGCCAACGACATGTGTATTGGATTTAATATTGAAATCAAATTTTGTAGCAGGGTGTAGCTGAATCATATAGGTATGTAGGTAGCATATATTATTTGAGAATTTTTTTCCCTGTGAGTTTTATGTTTTAATATTCATGTATGTTATGTAGTGTTTTACTGTTTTTCATGTATGCAATTTATATTCTTGTGAATTTTGTTTATACATACATATGTCATCGAGAAGTATATATATAAGTGTTTAGTATTAGTTATTTTGTATGTCCATTTATGTCATTTTACATATTTCATTAGAAGCTCTAGCTCCTCTGTCAAACATCAAAATAGATTAAAAAGCTTCAGCTACCAGCTTTCAGCTACAGCTACCAGTTACCAGCCACCAGCTACCAGCTACCAACCACCAGCCACCAGCTAGTTTTACTAAACACACCCAATGTTTTTGATAAGA
>CM067172.1:128733072-128745424 GCA_034093135.1 Erigeron breviscapus
TAAAGCAAGGCACCCCGAGCATGGTATGATTCCTTAACTACTTTCTTACTAAGAGGTGGCTTTACCAAAGGCACAATTGACCCTACCTTGTTCATTCGCAAACAAGGTAAGCACGTTCTACTTGTTCAAATATATGTTGATGACATTATCTTTGGGTCGACCAATCAAACATTTTGCCAAAACTTTTCATCTCTTATGGTTAATCATTTTGAAATGAGTATGATTGGGGAAATGAATTACTTTTTGGGTCTTCAAATCAAACAGTTACCAGCTGGTATTTTTATATCACAAGGTAAATACATAAATGACATGTTGAAAAAGTTTGATATGACTTCATGTTCTTCAATTTCTACCCCAATGGCTGCTCGAACAAGCATAAATGCTGATACAAATGGGAAACCATTTGACCAAAAGAGATATCGAAGTATGAATTGGTTCGTTGTTGTACCTAACAGCATCTCGCCCAGATATAATGTTTGCAACATGTATGTGTGCTAGATATGAAGCTGCTCCAACTGATTTACATTATCAAGCTGTGAAACGAATCTTTCGTTATCTGAAGGGGACACCCGATTTAGGTCTCTGGTATCCAAGGGATACTGGATTCAATCTAACTGCATATTCAGATGCAGATCATGCAGGTTGTAAACTTGATCGCAAAAGCACTTCCGGTACTCTACAATTTTTAGGCGATAAAATTGTGAGTTGGTCTTCCAAGAAACAGAATTGTGTGTCACTATCAACGGCTGAAGCTGAATATGTGCAGCGGCTAGTTGTTGTGCTCAAGTTTTATGGATGAAGACACAACTAACTGATTATGGTCTGAAATATGATCATATCCCTATCTATTGTGATTCTCAGAGTGCCATTGCCATTGCAGTCAACTTAGTAAACCACTCTCGCTCAAAGCATATTGATGTTAGATATCATTTTCTCAAAGATCATATTGAGAAAAGTGACATCGAGCTCTACTTTGTGGGTACTGACATTCAACTTGCAGATTTGTTCACAAAACCACTGGATGAAAAGAGGTTTAACTTTCTTATCTCCAAGCTAGGTATGTTAAATCTTAAACCTTAACTCTTTTGAAGGAATTCTTGACACATTCCAGAAAAACAAAATACAAAATTTGAAAACAGAAAATCAAATAAAAATTGCAACTTTTCAAAAATAAACAAAAAGCTATTTATTTCAGTGGCTTGCATATACTATGTGTGCAACCCGTTCTTAAATGATATATTTATTTGTAGAATGTTTTTACATTCTAAAATATTGTTATTATACATATAAATTGATATAAGATAACAAGGAATCGAACGCCTTTGTGTACTTCCAAGTGTTCTTATATGAATATGTATGTGTAATACAATCAATTTTTTTCAAATAAAGTTTTCAAACTCTCAATTGTTGATATGAGAAGCAAAGGATCGAACGCCTTTGTGTACTCCCTTGTTGTCTCATCTTGAACAATTGATTGGATTTTCATTTGCTTAAATGTTTTTATTGCCTTCCAACTTGTTGTTGTAAGATGCGAAGGATCGAACGCCTTTGTGTACTCCCTAGCTGTCTTACTATCAACATTGTTGTTGAAGCAAAACTTTGTGTTTCTCAAATAAAAAATCTTGTTCACAATAGACTCTCAATTTTTCCGAAAATATCAAAACAAAGATTTTACTCATTTTGATCTCACAAAAACCAATTTTTGCTCCACCTTTCTATGAAATTTTTTTTGATCTATTCTTGCATAGATTAAGGAGGAGTTTGTGATTTCAACAACCTTCAAACTTCAAATGTGTTTCAAAATTTTTTTTCATGCACACATTTGATGTTTTTCCAATGATTTTCAATCAAATGGAGTTCGGTGATTAGTTTGCACATGAGTGATAAGTATTTCTCAAAATATACTCCATGAATTTCATCATCGCCGATGAATTCTAACCCCGGAGTATTCACTTCTTTCATTAGATAGTGAGGGTATTTTGAATGATGTTGTTTTCGTGCAAATAGAATGGAGGGAGTAAAGTCGAAAAGTGAGAGGTTAAGGTGATATGATGTGAGAAAGGGCTAAAAGAAACAAAAGCCCTCCCCAAATTCTCAAAAAGCCGGGTAAACAAGCCTTCATGGACCCAGTGAAGCAATGCACATCTTTTCCTAACCACTCAAGTGTTTCTTAACAAATACTTGTTTCATTTCTCACGGAGATTTTCACATTTCTATTGACTCTTCATTCGGAAGATGTTGATATTGAAAAAAGGCGACATTCTGCTCCAGTCCCCGACTTCATTTTGATCACGATGTGTCTAGAGCTATTTGATTGATCATTAATTTGATCATCATTCATTTGTATTAGAACACATTGTCATATCTTTGTGATATAATTGCTTATCTTTGTGATATAGCCGGAACATTCGTAGTGATATCTTAATGATATTCCACGATGATCGAATGGAAATCCTACCAATGCTAACATCTTTTCCAACGTTGAACGTAGGTCTCATGATTACATTTATGTGATTATTGAGTTAACAAGAAGTCTAAGTGACCTCGGTTTTCCCTAAAAAGTCTTTAAGGATAAAATTGTGGTTATCAAATGCTTCGGTAGTGTTAACCATGGTTTATATTCTTTGAAGCAATCTAGTGGTTGAAAAGCCGCAGACTGAACTATGTTAGAGACTTGTTTTGTGCATATCTCAATGATACATAGGAAATCCGAAAAATGTTATACATTTCAATCGGTCATTTCATTAATCCTTTCGATTTTTGAACATGCTAACGGATCATTCTTATCCGGTTTCATTTCTCATCACACAAACACAAAAAACACCAACACCATGATTTAACGTTTGTACCAACAACTTCGATCTTACATTTTAGTCATCCCTAGGATTTCTTGGGTTGGGCTAATGGTTTGGGTTGATGTTTTGATGGTTGCAATTTCTTTATGGTTTCTTTTGACATTTAATCAATCAAATGTGTACATAATGACATTGGTTCCCAATGATGTCATTATGAGGGGAGAAAATATTATGATTGATTCACTAATTGATAAGGAAACAAGGAGAAAAGTTTGTGTTTGGTTGTTTTCAATTGGGTTTAGGCTTATCAAAGTTCTAGGCTTATCAAAGTTTGTGTATAGGGGGGAAAATTATTCATGATGTGACAATAGTTTCAGATTTTCACTAGACTTTAGGTGATTGAAATTTTGATTTTAAAAAGGGGGAATCTGAATTGACGTCAAAAATAAGAATGAAACCGAAGATGAAAAGATTTTCACTCAAGATGCTTCAAAAGTTCAAAATGCTCCAAAATGTGTATACTCATGGATTGAGGGGGAGCATGATTACTTCATAAGAATTTCATCCAAACCTCATTCAATTGCTTACTCTCCAAAGTGTTCGAATTGATATGACAAAGATCAAAGCTTCAAAAAAGGATCAGAGATTGGTTAGAAGATTCAAGTCAAAGAAGTAAAAGCTTTAACAGAGTCTTCATCAAACACACTTCATTCAAAGATCTTCAAGTCATACAACAACATTTTGTTCAAGAAACTCCAATGCATACATCAAGGGGGAGAGTTCATATTCATGAAACTTCATTCCAAGAAGATGAAATTCATTCAAGAATTAAAACTGAAGAATCGAAAAGTTGAATTTCACTCAAGAATCGAAGATTGAAACATTCGAAACCAAGATTCATACCTTCCGCATTTCAAAAGACAACTCTGATTCATGATTCAACAATTCTCGAAGATTCAAGTCACAAACATTTGTTCGACTTCATTATTCTCTTCATTCAAGACTCACACGCATTCATTATTCTCTGTTCTAAAAGAACATTGAGAATCCTCACATGATTTAACTTCAAGAAGTCCAAGACCAAGATCAAGACTGAATCAAGTTCTCCAAAGACAAAAGAGAAAGCTTTGAAGACTTGTTTCAACACCCCAATTGTCTTCACCACCGGGCTCATCAAATTCATTCATACAAGACAATATAACACGTACTTCATTACAATGTATCACTAAGGGGGAGAATGTTAGAAATCCAAAAATAGTGATAAATTGTAATCTAGATTAGAGGAATTTCTTGTTGTTAATTCATAGATAAATGATTACTAAGGTTGAGGGGCTAATTGTGACAATTAGCATAATTGTAATTAGACTATAAATAGCCCTCTCATCCCTTAGAGATCATAACTACACATAACAATTACACATAACTTTAATACTAGTGAATTCACACACAGTTACCTTTGATTCTCTCTCAAAACACACACAAACACCAAGAACACACACTATCCAAACCGCCATTGATGAATTGAATTCAGTGATAGAAATCGTGTTATAAATTGGTCACATCAAATCCCCCCACACTTGAGCGTTGCTTGTCCTCAAGCAAATCTGGAAATTAAGCAAAAGCATTCCTTGGCACGAAGCTATATAAACACATTACGATTATCAAAAAGAAGCCAAACCAAGCATGTCGATGACAAGGACTTTGGTGAAGCAGTTTTAATCTTAAATGAAAATCCGAAATGTTTGACAATATCTGAACAATCCACAAGCCTCAATAACACGACTAAGCAAAAGTGAAACAAATGAGCCTATCAAAATCATCCTACTCCAACGAACTTACTATTGGGGTTGAATATATATGAATAATCACTCATTGCTCGGTCGTGATGCATATCTTACCATAGGCTTGAACAAGGATCATAGCTTCACCGACATGGCGTGAGCACCAAGTACATCATCAAAATATGGCATATAAGTCGGTTGTAAAGTTAGGCTAAGGGTATTTACAATGGGATTTGGGAAGTTTAGGTAAGTGTTAATAGGAAATAACAAAAGGGTAAGTTATGTACAAAATAGTCTAATCAAACCCTTACCATTGATTGCCACCAACCCATAAGATGCTATCCCACTAACAAACCTCAAAAGTAACAAGCAAAACCCGACAGCATTGTGGTGTATCAACTTCAAACAACTTAGGAACAACCAAATCTTCCATTCTATTCACGAACCAAATGATACAACAATCTTTTGACATATAAAAATGAGAGAATACCCTACTAGTAGCCCAAGTTCCTTTTTTTTTTTTTTTTTTTTTTAATTGACAATTTTTACTCTACTAGTAGGCACCCTCTTACAATGATGAACAATGTCTATAACAATTTACTTCCTTTGAACAATCCAATACAATCTTACAAAAACTTGATCAATCGACGTATTCTCATAGACCTAAGAATATTCCAACTGACAATCCACTGAATCTCTCCTAAACCACATCAACAAACCAATGACAATCAATGGCCCCCCAAAATTAGACTATCGGTATGGCGAGGTAAAGTTTACATATTTAAGTGGATTTATACAAAGGAAAAGGCTAAGTTCAAAAAAGGGTGTCTAAGTGTATCTTGCACTAAAGATGAGTGCAACAAAGGTTTACAAAGAAAGGAAAATATATGCTAAAGGTACATGTATAAAAGTATGTATACTAAAGGTAAAAATATACATAAGCAAGAGGTGAATAGAAAGAAAATATGGGTCAAACCTAATATGCCAATTCGTCATCCAATGTACTTATATCACAAAAGTGATCTCACTGCGGTCTCGTAACGATCACCAGGCCAAGTTCTAGCTCAACACATCACCGGCACACTCATATCAAAGAAAGTAACCCGGAAATGGAATAAATTAACCTCAAATTCGCACATCTTAGTGCAGAGTTCGAAATGGAACCCTTACTCCCGAATAAATCCAAGAGCCTAAGAGAGGGACAAATTACAAGGCAATCAAACCAAAACCGAACACCTAGCACATCTATAAATGAATGATGAATCTCACAACTTTAGGTGTTTGGAATTTGAGTATGCAAGTAATGTTATCAATCCACAAGGATTAGCCCAATAACCGTTCAGAACACATTTCGCCGATTAAATTTGTACCAAGGAAAAAATTTTGTAGTAAAATTGCTCATTAAAGTTATTATGAATTAAGTGACAAAAGCAATTTACCACAAGGACAAGCTTCAACACAAGTTTCAAATCATATCATCTTCCGTCATCCTACCAAATCGAAGCCACCAATCTCAAACATGCACATCATAGTTCAGAGTTCAAGATAGAACCCTTACTCCTGGATAAATCCAAAAGTCTATGAGAGGGACACATTCACAAGAACGGTTAAATCTCAATGGCAAAACAACAAAAGAGATATATCCCGTTGCTTAAACCTATTTGCCACCCCCCCCACCCCCCACACTTAAGATGGACAATGCCCTCAATGTCCAAATTCGGTCAGAACAAAGGTAAATAGGGGTAAGCACAATAGACAGAAAGAATGAGAACACATACCGGATCATGGACACATTCGTTTCAAAACAAGTAAGTCGACCCCGCACCACAAATTGCTCTTCCTAAAAAGGAAGTCCAATTTGCTTGACGGGAGAAACAAACTAGTCCAAAACGGAAGGTGTGAGAACTGTGTGTGAAACAATGTCAATAAAGATGCCAATCAAAAATATTGCGCTGAACTTACTGCCAGCATATGCACATGACATCATAGTGAGCTACTAACACGATCACACAATCAAACAAATCCAACGGGTCCTCCCCCACACTTGGGTCCACTAGGTATTGCCATCATTCGGATCAAACCTGCTCAATTACAAGAACCCATCCAAAATATCCATACAAAATGCAAACTAAAAGAGTATCAAGCAGAAAATAAAAGAAACAAAGCAAATTACAAATGTTTCATCACCCCGTAGGGTGGATACCAGACAATGATAAAATAAAGCAAATGTTTCATCACCCCGTAGGGTGGATACCAGACAATGATAAATAAAGTAATGTTATAAGAATACCAAAAAAATCAATCATCATATGATTCCATCCCACGGTACCGGATGGGAATCATCTCCTCTCACTCCTGATGTCCATGGTAGCCATAGGGTAGTCCAGGTTTCCCAAAAATACTTCGTCACCCAATCTTGCTCCTCCTCCTGAACTGAACCTGAACCACCAGCACCTCCCCCTGACTGACCAGCATCAAATCCTGAATGAGCACCTGCATCAAAACCTGCAAAAGATGAAGAAGCACCGCCAATATGGCCACCCTGAAAGACCCCAAACTGCACTGGACCTCGAGGAGAACCTCCTAAATCATGGGGTGGTGGTGACATGTTCCCCGGGGCAGTCGTACGAGAGAAAAAGGACTGACCCCCCTGACGATAATCGGGGACATAAATAGGCGGTGGAGAGAATGGAGGAATCGGGTCAGGTCGAACAAACTCCCGGCCATGATACTGAGCATCCCACATAGGCTGATAATAATCAAGGCTATAGTTAGTGTGGGCCTGCTGTGATCCAATCCAGGTGATGTGCAAAATCTAGTCTTAAATTTATAAACAAGAAATACCAATTAATTAACTAAAGCACACTCTCGGGCAGTGGACCCGTTCGTGTATAGTATAGAAAATAGGTAAGTCAGGATCGAACACAGGGACTATTTATTTAGGAAAAATGTGAGTTTAATGTAATTCTAGAAGATGGGGGGTTCTGTGACCGAGTTGTCACGATGCTTAAACTAATTATAATAAGAGACAATGGAATCCGGTATCACCGGGGCAGGTTGTTTCAAAAGAAACACTGAAAAGATTTTAATATAAACACAATAAAAATAAAAAGTATCATCTACTTCGAATCAGATCCATAACAGTTCAGGTTGCATTTAAAATAGTTGATACAATAACCGGGCATCAAGCAAATCACTAGACAAGTTCACGTGGTACCACCAACCGCTAGCAAGTCCGTATCCTCTACCTGAAACCCCTAACCAATGAGTTCCACTATAACCGTGAGTACCACCCTTTCCGTTTATAGTTTTCCTAATTAGTTAGTTTGTTTGGTTATTTAAATAATAGCTTTGCCTAATGTGGGGTAACGTGGTACCACCAACCGCTAATCCCACTTGACAGATTAATTCCTATTACTATTATATTGTTCACTATCATACCATGAACTAGTGCTAATTGTTCATAGACAAACATATATCACCAACGATAATAATAACAAATGACAAGGAATTAATTCATCAAGATCACGGCAAAACATTAAGTGTACCAACTAAACATCGCAACCGTCACATAATTATTTCACGTCATCTAATAGATGATTAATTATCTAGCTACTCATGACAAGACTAATAAAAACAAATACTATCATAAAAACCTTCATTGTTGTAACAAAGAATAAATCTAGTACGGAAGTAATTGCTTATTCGAACAAGTCTTGAAACTATGATGTAATAAAAATAAAAGAGTAAAGAAATCGAACAGTAAGTGCGGCTGTGCTGCTTTTCGAATTTGAAACAAAGGATTTTCCTCGGCTGCTACTTTACGAAAACAGAAAGATCAAAAAGCCTTTTGGCTTTCTGCCGCTCCTACCTTCTGCCGACTCCCCTCCTCCTCAAAAAGTGAGGGTCCTCCAATTCGTAACTCCCCATTATTAATTAATTGTACATCTCTTGTTAGCTTGAGGCCAAGTGGGCCGCCAACTTCACGCCCATCTTATGTTACTTGGGCCGAATTCACCATCAATAGGAATGATGGATAATTAGATGTCAAAAATCATATATAATACACTCCTTTATAACTGATGCTCACGTGAAGTTTTAAAGCCCAAAAGTCAGACTTCATTTTGCAATCCATACTCCTTTAAATATACGATATACTTGCGTGTGAATTGGAGTAGCCGAGCTCATGTATCATGTATGTGGCTTTTGTCTACTAATAATATTAACGTGACACATTATTCATCTTTTCAGCTCCATTCTTGTGATATTTCATCCCATAGACCTATAATCCAATAAAATCGCATATTAAGTATAAAAGTCTATAAAAATGATAACATAACATAAAAGATGATAATATCGCATAAAATAAATATGTATAAATAGGCGATATCCAATCCAGGTGAAATCCTGGTCCACCCTCCTCTGGTATGCATCAAACTCTCGCTGACTGTTCTGCTGAGACTCATAGATATTCTGAATAGTGTTCCCCAAGAGTGTTAAATCAAACGAGCGAGGGATGGGAATGTTACGTCCAGTCCTCCTCGGGGGCTCCTGTGGAGCATCAGCCATCTCAACATCAGCCTCCTCATCCTCCTCCTGTACAGGAGGTGGTCCTTCAACCTCACCCTCATCATCTAACAACCGCTCCTGCTCATTGTCTTTCTTTTTCTTCAAAATCTTTGCCCTCCAAAGCTCCTGATACGTAAAATCCTCCTGATGTACTGGCAATGAGAGATAGGTCTGGCAATCATCAGAAGCAAAAACTCCCATCCTTTTATAAATAACCGTGATGAAATGTCCCAAAACCAAATTCGAATCAGAATGATTACACATACGGTCCAGAAGTACAAGAGGAGGCAAAGCAAACCTGGATGGAGCACCCTCAGAAAATAACTTAAGTAACCAAAGATCATTCTTGTACGCCTTCTCCAATGAGTAGACCGCTGTACCAGGAAAGTCACAATCATACGGTGGAGCAACCTCAAACGTACATTCTTAATCTTAGACACACCACTAGTGTATGTCCAAGTTTCTCCCCCCGTGATCCTGGTGAAATACTCCAGAATAGACTCTCCATCACCCAAATCGGCTCCTGTCCGATAGCCTTTCTTCAAAATAGCCCTAAATTCCGCATTCTGAAGCTCTTCTCTCGAATACATCCCACAGTAGTAACCAAACTCAGCAATTGACAGCTTCCTCTGCTGTCCCCCACAATAAAACGAAACTATCCTTTCTTCAAAAATATCTTTCACTTTACCCAACTCCTTTTTCAGCTTCAAAGTCGAATAAAATTCCAAACACAACTCACGGTATGCGGGCTCACGGTTAGCAAAAACCCGCCGCCAAACATCACAATTTACAACATGCCCCCTCGACTCCCCTCCAACTCTCATACTCATAGAAAACCACCGTCGAATGTCCTCTTGTACTCTAAATACCTGAGCTTGAAAAGGAGTTAAATGTCTTGCGGGAAGGACCACATGCTTAGAAAGCTTATACAACTTGTTCTTGTATATGTTCTTTTGGGGCTGCCTAATACTTTCAAATGAGAGCCAAGCATGCCTCTCGTTCAGTTCTTCAATAAATGTGAGCGGCACCTCCATTTGTTTCTTTGAACTCGGCACATCAACGGACTCACTGGATTGCCCCTCAACCATTTTACGCTTTCCCGCGGCCTTGTCACTAGCTCCCGCTCCCTGCATTCACAAACATGAAAACGACCAATTGTAAGTATTAAGAATGCAAAGTGGAAACCATATAAAACAAGCAAAAATCTTGGCAGGGAAGTACCCCCACTGCGGCGCAGTGGGCATGCTTCACCCTCACTGCGGCGCAGTGGGGTAAAAGACAAACTGGGCAGAAGGATCTCACTGCGGCGCAGTGAGGTCAAAAATCTGGGCAACTCACTAGGGTTCATACGATATGGCACAAAAAAGGGAAAATCTAACAAGCAAATTCAGGGAATAATGAAACAATAATCTCCTACAATAACCAACATATACATTCCCCACACTTGTTCATAACAAAGCCCCAATTTTTCAAAACCCTAATTTCAAAATCAAATCACTAATGGATGAACATAGATGCAAGATTCAACACCCAATTAGCTTCTATTGCCCACAAACATCAAAACCCCTAAATTAATTTGAAAGATTAAGCTAGCATAAACCCTAGAAATTAAAACTCAAAATAAAAGAAAAATACAAAGAAACTAAAGAGAAAAACTTACACTTCTTCCCATTATGCAATGTATGAAGATGAAAATCTGGAAGATTGATAAAAGATGGAAGAAAAATGGAAGATTTTGATGGGAATAATGGAGTTTTGCTTTTTAGATGAGAGAAAAGAAGAAGAAAGAGTAAAAGTGTAAAAGTGAAGAAAACAAACCTGGTCTGGTCACTCTTTGACCTACCCGTCCTCCCACTGCGGCGCAGTGGAGGATGTGCACTCCCACTGCGGCGCAGTGGGAAGTATTTCACCAGTGGGCAGAGATTTTACACTGCGGCGCATCCAGCATATACCACCCCCACTGCGGCAAGTGGGAAGTTGCTGGAAAATTTCTCTTCAAATCATTATGTCAAAACTCAAATTACACATAACTGGAACCGCATCAAATCGAGAACATACCTGCACTTACTAACTAAAACAGATTAAAACAAACAAATTCAAAGAAAAGTAAAATGCGATAAAATGACACGGGTTGCCTCCCGAGAAGCGCTTAAGTTATTAACGAGTCTTTAGCTTGACTCGACCAACCTTCAAGTTTCAAATTCAAACACGGGGATCTCATCAAATATCCCTTCAACCTGCTCTTCTTCCAAATATAGCTTAAGTCGATGACCATTGACAATGAACGATCCTTCACCATTTCGCTTAAACAACTCAACATAACCCGACCGGTATACGTGCTTAATCTCAAACGGTCCAATCCACCTAGAAGTTAGTTTATGTTGCTTAATCTTAAATTTGGACAAGAACAACAACACTTTAGCCCCAACCTTAAACTCCTTCCTACGAATCCTCTTATCATGCCAAATCTTGGTTCTCTCCTTATAAAGCCCTCGAATTCTCATAAGCACCTAACCTAAGCTCATCAAGCTCATGAAGTTGCAACATTCTAAGTTCACTTGCCTCCATCAAATCCAAATTCAAATTCCTTAAAGCCCAATACGCCTTATGCTCTATCTCAATAGGAAGATGGCAAGTTTTGCCATAGAGCAACCGGTATGGCGTGGTGCCAATCGGCGTCTTATAAGTCGTCCTAAACGCCCACAAGGCGTCATCTAACTTCTTTGACCAAACCTTGGGGTTATCTCCAACAGTTTTCTCCAAAATCCTTTTCAAAGCCCTATTTGTGTTTTTCCACTTGACCACTGGTCTGTGGATGATATGAGGTAGAAAAATAATGGACAACACCATACCTCTTCATCACTTTGGCTAACTGATGGTTAGCAAAATGGGTTCCACGGTCACTAATCAAAGCTCTAGGGCAACCAAAACGACAGAACAACTGTTTCAAGAAATCAATGACTACACGCGCATCGTTCTTGGGCAAAGCCTTGGCTTTCGGCCCATTTAGACACGTAGTCAACGGCGACAAGAATGTATTGAAACTTATTAGACGGTGAGAATGGTCCCATAAAGTCTATACCCCAGACATCAAATACCTCACATACCTGAATGCTCTGTTGAGGCATCTCATCCCGTTTAGTGATGTTCCCCTGTCGCTGACAGATGTCACAAGTCTCAACCAAAGTCTGGGCCTTCTTTTTTATT
>CM067172.1:128746424-128830611 GCA_034093135.1 Erigeron breviscapus
CATCATGGATAATGCCTAGATAAGTCCAAATAAATTGTCCTAGTCTGAAATTGAGGGTTGTTACAACAAGTCTCATGTCTCATACAATTCACGTTGCACACATAGTTTCCTATCATGCATGCTAATTATGAAATGTGGGTGCAATGGCTATAGGCTAGGTCGATCCACCTAATTCTCTACAACCACGGCTCTGATACCATTCTGTAACACCCCAACAAGGCGGAATAATGGGATATCACAAGAAAAGCACAGCACGACATGGAAATTATGTAGAGTTAAACTAAATGCATAAAAAGGATTGGACAATCCATACAAATCATTCAAGAATACAAGTACCGGATCATACAAATGCATAAGGAGCACAACACCATCAAACGTTTACAAAATATAGTTCAAAAGATGGCTAACGATCCTAAGCATAACCCATGAGCGGGATCAAATGAATCACGGATCCATAAATAGTCCAAGTCCAACCCTAGCATGCAATCAATCAACCAACACGTCTCTGATTAACCTGTTCACCTGAAAAGTGTACTAAAACGTGTCAACATAAAGTTGGTGAGTTCGTAGGTTTAAGTAATGAAAATCAAGTGTCGGGATAACAACCGTTAACGATATACGAGGATTAGAATACCTAATCACGTCCAAGGAAACCCTAAAGGTTTCATGTTATCACAAGTCAATACAAGTCAATTCAACGTCCAATAATCGTCCATATATATATATATATATATATATATAAATAACGTAAACATCCAATAAGCGTCCATATATATATATATATATATATATATATATATATATATATATATATATATATATATATATATATATATATATATATATATATATATATATATATATATATATATATATATATATATATATATATATATATATATATATATATATATATATATATATATATATATATATATATATATATATATATATATATATATATATATATATATATATATATATATATATATATATATATATATATATATATATATATATATATATATATATATATATATATATATATATATATATATATATATATATATATATATATATATATATATATATATATATATATATATATATATATATATATATATATATATATATATATATATATATATATATATATATATATATATATATATATATATATATATATATATATATATATATATATATATATATATATATATATATATATATATATATATATATATATATATATATATATATATATATATATATATATATATATATATATATATATATATATATATATATATATATATATATATATATATATATATATATATATATATATATATATATATATATATATATATATATATATATATATATATATATATATATATATATATATATATATATATATATATATATATATATATATATATATATATATATATATATATATATATATATATATATATATATATATATATATATATATATATATATATATATATATATATATATATATATATATATATATATATATATATATATATATATATATATATATATATATATATATATATATATATATATATATATATATATATATATATATATATATATATATATATATATATATATATATATATATATATATATATATATATATATATATATATATATATATATATATATATATATATATATATATATATATATATATATATATATATATATATATATATATATATATATATATATATATATATATATATATATATATATATATATATATATATATATATATATATATATATATATATATATATATATATATATATATATATATATATATATATATATATATATATATATATATATATATATATATATATATATATATATATATATATATATATATATATATATATATATATATATATATATATATATATATATATATATATATATATATATATATATATATATATATATATATATATATATATATATATATATATATATATATATATATATATATATATATATATATATATATATATATATATATATATATATATATATATATATATATATATATATATATATATATATATATATATATATATATATATATATATATATATATATATATATATATATATATATATATATATATATATATATATATATATATATATATATATATATATATATATATATATATATATATATATATATATATATATATATATATATATATATATATATATATATATATTTATCCGGAAAGTTGCCTCACTATAGTAACCAAATACGAGTGTGTATATTCACGCAAAAGATATATATATATATATATAGTGATATATATGTATATTAACGTCTCATTATATATCATAACATAGTGAATCAACCGACAACCATTTAATGACAAGTACACTTTCCACCCCAAATAAAGTAAACGTAGGGGCTACGAAACTCACCTTTGGCAATAAGAGAAGACGAAATGTGACAACCGTCAAATTTTGATTTTCTAAACTTAGAAAGTTTACTATTCGTGTGCTATTTATAGAAAGATAAATTTAAATATATAATATTTAAATCCTTATGTGTCATTATAATCAAACGTCGTTAATAAAATAACGATGCTGACACACCGGTCAAGGAGGACCTTCAGGTCATACATTTTTTTTTGATGTATAATTTTATGTGATAATTATATCTTGTTAGAAATAGCCATACGTTAGAAAGCTTTTATATGAAATATATGTTGATAGATATTCGCTAAATGATTAAAGAACGCACTTATACAATTATAATAATTGACCCAATTTATAAAAACATGAATTATAAAAACATGACATATTATTTTTAGTTTCCTAATTAAAAATTTATACAAAATAATATTTATGTTATTTATAAAAACTCATGGACCAACTAACTAACACTATTAGTAGGCTAATGCATTTGTTAGACCAAAAATGAGCCACATATCTCTTAGCCCATCTAATTTTCGGCCCAAATGCAACCCATGACCCAAGCCCAACATTAATCCCCCTTAGCCCTATAAAAATCTAGTAGTGAGCTGCTTCTTTTTTTGCCTGCACGTTCAAACAAACAAAACCAAACAAATAAATACTTCATCACCTTCACTCCCCTTTCTCCCTCAACCGCCGGCCACCTTGGCCAGCCCCTCCACCGCCGGCCACCACCCCACACTCCATCATCACTCTCATCTAAAACCCTACACACTCCCACCACCTTCTCCCTCACTAAACCACCCAAAACACCACACCACCACCACTGGACTGCTGCCCGCCGCCGCTGCTCAGCCACCAGGTACTGCTGCTGCTCGCCACTACTGCTACTGCACTGCTGCTGCTGTACCGCTGCTACTGCCACAGTGGACCGCCGCTGCTGCAGCTGTGCCGCCGTCTGCCACCGCTGCTGCTGCTGCCACGACGCCCAACCACCACCACTCGACTCCCCAGGGTACAAGAAAGGTAGGAGAACGTTGGTAATGATTCTCTAAACAAACCCATTCGGTTTCTCTTACTAAAACTCTAATTAACTTCTTTCTCCCTCTCCTCCTTTCTTCTTGTCAGCCGCGCACCACCACTCCCCCACCACCTCACGAAGATCAGACCTGAAAGAAGGACATTCAAGCTTCTAAACAGGTCGCTACAGACCTGTCCATGCTGGGTATATTGTATCCAAACCTTTAAAAACGTTTTCTTACTTGTTTCCTTTCTCGCAGCCAAGAACCACCGTGAACAGCCACCACTAGCCACCATATTCAGATCTGAAAAACCTTGAAAACAGGTTGTTTAACTTACCTCAAAACTTCCATAGTAATAATACACGGTTATGCAAAGCTTAGTTGTTTTTCTTTTCGTCTTTGGCTCGAAACCACCACAAACCGCCACCTTCCACCACCTTGAACCACCACAGCCGACCACCATCATTATTTACTGTTTTTCTGAGCTGTGGTGACTACCCAAGGGCTGCCCAAACTAGAAATCGTTTATAAAAATCTATTTAACTATTTTATTAAATTTTATTTACTTTAATTTAATTAAATTTATTTAATTAAATCTTTATTAATAAAATATCCAAATTATATTTAATTAATGTTTTAGAATCCCTAGGGGAATGTTCCCATGCCCAAATAATGTCAACTAAAATAAAACATATTCTCTTGGAAATATAAAACACACTTTTTGATAAAGCTATTGGTGTGATAATCTAGGGTGCGGAGTTGAAAAACGTGCTAGATAAAATACTCATTTAAATACATATAAATATATATATATATATATATATATATATATATCTATATATATATATATATATTACACTATACAATATATATATATATATATATATATATATATATATATATATATATATATATATATATATATATATATATATATATATATATATATATATATATATATATATATATATATATATATATATATATATATATATATATATATATATATATATATATATATATATATATATATATATATATATATATATATATATATATATATATATATATATATATATATATATATATATATATATATATATATATATATATATATATATATATATATATATATATATATATATATATATATATATATATATATATATATATATATATATATATATATATATATATATATATATATATATATATATATATATATATATATATCATATCTCAGATGTATATGTATGTATAGGTTGTGTGGGAGAATAGTCATAATATTGCTATTATTATTATCGCTATTATTATATTATATATATATTATTATATATAAACTCATGAAAGACCGACTCCAACTAGCACGTGGTCAACCCTTACCATTATCACATAAAGAAACATTTTTAAATCACATTAAACAATATTATTTGGAAGAAGAGGGAAATTCCTTAGGAAATAATAGTATAGTTTATTAAGACAAGTTTACATTTTATTTCTATAGGTTAACACATTCAAGAGGATTCTCTATTTGCTAATAATTGCTACTTTGAACTAAGGTGAGATCTCCTTAGCCCCATCTTACTTATATATTTTGGGCTGCAATACATACTCTTACTTTTATGAACACAAGTACATGCACAACGGTATACAAGGCTATTATAAGTTACTATGTTCACAACAAGTCCTCACAATCATGATATGTTAATTATGGATTTAAACGTGGATATGTTGAATAGCGCTATTTGGGTCGACACACCCCACCCGGCATAAACACGGCTGGGAGCCGAACGGGTGACACATATTTGTAAACATTCGGTACCTTGAACAAGTACCGGGAGGCAAACTATAACAACGTGTCAGTTTCGTATCATGAGCTTATATAGATGTATACTCTTTACATTCCTAGCATTGTTGTTTAACAATGGCTACCTTCATTGTGGTAAAGCAATGGTTAACTTATGGCTTGTGGTTCATGGCAAAACGTTTTATTAAAACCCTAAGGAACTCACCAACTTTATGTTGACACAATTTAGTATGTATTGCAGGTGATTAGATGTTGTCGTGCTCAGATTGCTACTTGTTGTTCGCTTGTTCTTGTTGAATAAAGACCCTACCCTCCATGCCTTCTAGTGCTCCATCTTTTGCTAAAGGATATGGATTCATAGTTCAAATGTGTTTTCTTAATCTTTTTCAAATCAAGACTATTTTGATTTCATGTAATGTATTTGGATCTTGAATGATTATGTTTTATAAAATGCAAGTTTTCAAAACGACTACGTTTTAAGTCGTTCATTATACTCTTGTGTTGTGATATTATGGAAGTCACGCCCCACCCGTGGACCCGTATTTTGGGGGTGTGACAGAGTGGTATCAGAGACAAGGTTATAGTGAACTAGGTTTTCAAAAAGGAAGATATATAAAATGTTCTTTCAAAATGGGAGCCTAGACTATAACCCTCCGGAAAGACCTTATGTGCAATATGCAAATATTCTTACTTGCCTAAGTGCAATAGCTATTAGATTCATTTAACATGACTAGTTTACATCTTATTTCTATAGGTTAACACATTCAAGAGGATTCTCTATTTGCTAATAATTGCTACTTTGAACTAAGGTGAGATCTCCTTAGCCCCATCTTACTTATATATTTTGGGCTGCAATACATACTCTTACTTTTATGAACACAAGTACATGCACAACGGTATACAAGGCTATTATAAGTTACTATGTTCACAACAAGTCCTCACAATCATGATATGTTAATTATGGATTTAAACGTGGATATGTTGAATAGCGCTATTTGGGTCGACACACCCCACCCGGCATAAACACGGCTGGGAGCCGAACGGGTGACACATATTTGTAAACATTCGGTACCTTGAACAAGTACCGGGAGGCAAACTATAACAACGTGTCAGTTTCGTATCATGAGCTTATATAGATGTATACTCTTTACATTCCTAGCATTGTTGTTTAACAATGGCTACCTTCATTGTGGTAAAGCAATGGTTAACTTATGGCTTGTGGTTCATGGCAAAACGTTTTATTAAAACCCTAAGGAACTCACCAACTTTATGTTGACACAATTTAGTATGTATTGCAGGTGATTAGATGTTGTCGTGCTCAGATTGCTACTTGTTGTTCGCTTGTTCTTGTTGAATAAAGACCCTACCCTCCATGCCTTCTAGTGCTCCATCTTTTGCTAAAGGATAGCTATTTTTAAAAATTCACCAAACCCGACTGCAACAGAAAATTTTCTGCACTGCGACATAAAAAGTTTTATAAAAGTTTCCTATGAAGGAGACCGTTAAAAATTATGAAATTTTTACCAAAAATCAACAACACATTGAAGATGTCACAGTAGAAAAATAAAGTCCCAACTCCCAAAGAATAGTGAGATAAAAATTCGAAAAGCTTACTGGTTTCTGTGACAAAAATTTTCAGTTTTGACCACATGTCTTATAAAGGCCTTTTGACTGACCTCTCCTTACTTTCACGACCCGAGGCCACCTTCAATGGAAGGGGGACTCTTTGAACTTGAGTTTGGGCACCTGAAATGCACAAAAACATGACTCCATGATCGATTTATGCCTCCCTGAAGGAGACCCAACAGTTCTGATCGAAATCAGGAACAATGCAAAGCTGAAATTTTGGGCTTAAAACCTTTGTGTACTACATACAACTATGATAACGAATGAGACACGCACACACTACATGTTTAACTCGATATTATCTACATGTGAAGGTTTTTACGCCCTTATACTTGAGTTACTTATGTGCATTACATGTATATATGCAATGCTTTGTGTAAGAACAGGAATCATGCATCCTATTACTGAATACGAGGACTCGCTATGCGCAACACCCGACTCATCATTTCCGTCCACACCGGAAGATGTTTGGCCCGCAAATCAGGTCATAACCAGGGCCCCCGATACAATTGGTGTCCCCAATGGCGGCTGGATTTCTGAAACGGAGTCGGAAGGCGAGAGCATGGAGGTTCGACCATTTCCCGAGGACTTTTGGGTGCCACGGACTGTACCACTTCATCCCATCCCCTCTCCCTTGGTTGTTGATTCCAGCACCACAGCACCCACCATCCATCGATCTACCCCACCTGTACCGGCTTTCACCGGTGAGCCCCTCGAGGACACGGTGCCACTTTTGGTGGCCCGCGCTATTCGTGTCGAGGACAGACTTGTGAAGTTAGAGAAATTTCACCAAGAAACATTAGACGAGACGTATGTTGACATAGGGTTCGTGTTAAAAGATAACACAATGGAGATTAGGTCGATGAGGGATAAAATGGAAGAGTTGAAGGCTGATAACAAGAAGTTCAAGGAGGAACTAGTGAGCAAGGATAGGAGAATCGCACAACTAGAGGAAGGTTTGGCGAACACCATGGAGTCGGTGGCGCTTTGGAAGGATATGACTCGGGTTATGGGTAACAAACTAATAGAATGGGAGAAGAAAATGAGTCACACATTCGAGGCCATGTCAAAGGCGGCCTCTACCAGCATAAGTCATACACCACCACTACCATGAAACACTATCTTTATGCATCTTATTTTACTTTTTGTCTTCCTAATTCCGGGCGGGATGTGCCCGGCGGCTTGACCTTTTCTTACATTTACTTTGAAAAACTTGGCAAATTATCTTGGATATGATTTTTGGGGAATTTTTTTTTAAAAAAAAAGGGAAGAAAAACACTACCTAAAAATTTGTCTCTTGGTCATTTCATCGAAATATCAAAATATTTTAAGTTGGTTCAAGTATTATTTAAATGTTTGATTTTTTTAATTTACATGAGATTTTAAACTCTATTAAGAGATGCCTAAACTCTTACCATTCTAAAATTCTTTAAAAAAAAAAAAAGGGAAGAAAAACACTACCTAAAAATTTGTCTCTTGGTCATTTCATCGAAATATCAAAATATTTTAAGTTGGTTCAAGTATTATTTAAATGTTTGATTTTTTTTTAAAAAAAAAAGGGAAGAAAAACACTACCTAAAAATTTGTCTCTTGGTCATTTCATCGAAATATCAAAATATTTTAAGTTGGTTCAAGTATTATTTAAATGTTTGATTTTTTTAATTTACATGAGATTTTAAACTCTATTAAGAGATGCCTAAACTCTTACCATTCTAAAATTCTTTAAAAAAAAAAAAATCTATCAAATAGATTATAACTTAACTTTTGGATAAGTCAAATCCACTCTTTTGCTTAGCTAACGTGAAACCCAACTTTAAGTTTCTTACTAAGTTGTTCAAATCTTGAGAACCTTAAGAAAATTCTTTATTTATTATTATTTTACTATTAAGAGGAACTTAAAAACTTTTCGCGTCATTATACAATGAACAAGATTGTTCACTCCTTTGAAACTCATTCTGACTCTAACATGTGTATGTGTGAATCTAAACAAAGTTGCATAAAGATGATTGTGTATGTGGTGATTGATTGATTGGTTTGCTTGTGGTTGCAATGTGGTAACGGTAATTATGACGTCAACGTATCTAACAATCCATTGAAATTCTCTCTCAAGGACAACCATGGCACCCGCTAGAGCTGCAAGGATGACAACCGAGGACATCGAAAGGCTAATAGCTGAAGGAGTGGCAGCCGCGCTAGCTGCCCGAAACGCTGACCCGAACGGAGATGGAGGCCAAGGAAATGGCCCAATGGCTGGGCAAGGAGATGCACATATAGGGATTTTCAGCAATGCAATCCACTCACTTTTAGCGGTACCGAGGGTGCTATCGGGCTGATCCGATGGTACGAGAAGATGGAGACGGTATTCCGCGTTAGTGATTGCCCGGTAGACTGCCGAGTTAAATATGCCTCTTGTACACTGCAAGGTGGCGCCTTAACTTGGTGGAACCTTTATGCCCATAGTGTTGGGATTGATGAAGCATATGCTATCTCTTGGGAAGATCTGAAGGAGATGTTGAGGGGTGAATACTGCCCAAGGAATGAACTGCAAAACTTGGAGGTTGAGTTTTGGAATTTGAAGACTAGGGGTCTAGAGGTGACCGAGTACACCACACGATTCCATGAGTTGGCTCTTCTATGCCCAACCATGGTTGATCCGGAGTACAAGCGTATAGAGCGTTACATTTGGGGACTACCACCCCAAATTCAAGGCATGGTTACTTCATCCAAGCCAACCACCATTGCGAGCGCCGTTCGTATGGCACACAACTTGGCAGACCAAGTTAAGAGGAGCATTGGTGAAGGAAGCTCTAGTGGTCACAAGGGGTTGGAGAACAAGAGGAAATGGGAGGATGATTCGGGAAGGAGTCTAGGGCATCAACAAGCTAGGAGAAACGAAGCCGGCAATACCCGTCAAGTTGCACCACCCGCCAAGAAGGGCTATATCGGCACTAAGCCATATTGCACACAGTGCAATACTCACCACTATGGCCAGTGCGCGATTGTGTGTGGAAATTGTAGGAGGTTTGGCCATGCGACTAGAGATTGTAGGAATCCTCAGCCGGTTGGAAATCAAGGGGCACCTAAGGGATGTTTTGAGTGCGGAGTGGAGGGGCACGTTAAGAGAGATTGCCCAAGATTGAGGAACCAAAACAACAACCGCCCCAACAACAACACCCGTGCCAACAACAACGCCAACCGTCACCCGCCTAACAACAACAACCGTGGTAACAACGACGTTGCTCGCGGGAGAGCATTTGTGTTGCGCGCCGGTGAGGCTCACGAGGACCCCAACATAGCCACCGGTACGTTTAATTTATATGTTTCTTGATATATTATCCTTCTTTATTTGCTACCGTCCCACCCACTAGTGACTCGAGCTAAAATTTCGGGACGAAATTTCTAATAACCCGGAGAGAATGTGACAACCGTCAAATTTTGATTTTCTAAACTTAGAAAGTTTACTATTCGTGTGCTATTTATAGAAAGATAAATTTAAATATATAATATTTAAATCCTTATGTGTCATTATAATCAAACGTCGTTAATAAAATAACGATGCTGACACACCGGTCAAGGAGGACCTTCAGGTCATACATTTTTTTTTGATGTATAATTTTATGTGATAATTATATCTTGTTAGAAATAGCCATACGTTAGAAAGCTTTTATATGAAATATATGTTGATAGATATTCGCTAAATGATTAAAGAACGCACTTATACAATTATAATAATTGACCCAATTTATAAAAACATGAATTATAAAAACATGACATATTATTTTTAGTTTCCTAATTAAAAATTTATACAAAATAATATTTATGTTATTTATAAAAACTCATGGACCAACTAACTAACACTATTAGTAGGCTAATGCATTTGTTAGACCAAAAATGAGCCACATATCTCTTAGCCCATCTAATTTTCGGCCCAAATGCAACCCATGACCCAAGCCCAACATTAATCCCCCTTAGCCCTATAAAAATCTAGTAGCTGCTTTTTTTCTTGTACGTGGGAAGTGTTTTCAAACAAACAAAACCAAACAAATAAATACTTCATCACCTTCACTCCCCTTTCTCCCTCAACCGCCGGCCACCTTGGCCAGCCCCTCCACCGCCGGCCACCACCCCACACTCCATCATCACTCTCATCTAAAACCCTACACACTCCCACCACCTTCTCCCTCACTAAACCACCCAAAACACCACACCACCACCACTGGACTGCTGCCCGCCGCCGCTGCTCAGCCACCAGGTACTGCTGCTGCTCGCCACTACTGCTACTGCACTGCTGCTGCGGACTGCTGCTGCTGTACCGCTGCTACTGCCACACTGTAGCACCGCTGCTGCAGCTGTGCCGCCGTCTGCCACCGCTGCTGCTGCTGCCACGACGCCCAACCACCACCACTCGACTCCCCAGGGTACAAGAAAGGTAGGAGAACGTTGGTAATGATTCTCTAAACAAACCCATTCGGTTTCTCTTACTAAAACTCTAATTAACTTCTTTCTCCCTCTCCTCCTTTCTTCTTGTCAGCCGCGCACCACCACTCCCCCACCACCTCACGAAGATCAGACCTGAAAGAAGGACATTCAAGCTTCTAAACAGGTCGCTACAGACCTGTCCATGCTGGGTATATTGTATCCAAACCTTTAAAAACGTTTTCTTACTTGTTTCCTTTCTCGCAGCCAAGAACCACCGTGAACAGCCACCACTAGCCACCATATTCAGATCTGAAAAACCTTGAAAACAGGTTGTTTAACTTACCTCAAAACTTCCATAGTAATAATACACGGTTATGCAAAGCTTAGTTGTTTTTCTTTTCGTCTTTGGCTCGAAACCACCACAAACCGCCACCTTCCACCACCTTGAACCACCACAGCCGACCACCATCATTATTTACTGTTTTTCTGAGCTGTGGTGACTACCCAAGGGCTGCCCAAACTAGAAATCGTTTATAAAAATCTATTTAACTATTTTATTAAATTTTATTTACTTTAATTTAATTAAATTTATTTAATTAAATCTTTATTAATAAAATATCCAAATTATATTTAATTAATGTTTTAGAATCCCTAGGGGAATGTTCCCATGCCCAAATAATGTCAACTAAAATAAAACATATTCTCTTGGAAATATAAAACACACTTTTTGATAAAGCTATTGGTGTGATAATCTAGGGTGCGGAGTTGAAAAACGTGCTAGATAAAATACTCATTTAAATACATATAAATATATATATATATATATATATATATATATATCTATATATATATATATATATTACACTATACAATATATATATATATATATATATATATATATATATATATATATATATATATATATATATATATATATATATATATATATATATATATATATATATATATATATATATATATATATATATATATATATATATATATATATATATATATATATATATATATATATATATATATATATATATATATATATATATATATATATATATATATATATATATATATATATATATATATATATATATATATATATATATATATATATATATATATATATATATATATATATATATATATATATATATATATATATATATATATATATATATATATATATATATATATATATATATATATATATATATATATATATATATATATATATATATATATATATATATATATATATATATATATATATATATATATATATATATATATATATATATATATATATATATATATATATATATATATATATATATATATATATATATATATATATATATATATATATATATATATATATATATATATATATATATATATATATATATATATATATATATATATATATATATATATATATATATATATATATATATATATATATATATATATATATATATATATATATATATATATATATATATATATATATATATATATATATATATATATATATATATATATATATATATATATATATATATATATATATATATATATATATATATATATATATATATATATATATATATATATATATATATATATATATATATATATATATATATATATATATATATATATATATATATATATATATATATATATATATATATATATATATATATATATATATATATATATATATATATATATATATATATATATATATATATATATATATATATATATATATATATATATATATATATATATATATATATATATATATATATATATATATATATATATATATATATATATATATATATATATATATATATATATATATATATATATATATATATATATATATATATATATATATATATATATATATATATATATATATATATATATATATATATATATATATATATATATATATATATATATATATATATATATATATATATATATATATATATATATATATATATATATATATATATATATATATATATATATATATATATATATATATATATATATATATATATATATATATATATATATATATATATATATATATATATATATATATATATATATATATATATATATATATATATATATATATATATATATATATATATATATATATATATATATATATATATATATATATATATATATATATATATATATATATATATATATATATATATATATATATATATATATATATATATATATATATATATATATATATATATATATATATATATATATTTAGCTAAGAATCCGATTTGTTTTGGCTAAAATCCATTTTTATATTTTGTTTAACATAATCATACTTGAATAAACTTAACCCACTCCATAGACTCAATCCAAGACATGAATTCTGTGTTCAAATCGGTTTTTGACCCATTACCAAAATCAAGAACCCTAATTGACTTAGTTTATGAGTTGACAAGCTTCAAGACCCATTTTTGAGTTTTGTTAAACATATATGACTATAACAAACATATTCGTTCCATAACTCAATTTAATGCTCAAACCCGAATTTAATCTAATTTACCCAAGTTGTAAACCCTAATTTCGACCCATGATGCTTTTGACCCGAAAATTGACCAAGGATTGTTTAGGTTAGACTTAGGACATGATTATAAACATAAAATGGTAGTTTTGAGATGAATTTTACTTACAAATCCTCCACTAAGAGTCCAAATCCGAATTTTTGACCCGATTGGAGAGTTTCCTTACACTTGAAGACTTCAACTTTTTATATATGATTAAGGTGATGATAATGATGATGAATCTACTACAAATCTTGCTTGAAGTAACAATTAATGACCCAAGAATTTAGAGAGAGAGAGAGAGAGAGTTTGGTCTAACATTTAGTGAGAGAGAGAAAAGGTTGGAGGATGAATTGAATGAATGAATGGAGTGGAAGACTTGGGTGGGGGATTAGGATAAGGTTGGGTCAATGGTGGTGGTTCATGGGTCATGGGTCGACCCATGGATCACCCGGTTACGATTCTACTAAATCACAAGTCGTCTTACGTCATAAAATCGACTAACACGTCAAAGTATACCCAACTAGCATTACACACGTCATAAAAATCGTCAATTAATAATCAATCATTTCATTATTCAAGGATGAATTAAGTCAAGTTATACGTCAAGTCAACGGGTCGAATTCGATAATATTTCACTAAATCGTGAAATTAGATCACATTTAAACACGTTTAATCACGTTAATTACAAGTCAAAAATCGCGAATGTTACATCATTCCCCCGTTAAAGGAATTTCGTCCCGAAATTTAAATCTAACTAGACTCGTCAAATAAATGAGGATACTTGGCTTTCATCGAATCTTCACGTTCCCAAGTAAATTCGGGTCCACGTCTAGCTTGCCATCTCACTTTAACGATCGTATACCGAGTGTTCTTAAGCTTTTTAGTTTGCCGGTCTAAGATCTCTATCGGCTCTTCCACGAATTTCAACGTTTTATCGACACGAATTTCTTCAAGAGGCACGTGAAGTGTTGGATCGGCCAAACACTTCCGGAGATTACAAATGTGGAAGACATTATGAACTCCACTCAAGTCTTGAGGGAGCTCCAAACGATACGCCACCGGGCCAATACGTTCAAGGATCTTGAATGGGCCAATATACCTTGACCCTAACTTGCCATGTTTCATGAATCGAACCACGCCTTTCCATGGGGATACCTTTAACAACACGAAATCACTACCACTTCAAATTCAAGAGGTCGTCGTCTCACATTTGCATACTTCAATTGTCTTTCTCGGGCTACTCTCAACTTCTCTTTGATTTGTGAGATCACCTTAGTCGTTTCAATAACAATCTCGGGTCCAATGAGTTGGCTTTCACCAATCTCCGCCCAAGCTAACGGTGACCTACATACTCTCCCATATAAAGCTCTAAATGACGCCATTTGAATGCTAGCATGATAGCTATTATTATAGGAGAATTCGACCAACGGTAAATGCACATCCCAATTGCCACCAAACTCGATGGCACAAGCTCTCAACATGTCTTCAAGCGTTTGAATCGTTCTTTCACTTTGACCGTCGGTTTGAGGATGGAACGCCGTACTCATGTCAAGTTGAGTACCCATTGCTTTTTGGAACGCCTTCCAAAACTTTGAAGTAAATCGGGCATCCCGATCGGTTATGATGGAAATCGGCACTCCATGTTTGGATATCACTTCTTTGATGTACAAGCGTGCCATGGTGTCAAATTTATCATCTTCCCGGATGGCTAAGAAGTGAGCCGACTTAGTCAACTGGTCAACTATCACCCAAATGGTGTCCCGACCACTACTCGTTCTAGGTAACTTCGTGATGAAGTCCATGGCAATATTTTCCCATTTCCACTCCGGTGTTACCGGTTGAACTAGTAAACCGGGTGGTTTCTTGTGGTCGGCTTTTACTTGCAAACACGTGATGCATTCACTAACGTATCTAGCAATGTCTTTCTTCATTCCCGGCCACCAATACAAGTCTCTCAAGTCAAAATACATCTTGTCGGAACCCGGGTGAACCGAGTAGGCCGACTTGTGAGCTTCATTCATCAATTTCATCCGAAGCCCACCAAAAACGGGGATCACAATCGTTCAACAAAGTATAAACCATCATTCTTTTCTATCAAATTGTTCTTCTAAGCCATGTAAAGCTTCATTGATGAAGTTTTCCGGCCTAGTTGCCAACCTTTGTGCTTCAATGATGGAGTCACGAACACTCCTTTGCACGGTAAGGCTCATGGCTCTAATTCGTCTTGGCTTTATACGTTCCTTTCGGCTCAAAGCATCGGCTACAACATTTGCTTTACCCGGGTGATACCGGATAACGCAATCATAATCACTAAAGAGCTCAAGCCATCTTCGTTGCCTCATTATTCAAGGAGATCATTAGGCACCCTATTTTAGTTGTATCATATCCTGATAGTATCTTGTTCCTCAAATAACGTCTCAGAATCCTCAACATCAGGCATTGGGTCTACACTCTTTTTTACCACGCTCAAATTTTCTTTGTTTGTCAACACATCAAAATCTTGACGGATCAGATCAACACTTATAAAAATAAACTTATTTTTCTAATTTCTTATATCTACACCTCCTGGCCCTTTGAGAAAACATGAATTCTCCTTAGATCTAGTAGCAATGGTAACCCAATCACCCGCATCGCAAACATATGTGAACCTCCTAAAAAGTTCCAACGATGGTTCACCACCGTTAGCACGGCACAAGACCTCAAAGGCCATGATTTTTGAATGACCTTGAGGATGCCAGCGGGACAAGTGATTCCCATAGTGCTTCAGAACAGACAAAAAGAAAGGGGTAAAAGGATACCTAACGCTACCATGGGTAAAAGATCTTAAATACACCCCAACATAACCATCAGGGGGAGAAAGTATACTTTGTTTACGATCAGGCAACCTACACAATTCAACCCGACCCGGGAAAAACCTATTGACGAAATCATCAAATTGATCTCGCGTAATGATGGAAAACGTAGTTTCTATGCCTATTTTAGCCATCGAATCAAAAGAATTTTGGAAAGAATATTACCTGAAGAAGAAGATTAAATGACGACGGCTGTTGCGAGAGAGAAGTCAGAAAACCTAAAAGGAAGAAATAGCAAAATGAAAGGGAAAGGAGCGGGACAAATAAAGGGAAGATAACTTTTTGAATTAACCGCCCAAAGCTTCTCCAACAATCTAATTATACATTTTTCATTTCACCCCCTCCATAAAATCACCGATCTTTAGTCCTCCGTAATACTTTTTCAAGACAGATGGCACAATAAAAAGGTCGCATAATTACTCTACAGATTCACTTCTTCGGAGCCCGAAGGACTTCAAAATTTCAAGTCTTCGAAGATGCTTCTTGGAACGGATGAAAAGATTGGAGTATCAAATGAAGTAAGAATATGAGTCTAAAATTATGACCTTGGCAGTCCATAACATTAGACTGGGGGCTTGACGATGTACCCCTCCGAGTCACTTCGAAGGACTTCCTATACGAAGCACTCCCACGTAGGGCACAAGCCCGGAGGTGCTTAATTAACTAAATAGCTAAAGGATTAATATAAATCCTTTCCAAAGATAAGCATATATCTTTACCTAGTCCGAATTATTCTAGGATTATTTCCTAAGGAAACTAAATCGGATAAACATGGTAACTTGATATCGATCCAAAGGGGTTGGGCCAAAACCCTAAACCTCTCCTCTAAGAAACCTTCTCCTATAAAAGGAGAAGGGTTTCTCATTCATAGGCACGATTACAAATTGGCCAAAACCCTAACTCCAAGTCGAAAACATTCGATCACACCAACAATCATAGTTGGCGTAAAGGAGCACCGTTCCTACCTTCGAGGAATCGCCAACAAAACCTAAAACCCTTTTAGGTTCATCCATAAATCGCCCCTTAGCTAAAAAGCCTTTCGACGCGGTTTGGTGCACAATCATACGCGCTTAATCGGTTCTTAAACTTGACTAGTTTTCTCAAAAAGTGTAGTTTTGGTCCAATGGGCTAACGTATGATTAAATGGTTTTGAAATAACATTTTTGGGCTGTAGTTGGTCGAGTTCAACCATTAGGTTGAGCTCAACCTCTATTCATTTCGGTTTCGTAAGCTTTTCGGTTAAAATCTCCGGTTTCGTCTAGTTTTGATTAAATTCGAGTAAAACTTATTTTGGGCTATAAAATGATTTCAAATCAGGTTGTATTGATAAAATAATGTATTTTGAACTTAAGAAAGGACATTGGTGTCAAATCCAGACTCTTGTTCGGTTTATTCGAGTCTTGTCATTTTTAATAAACGTCGTTTTAAAAGTTAAATAAAGACATATGGACTTAAAGGCATTTCTAATAGGCTAAGACTTAAGACAAAAGACTGTCATTGTGACTTGTCATGTATTATTGATAGGTGTTGATTGTCGTGGACTTTGATTGTGTTTTTCGTGCTCGTTCGTTATACTTTCATAACACTTTTCAGGTGAGTTTCGTAGCCCCTCTTTTACAAGTTTTGGGGTGGAAAGTATACTTATTTTTCAAACAGTTTTGTCGATTTCTGTTTATGTTCAATACGGAGCCTGTGCGTATAGAGTTACTTATGCCATTTGACGTGCTTGATCTTGTTTATATGTGTGTGATTTATGTGTTTATTGTTGTGCTTTATGATGTGTTGGTTTGGACGTGCTTATTGTATGAGTTTGAGACTTGGACTTGGACTTGAGACTTGAGACTTGGACTAAGGTAGGTACCGTAAGGCCGGACTTTGAGACATTGAGTCTTCGAGACATTGAGACATGAGACTTGAGACTTTGGACATATTATGGCGTAACTCTGCTCATTATGTATTGAACCTATACTTGTTTAGACTTAAAAGAATCGACAAAAGACTTATTTCTTTGACTAGACTTTTTGACTAAAACCTACGAACTCACCAACCTTTGTGTTGACACGTTTTAGTATACTTTTCAGGTACTCAGGCTAGTCAGGGATAAAGACTTTTATGCTAGGACTGGACTTCGGAGATTTATGCTCCATTGCTTATTGTCAGACTTTAAGGCTACATGCCTTGGACTATCCCGTTTATGGACTTATTGTATTAAGCTGTTCTAGCATCGTTATGACTTTGAACTCATGTTTTGGGAATATATTCATTATATTCTATTTCATTTTAGTAGTATCTATGTAATTCCATGTCGTGCTGTACTTTTCATGACACCTCATGTTTCCGCCAACGGTGGGGTGTTACATAGTATCACCAGTGTTCAGGTAACACACATAGCTAAAACTATATGCATACCTGTTGTTGCTCATCCAGCATGGACCTGGTAGTCCTATTGACCAATTTCTCCGTGGTTTCACCAAACAACACAACGACGCTGCTCATGCTTTCATCCTTTACATCAAGCTCCAGTTTAAACAGGTCCCTCATTGCATTAGCATAACAATAGCTTTGTATGACATGCTCATGACTACAAGAATTCATGGTCTGTTTCGTTTAGTGTTTAAATTTATAAAAGTTGTACAAGTAATTATCTCAAACACACACACACCTTAACGGACAAGGGACCCGATCAGATGTAGTATAGTTAAGTGATAAGTACAGGATCGTTCGCAGGGACGCGTTGCTTTACCTAATCTAGTAATACGTGTAATTCTAGCGGTTGTGGGGTTGTCACGATTTCCTATTAAACTATTTAAAATACTGAAAAGTAAATAGAAGCCGCAACCGCTTATTCAGCGAGAGACTTAGTCTGAAAATAGTTTGAAAAAGCAAATAACAGTAATAAAATTAAAATACTTGTTTGGCATCTCAGATCTCATGATACGACCAGATATCATTCTACCTACTTGCTAGACTGTTGGAAACTTCATCACGGCTCAGATTCTTGTTAGATTCACTTTGCCTAAGTAACTAGTGCTGTCCCTAGACTCACACTACTTCTATAAACAAATTCTCGTTAGATTCATTGTTTAAGCATTAATGACCTAAAGTTTGTGTTACTAATTCATCTTTAAGTTACCCGGCTCTTAAGCCATGACCAGATAATAATTCTTTCCGGTGACCACAGTGCACGTTTCCATGTCACTAGATCGCGTCTGACATTGTTAAGCATCATGTTCTATTCATCCTAATTACTATGGTTCTGGATCCCTCAGTTATAAGTGAATCACCTTTTACATCTAGTTAAAGACCGACTAGTGTTTTCATCCTTATGTATTAATCCTAGTGTATGATTATAGACCGATCATCAGAATTAAATCAATACATGTAGATATAGAACCGATAATAATATGAAGAACTAGTAAAACATGGATCTACGATAAACAGTAAAACACACTCCAACAGATTTAACAAATAAAGTAAAATAAATAAACGTTTACATGATCACATCGATCCAAACAAGTATTCAGCCTACTAGCCTACCATTATTAAAGGAATAACAAAGTCTCGAAAAGATGAAAGACATTGTTTACCAACTGAAAGTAAAATAAAAGAGTAGATCTAGGTTGAGGATGAAGATCGGAAGGTGTTAGAAGCTGCAAAACCTAGGGTTTGATGTGGGCGGCTAGGGCTGCTGAATCGGCTCTCTCTTAGGGTTTTGAGGGTTGCTTCGGCTTAAATAGTGTTTAAGTCGGTTGCTGAACTGGGCCGCCCAGCGGCGCTGGCAGCTCCTGCTGCTTCTCGTTTCGCTTCGTTCGGCTCCCGAATCACCTCCTTGTGTCTTGTAACTTCATAGGCTTCCATCTTGAGTCACTTGATGCCATTTACCCTCACTCGCATCTTCCGTGAACCTGCGTAAACATAGAATCCATTAAGTATCGATAGTTCTAGAATATTAACTCATTTAAGACATTGAAATGAGCCTTTCGATAGGGGTTTGATGATATACCCTATACGGAGCCCTACCTCCGTATGTAAATCTGCTATTATGAAGGCTGCTTAAGGATGTTTCCTGCCAGAAATACGGAGCTCACCTCCGTCAGAACGGAGCTCACCTCAGTAAGAATAACGGAGGTCACTCATCAGAACGGAGCTCACCTCAGAATGTCCCAGATCCTATTACGGAGCTCACCTCAGTCAGAATAACGGAGCTCACCTCGTCAGAACGGAGCTCCACCAAATATGGAGGAAATCTCATATTTCTTCCCCCTAAAGTCAAGGGATTTGCCCATATCCCTTGCACCATTAAATATATTAAAGATATGGCATGTATATCCCCAAAAACATGTCAACCGTATCTTTTCCCCAAACAATTAGGGAACCCCCTAATACCCTAGCTTTTCCTCCAAGCTAGCCTCCTCTTATAAATAGAGTGTTAGGTCCAGATTTAGTCCAGACTTACTGGACTGGCTCCAGACTGGACTACTGGAACCTTATTTAGGTTTGTTAAGAAAACTTGTTTTGCTGGTCTCGCTCCAGACTCGACTACTGGAGCCTCACTGAAGATTTGACCAGAAAACATATTCTACTGGACCTACTCCAGACTTGGAATCTGGAGTCCCTCTGAAGATTTGTTCAGAAATAATTGAAGACTAGTGAGCATTTACTTGTATAGATAATCTGGAGTATTCTCCAGATTAGCTCACTGAAGACTTCACCCCAGTCCAGATCAACTCTACTGAAGACATTCTGACTGAAGTCAAAGACTGAAGTCTGAAGGAAGAAGACTTATCAAATGGCGGAGTCCACTGGAAAGTCTTACCAGATCTGTTCACTGGAGGATTGTTAGTGTTCTAGATCCTACAAGTCTGAACACTGATATCAAGGTTTGACTTATGCCTTTACACACTTTCCAAAGAACAACCCACTTGTTCTTTAAACAAAGTATACGTGTGTTAAGGTGGTTGGATATAAGGATACACTTGCACTTGATGTGACTTTATCCTTATTCTTATCCAAAGCATTTAATGATCTTGTCGGATCATTAAATGTATCCAACCATATTTGTACGGCACAAAATTCACTGGTGAATTTTGTTGCCTATAAATACAAAGTCATTTCTTTGAGAAAAATACTTTTTAAGCATACACTTTGCATGAAAGTGAATTTGTCCAAATACTCTCGATCTTAAACAGGGATACTTCACAACTTTAAGTATCTCGATCATAAAGAGTTATTTGACAAATATAGATCATATTGTAACTCATAGGTTGTTAGGATACTCACTTAATTGTGTTATCTTGATTCCGCAACAACCTTGTAATTCATTTAAACATCAATAAATGAAATACCCATGAAACATACATAATGGTCCACTTTATTTGTTTATTGCTTTAAGTCTTGTATTACTTTGTTTATATATCTTGCATATTTATTTAACAAGTAATACTAGTCCTTATCTAGTGATTATTAGACTTGTGTAGTTTACACTTTATATTTGGTTAACCATCTCGAGCTTATAAACGGGACTCACATAGAGGTCTCATAATGGAAACATGTTCTCTTCACCCTCACAACACCTAAGGTGGCCGGCTTCTCTACTATGGAGAAGTCCCCACCGCCAACACAAACACCTCCGATACAATGGCGTTAAGCTTCTCAAAGCTTTACACCGGTAGGGAATCGCCAATAAATCAGTCAAAACCCCTCCTTGTTCCCGATCGAAGGTCTATGCGATTATTGGATCAAACAGGGTTTTTATCACAAAATGAACGCTCATCATATACCCCCACACTTAAGTCTTTGCTTGTCCTCAAGCAAATAGTCCAAGAAAATAAATCAATGATGAGCGGACAACTTAAGTGTTAAAGTTATTCTACTTTATAAAACATTTGAAAGATTAGTCATGCAAAATGATTTGAGAAAGCTTTAGACAAAATCAGTAAGCTATAGCTAGAGGCAAGATAATTCGTCAATCAAAACTAAAAGCTAACTTTATAAAACCGTTATATAATTCCACATGTCCTACAGCTCAATCTTACTTCCTTCTGCTGACTAGTTAAGCACTTAATTAAAGTTTGTATAGCAATCAGATCTACTAGCTACTAGCAAGACATTTATATTTCATCGTTTGTGTACTTGTGAGTCACTACTTAGACATACTCTCACACTACAGTCATGCTTACTAGCTAAACACTAAAGCAGTTATACGATATTATCATCTTTAATAGTTGAGACAGCGGTGACAGGTCGGTGGTTCCCCACGCGCAAAGCGACATAACTTGATGCGTATAGATTTTACTCGTTATTAGTTCTTTGAACTCTTTTTATTTAATCTACTGATTGCCTTTTCTTAAGATTACTACATTATTCATGCAATAGACATTATCAGAGACCCCAGATGACTCATACACTTACTCCGCATGCAACTAGTTCACAATTAATAGCGTAAGAATTAAGGCGAACCATACGTCTAAACTAGTTCCTACACAAGCACGTATATAATTAAGTCCAATTAATACACCTATACTAATGACTAGATAGCTCTAATTGCTAGGCATATTAAAGTTCGGTTAAATGTGCTATGGCAAACATAATCGCATACAGTTTCAGGCTAAGCTCTAATCCATTTGGAAAAATGAACAGCCACAAATCTATAGTTAAACTAACAGTCCTAACTAACCGTTCATCTACCAAAGCTAACGTTGCTTAGTTATCGTCATCTTTTGTCTACTTGCAAAGCTTATTTCTCAAAATGATTTTCAGACACAAGAAAAATTTTAATTTTGCATGAATTAAGTAGTAGAAAACTTATGATTTATTCAAACAATTAAACCACGGTTTTTCCTATTCCATCCCCCCACACTTAAATTGTACAACATCCTCGTTGTACTAACATGCCACAAAAAAGGGTAATAGGAAAAACACGATAAGATAAAGGATTAACGAAACTTCCCGGGCTTATATTGCATGAATTGTTGTTGAAGATGGCATGTGTGGAGCGACTTGAATGATGTTAAACTTCAAAGACTTGAGTCGGCTCCATTTGATGGCGATCCATTGATGCTTCTCCATCTCCTTTTCTTTTTGGTATTTTCTGATTTTTGATTTTTTTTGATTTTTGGGTTTTTTTGATTTTTTTGGATTTTTCGCGATCTGGTGTGCAGACTGGACCTGGGAGCGGCGCTGGAAGTGGGAGCGGCGCTGGACTTGCACAGGTGCAGGTCCAGCGGCGCTGGAAGATGGGGAGCGGCGCTGGGAAGCCCAGGTACTTTCCCAGCGGCGCTGGAGGTCTTCTAGCGGCGCTTGCGAGTCCTGTACTTGCTTCGACGTCTGATTTTCCTTCACGATTTGCTTCCGACATTCCCCCACACTTAGCTTTTGACCAAGTGCATGGTTTTCTTCAGAATACAAAGCTAAATACTCCTGCACACTTCAATCAAAATATAAAAATGGAAAATAACAAGCTAAAACATAAAAATAAAATAAAAACGAAATACGATTGCAATAAGTTACTTGTTTCCTTCATCCGTTGAAAGCTTGCATCTGTGATTCTAAAGATATAACTCATATAAAACAGATCACAAATGATAAAATTCAAAACAATTCACTTAATTGCAATTAGTCACATATTCCTAAAAATAAAAATAAAAATAAAAATAAAAAAAATAAATAAAAATACGGCTTGGGTTGCCTCCCAAGAAGTGCTAAGTTTAACGAGTCTTCAGCCAGACTCGGCCTAGGAACTAGGTTGAGGAAGAATACGGGGTCGACCGGAGGCCGGTTCCCGTGGGAAATCGAAAGTAAAGGTCGGATGTGTCTTTCAAGTGCGATTCGATTAGTGTTTAAATTTATAAAAGTTGTACAAGTAATTATCTCAAACACACACACACCTTAACGGACAGGGGACCCGATTAGATGTAGTATAGTTAAGTGATAAGTACAGGATCGTTCGCAGGGACGCGTTGTTTTACCTAATCTAGTAATACGTGTAATTCTAGCGGTTGTGGGGTTGTCACGATTTCCTATTAAACTAATTAAAATACTGAAAAGTAAATAGAAGCCGCAACCGCTTATTTAGCGAGAGGCTTAGTCTGAAAATAGTTTGAAAAAGCAAATAACAGTAATAAAATTAAAATACTTGTTTGGCATCTCAGATCTCATGATACGACCAGATATCATTCTACCTACTTGCTAGACTGTTGGAAACTTAATCACGACTCAGATTCTCGTTAGATTCACTTTGCCTAAGTAACTAGTGCTGTCCCTAGACTCACACTATTCTATAAACAAATTCTCGTTAGATTCATTGTTTAAGCATTAATGAACTAAAGTTTGTGTTACTAATTCATCTTTAAGTTACCCGACTCTTAAGCCATGACCAGATAGTAATTCTCTCCGGTGACCACAGTGCACGTTTCCATGTCACTGGATTGCGTCTGACATTGTTAAGCATCATGTTCTATTCATCCTAATTACTATGGTTCTGGATCCCACAGTTATAAGTGAATCACCTTTTACATCTAGTTAAAGACCGACTAGTGTTTTCCATCCTTATGTATTAATCCTAGTGTATGATTATAGACCGATAATCAGAATTAAATCAATACATGCAGATATAGAACCGATAATAATATGAAGAACTAGTAAAACATGGATCTACGATAAACAGTAAAACACACTCCAACAGATCTAACAAATAAAGTAAAATAAATAAACGTCTACATGATCACATCGATCCAAACAAGTATTCAGCCTACTAGCCTACCATTATTAAAGGAATAACAAAATCTGAAAAGATGAAAGACATTGTTTACCAACTGAAAGTAAAATAAAAAAGTAGATCTAGGTTGAGGATGAAGATCGGAAGGTGTTAGAAGCTCCAAAACCTCCTTGGAATATGCAAAGTCGACCTAGGGTTTGATGTGGGCGGCTAGGGCTGCTGAATCGGCTCTCTCTTAGGGTTTTGAGGGCTTCTTCGGCTTAAATAGTGAGTAAAGTCGGTTTGGGACTGGGTCGGCCAGCGGTGCTGGCAGCTCTTGCTGCTTCTCGTTTCGCTTCGTTCGGCTCCCGAATCACCTCCTTGTGTCTTGTAACTTCATAGGCTTCCATCTTGAGTCACTGTGGCAACCCTACATTATTATATATCATTAATCCCAAGGTTGTCACAAGGAGCGGTTTTGATCTTGCAACGCCCTACATTATATGCATATCTTTATATCAAAGGCGTTGTGAGATCTTCAAACACTTCAAAATTCGCAAATGTGACTCAAAAGGTGGCATTGAATTCTTGATTTTAGCCTCAAAAAGTCTTTACTTGCTTTTCAATTAAATAAGATAGGATTAAGTTTGAATATGGTTCTCAATAAACTTGAGCTAATAAGGGGGTTTTCATTTAAGGCTTAGTAACTATTGATAGGCAAACCTAAGGGGCAAGTAATTATGTGTCTCGGCTAGAAAACGATTTATATATTGGAGTGGAAAGTGTTTTCAAAACCCGCCAATGGCAAAACACAAATGTAGGTATGGGTGGTTTAATATCTTTTAGTTGGACCATTGTGAGTCCCAAATGTGATGGATAATACCCGACTGGCAAGTATATCTAACTGGAAATAGACCAGTTCAGATTACGATCCAGATATGGATAGAAACAACAAAGTAATTAACTGAAAGTAATTGACAAGAAACAAAAGTGTTGAAACTATATAAATAATATATATAATCAAGTATGTAGCATTGAGACACGATGTACTTTTCAATGTATTTGATTTATTGATATAAACTGTTAGGTCCAGATTTACTGGACTCGCTCCAGACTCGACTACTGGAGCCTTACTGAAGATCTGTCCAGAAACTGACCTACTCCAGACTTGGAATCTGGAGTCCCTCTGAAGATTTGTCCAGAAATAATGGAAGACCAGTGAGCAAATACTTGTATAGGAAATATGGAGTATTCTCCAGATTAGCTCACTGGACTTCACCCCAGTCCAGATCTACTCTACTGAAGACGTTCTTACTGAAGTCAAAGACTGAAGTCAGAATAAAGAAGACTGACAAATGGCGGAGTCCACTGGAAGTCTTACCAGATCTGTACACTGGAGGATTATCAGTGTTCTAGACCTTACAAGTCTGAACACTGATATCGAGGATTTGACTTTAAGCCTTTACACACTTTCCAAAGAACATTCCACTTGTTCTTTACCAAAGTATATACGTGTGTAAAGGTGGTTGGATAAAAAGGATTATAAGTCATTTGATGTGACTTTATCCTTATACCTTATCCAATACATTTAATGTTCTTGTCGGATCATTAAATGTATGCAACCATATTTGTACGGCACAAAATTCACTGGTGAATTTTGTTGCCTATAAATACAAAGTCATTTCTTTGAGAAAATTACTTTAAAGCATACATTTAGCATTAGAGTGAATTTGTCTAAATACTCTCGATCTTAAACAGGGATACTTCACAACTTTAAGTATCTCGATCCAAAAGAGTTATTTGACAAATATAGATCATTTGTAATTCGTAGGTTGTTAGGATACATACTTATTTGTATTATCTTGATTCCGCACAACCTTGTATTTTATTTAACATCATAAATAAAATACACCTTGAAAAATACATAATGTTCCACTTTACTTGCTTATTACTTTAAGTCATGTATTTACTTATTTATATACTTGCATTTATATTTAAGTAATACTAGTCCATTCTAGTGATTATTAGACTTGTTGTATTTTACACTTGTTCGGGGTTAACCATCTCGTATTTAGAGGGACTCACATTTGGTATCAGAGCAGAAAGGCTAATCATTGCCTAGATCTGCTTCTTTGATGGCCACCCCTGAAAATACACAAGGAAGTTTTAATTTTGGTCCCGATCCTAATGTTAATGTAAATGATCAAAATAATGAACCACCTATTGTTAATAACACTAATCCACCACCTCCTCCTCCTACTCCTGCTTCTCCACATGTGCATGTGCACTATTCAAATAATCATGTTCCTAAATTCAGTGGGAACAGTGATGAATTTGGTACGTGGAAGGCTAGGATGATTTTGCATATCACTGGTATTGAGAGGAACATGATGAAAATTTTAAATGAAGGTCCTTATGTTCCCACATCACCTCTCAATGCTCTTCTTGATCCTACTGGATCTAGAAGGGGCAGGGAAAAGAGGGAGGAACATTGGTCTGAAGAGGAGAGGAGATTGGTGAATCTAGACACCCTTCTCAAAAACATGATCCTCGGGGCTGTTCCAGAAACCCTAATTCCCACACTAGTTCTTTTTCCTAGTGCTAAAACCATGTGGGATGAATTACTAAACCAGCATGAAGGAGTATCATAAACCAGTTGAGAGGTCTTGGGGTTAAGAAGGACAAGGATATACTTCTGGAGAAATTTTGTGATATTTTGCCCACCAAATGGTCTCACATGATCCTGGTCTTACGACAAGGTAAAACTCTGCACACACACACTCTTTCTACTTTATATGGAGCTTTCAGGTACACTGAAGAAAATCAAGCTCAAAGAGTGGTGGCAGAACAAGATGCTTATAACCATGCCTCCAGTAGTCCTAATGTGGTTAGTCATACTGAACCACAAGGTACAGCACTGATATCTTCTGAGAATGTATTTTCTATAAAGAAGATGGTGTCTGAACTCATGGATTCTGGAGAAGCCAGTCAAATCTCTCCAGACTGTTGTGATGAAACTGAAGATGATGACCTTGTTGCAATGATTGCTAAAACGTTTAACCGTTTCAAAGCAAGAGCAAATAGGCCATCTGGACAATTTGCATCCAGTTCTTCAACTGATAAGACCAATTTGACATGCTTTAAGTGTGGCAAAAAAGGTCATTTCATGAAAGATTGCAGGTCCAGCCAGTTTGTATCCAAGCCTGGTCCATTTTCTTCAAATAATAAGCCTGATGATAGCTATAAATTGAAATATAAAAAGCTTAAGGCCCAGATTGCTCTCATGGCACAAAACATGGAAAATAATAATAAGTGCATGATCGCAAAGACTGAAGAAAAGTGGGTTCCTTCTGATGAATCATCTGCTGATGAAGAAGAAGAAAGAGATTGCTGTTACATGGCTCTGGCAGACGAAGAGCACCTGGTGAAGGAGGATGTCACATCTGGACGATGGGTAGACATTGTTATTAAAAAGGTTAGTGATTATGATACTGCAACTGACCAAGAATTAAAACTGGACATTGCTGAAGCACTTAATTCTGATTTAATATTTGTGGAAACTGTTAGATCTGACTGTGTAAACGGTCTGGAAACAGATTTTTCTGAAATAACTGCTTTAAAATCAAAATTAAAAGAACTTCAGGATATTGAACTGGCATTTCAAGCCCAGGTCCTGGTAACTGAACAATTGATTCAAGAAAAACAAGATCTTGAGATCATTTTAGAGAAAGAAAAACTGGTGATTAAATCATGGCTAGAGACCAAAAAGCCATATGATGCTGGAGTAAATCAATTTCCTGCTCAAAAAAGTGCATATTTAGATGGAAATACTCATGTTGCATCATTAATACCAGTAATCGATCGATTACCAGAGGGGTTCAGACCCACCACTGTTTATGATGAGCCTGTAACTCCCAAGGCCAATATTTTCTCAGTTCAATCCCCAGAGGTTAAGACTGGAGCATTCCAGATGACTGCTCCAGTTAAAGAGGTTTATCGGAATAAACCTTTGCCTCAGACCAATCCCCTACCTAAGCTTTCAACTGGAAAGTCTAAGGTATCATCTGATGAAAATGTTTTGTCCAGGTTAGAGAGCCAGATTCAAACACTGACTCGTCAATTTCAAAGTTTTAATGCAAGATTAAACTTTATTGAGGGTACTTCATCTGGCCCTAGATAAAATACAAAACCTTTTGCAAAGAAAGATAAATCTATTTCTCCAGTTGAGAAAAAGAAAAAGGTTTCAAAACTATCAACCCTAGTGGTATTTTCAACTAAGACCACTGTTGAAGAAAGTGAACTAAACCAGATTGCCCCAGGGACCTATAAGGGAGGGTCCAGTGAATGTTCAGACTCGTGCTGGTAAAAGATACACCCTGGTAATCGTAGATGAATTTTCCAGATATTGTTGGGTTATCTTTCTCAGGTCTAAAAGTGAAGCTGCTGCTGAAATCATCAGTCTTATCAAGCAAATTGAGCTCAAATACAGTCGAAAGGTGTGTCAGTTAAGAAGTGACAATGGAACAGAATTCCAGAATGCAACTCTGGAGTCATTCTGTACTGACACTGGCATCTCCCAGAATTTCTCATCAGCCCGCTCTCCAGAACAAAATGGAGTTGTGGAAAGGAAAAATCGAACGCTGATAGAAGCTGCCAGGAGTATGCTTGCTGAATCTGGTCTGTCTACCAGTTTCAAGACCAGACAGAATTTCAGCATATCTGAACCTCTTCATATGCTTCATATGGACCTCTTTGGTCCAGTGAACGTTCAGACTCGTGCTGGTAAAAGATACACCCTGGTAATCGTAGATGAATTTTCCAGATATTGTTGGGTTATCTTTCTCAGGTCTAAAAGTGAAGCTGCTGCTGAAATCATCAGTCTTATCAAGCAAATTGAGCTCAAATACAGTCGAAAGGTGTGTCAGTTAAGAAGTGACAATGGAACAGAATTCCAGAATGCAACTCTGGAGTCATTCTGTACTGACACTGGCATCTCCCAGAATTTCTCATCAGCCCGCTCTCCAGAACAAAATGGAGTTGTGGAAAGGAAAAATCGAACGCTGATAGAAGCTGCCAGGAGTATGCTTGCTGAATCTGGTCTGTCTACCAGTTTCAAGACCAGACAGAATTTCAGCATATCTGAACCTCTTCATATGCTTCATATGGACCTCTTTGGTCCAGTGAACGTTCAGACTCGTGCTGGTAAAAGATACACCCTGGTAATCGTAGATGAATTTTCCAGATATTGTTGGGTTATCTTTCTCAGGTCTAAAAGTGAAGCTGCTGCTGAAATCATCAGTCTTATCAAGCAAATTGAGCTCAAATACAGTCGAAAGGTGTGTCAGTTAAGAAGTGACAATGGAACAGAATTCCAGAATGCAACTCTGGAGTCATTCTGTACTGACACTGGCATCTCCCAGAATTTCTCATCAGCCCGCTCTCCAGAACAAAATGGAGTTGTGGAAAGGAAAAATCGAACGCTGATAGAAGCTGCCAGGAGTATGCTAGCTGAATCTGGTCTGTCTACCAGTTTCTGGGCGGAAGCAATTGCAACTGCTTGCCACACCCAGAATCGATCAGTGTACATCAAAAGACACAAAAAGACAGCCTATGAAGTCTTAAGAAATAGAAAACCAAATATTGGTTATTTTCACGTTTTTGGATATCCAGTTTACATCCTAAACGACTCCAGTCAGTTAGGCAAATTTGATGCTAAAGCTGATGAAGGGTATTTCTTAGGCTATTCAGCCATTCGCAAGGCCTTCAGAGTCTATAACAAGAGACTGGAGAAGGTCCATGAGTCAATTCATGTCACATTTGATGAATCAAATGCTGCAATCAACAAGAAACCAGCCCCTGATGCTCCCCCAGTAACTCCAATTGTCTTCTGTGAATCTGATCCTATCAACTACAAATAAAGATTCAGAAGACACAGTTTCCAGTCATCCTGATCTGGAACCCGTTCAGAAAAAGAAGCTCTCCAGTAGTACTCCATTCTATCCTTCTATTATTTTCAAACTACCTTCTGAAATTAATATTGGATCAGATGTTCGTACTACTTCCCCAGTATCAGTATCAGTTGAGAACATACCAGAAATGTCTTCTTATGAAGATTTCTGTACTGAACCTGTACTACCAGAAATACCTTCAAATGAAGAATTTCATGATGCAAATCATGATTTAAATGAATCAGATGAAGATGTTGAAGTAGTTTATGAAGAACCTCCTCCTGAAGCAACTTCAGAGGAGACTCAACTGAATTCTTGCACTGATATTGTTATCAGTAACAATCCTGGTCAGTACTCCAGATGGACAAAAGCTCATCCTATTGATCAGATCATAGGTGACTCCAGTCGAGGAGTTCAGACCAGAAGAGCCTCCAGTAATCAATGCTTATATGTTAGTTTTCTATCTTTGATGGAACCAAAGAAGATTGACGAGGTTATGGAAGATCCAAGCTGGGTGACTGCTATGCAAGAAGAGCTTCACCAGTTTGAAAGGAACAAGGTCTGGTATCTGGTTCCTTTCCCAGTTGGAAAGAAAGAACCAATTGGAACAAGATGGGTCTTCAGGAACAAGGTAGATGAAGATAGCCACGTAATCAGAAACAAGGCCAGACTGGTAGCACAAGGCTACTGCCAGTCAGATGTTGACTTTGATGAATCATTTGCTCCAGTGGCTAGACTTGAAGCGATCAGAATATTCTTAGCATTCACTGCTTATCATCAGTTCAAGGTCTACCAGATGGATGTAAAGAGTGCTTTCTTAAATGGAAAACTTGAAGAAGAAGTTTATGTCAGACAACCACCAGGTTTCGTTGATGAAAAGCATCCACATTGGGTATATCGTCTTGACAAAGCGCTGTATGGCCTCAGACAAGCCCCACGTGCCTGGTATGATACTCTGACTAAACATTTATTGAAAAATGGTTTTAAACGAGATGCAATTGACAATACCTTATTTATTCTTCATGAAAAAGGTAATCTGTTAATGGTACAATTTATGTTGATGATATTATTTTTGGGTCTACTGATGAAAACATGTGTAAGAAATTTTCGAAAATAATGTCAACTGAATATGAAATGAGTTTGATGGGTGAATTAACGTATTTTCTTGGACTCCAGATTAAACAAAACAAAGATGGCATCTTTATTAATCAGGAAAAATATGTTAGAGATCTTTTAAAGAAATATGATATGAACTCTTCACCATCTAAACCCACTCCAATTTCTGCACCACTGACACCGGACTCCGATCCAGATGGAAAACCAGTGAACACCACTGTCTATAGAGGCATGGTTGGCTCACTGATGTATTTAACTACCAGTAGACCAGATATTATGTTTTCAACATGTTTATGTGCCAGATATCAGTCTAATCCAAAAGAATCTCATATGCTTGCTGTAAAGCGCATACTGAAGTACCTTAAAGGTGTCCCCAGTCTAGGTCTTTGGTACCCCAAAGGCTCAGGCATGGATCTAATGGGTTATTCAGATTCAGATCATGCAGGTTGTAAGATAGACAGGAAATCCACTACTGGTGGATGTCATTTCCTTGGTGGCAAACTGGTCAGCTGGACCAGTAAGAAGCAAACTTCAGTTTCATTGTCCACTGCTGAAGCTGAATATGTGTCTGCAGCCAGCTGTTGTGCTCAGATACTCTGGATGAAGAACCAGTTGCTTGATTATGTTATTAAGTATTCAAAGACCCCAATCTTTTGTGATAATACCAGTGCCATTGCTATCTCAAACAATCCAGTCATGCACTCCAAAACGAAGCACATTGATCTCAGGTATCATTTTATTCATGATCATATTATGAAAAACAACATTGAACTCCATTTTATTCCCACTGACAAACAACTCGCTGACATTTTTACTAAACCACTGGATGTCAAAACTTTTGAATATCTTGTTGGTGAGTTGGGAATGTTAAACCCTTAAATCTGGAACCTTGGTATTGAACGCCATTGTGTACTACTGGGGATCTTTGATTTAAAGATTTATAAATTTATAACTGCTCAGATATTGAACGCCTTTGTGTACTATCTTTGCATTAATAGATTTCTGGATCAACATTCCATGGGAAGACTTGAAAGATATTTTTGTTCTTAAAATTTTTTAAGTTCAGGGGGAATTTATTAATTTATTTTCTCACTGGACAAATTTTTCAGAAAATATTACTAGTGCTTTGTAAATGTGTCCCTCTCACTGGTAATTGGACAGGTTGAAGTGCGTGTTTAAGGTGACTTTTGTCTCCTTGTAAATGTGTCCCTCTCATTTGTCTGTATTAGTTGACGTGCATGTTTGAGGTTACCAGTCTCTTTCAAATGGTTTTTCACTGGTACTTTACTGGAGTGTCCCTCCAGTGTACCATCAGTACATGCTTCACTGGACTAATCCACCAGTGATACTGGAGTGTCCTGTCAACCTCCAGATGCACTGAATTGAGTCATAATATTTTATTAAATACTTGGTCTTTGTGTGTGCCACGTAAGCAAACCTTTTAAAGATATTTATCTTAAAATCCTACGTGGCATGTAAATTTTTCAACGTAATGATGGTATTTTACCTTGGGAAGATAAAAAGTACAACTTGTTAGTTTTTGTGGGCGGTGAACCATCACACATTTATGTGTGATGTGATGTAATTAATGCGGATCTCAGAACCCCGATCAAAATTATATTTGATAAATTCAAATAAACCGTTTGAGTTCCACATTCTCTCTCCTATATATATACCCACTTTCACTTTCAATTTCATTTACTTCGAACATTTACTCCCAAATCTTCAAATTCCTTCATTCAATTCTTCATTCAATTCCAATCATAAATCTCTTATATTTATTCCTTTTCCATTAAATTCTTCATCAAAACCCTAAATACTCCAATTTCATCTTCATTTTCTTACATAATCAAATGGCACCTAGACAATCAAACTCACCCAAGAATCTGCTTGCTGCCGAATATGCTCCGGCTGAAAATGTTGTTAGGGCAAATCACATCACTTTAGAGGCCAAAGCAATCAGAATCAATATGAACAACTGGATGGCCAGACTCTCTCTTGCCAGTGTTCATAATGCTCAATCTATCATTGGAAGATTGAATGCATTCTTTCTCTCATGTCCTCTATACGGTGCATTTACCCTAAATCCAGGGAGAATGTACCATGATTATTTATGTGAATTCTGGTACACTGCCCAATATGATGATGAAACTTCATCTATTGCTTATACTCTTAAGGGAGGTACCAGATCTTTGGCCTTCTCAGTGAATACACTCAGGACTGTTCTGCAATTAAATTATTTTGATCAGAATGGGTTGCCTTTAGAACTTCCATCTGGAATCAACACAAGAGAAGTGTGCAGACTGATGGGGCACACAGATATTATGGATACACATGGCCAGCTATCCAGGAAGGGAACATTTATATGAGCAGATTGTCAGATTCATGGAGATTTTTCTTCACACATATTGTTGAGTGTCTGGGAGGCAGTTCTGGAGGATTGGACCAGATCAATCAGACTCATCTCCAGATTGCCTACTGTTTATGGTTTGGAATTCGAGTAGATTTTGCTCAGATCTTATTTGATGATCTGGTAGAGAGGCTAAAGGTGAAAGGAAGAAAAGCTTTTGTTCCTTATATTCGTTTTCTTTCACTAATGTTTAAAAGCTCTCTTGGAGACCAGTATGATTATGAAACTACTCACTTTTCTGTGTGTGAGTATATGAGGGATCTGACCAACCTAAAATCAAGAACTGATGAGGTAGATATCCCCCAGACCATGCTTAATTTTGTAAATGATGCACAAGTATTGGCTCCAGGTAGTGGTCAAGTGGGTGAAAGACCCTCTGGTGACTAAGATATTCAGATTATTGAAGCGGTGCAACCCATCAGACAAGTTGCTCCTAAAGGTCAACAACCAAATGTTGAGCCTTCCAGACGACCAAGATCAAGGCGTCTGATGAGAGCTGGTGTTCAGGTGAACCCAGAAAGACATCCTGGTGATGTTATGAATGTTGATGGGTCTCCTATTTTTGAAGAAGAAAATGTTGAAAATATTGAACAAATTTTTGAGCAAGTTGTACAGGCTGGTATACAAGAAGAAAATGTGGCTCAGATTGATGAGTGAGCAGGTAGAACACATTGTTCAGGCTGATGAACAAGTGACTGATGAGCAAGAGGCTCAGATTGATTTGAATGCTGAGGTTGGTGAACAGGCTGGTAATGAAACTGTTGGTGAATCTTTTTGGGATGAGGCTGATTCTCCTATGTCAGAGGGTCAGAATTTTGATGTTGATATGAACTTTCTTGGTGAGGATGCTGTACAAATTGAAAGTTTATCAGAAATGCCACCACCCCCACCAGAAACAAATATTCCTCCACCAGATTCAGAAATGCCACCACCACCAGAATCCAATATACCACCACCACCACCTTCAATTCCTCAATCAACTCCATACTTCACCCCTCATTTCACAATCTCAACCCCCTCCTCTTGAAACTCCAGTTGAAACTGAAACTGAAGAAGTCTGGGCACAAGTACCATTAATGACCAGATTGACTTCTCATCTTGAACCTCCCAGTGGTCTCTCCACTTCATCTTCTGCCGAGGTCCAAGGCCTTTTAAGTAAGGTGGCAGACCTGGAGAGATCACTCCAGACTTCATCGCAGGTTATTTCAGACTTTAAATCCTTATTATCAAATAACCTTGCATCTGAGATGAATGTTTTTGCTGGAAATGAGAAGTTAGTGTTTGAGAAACTGGATGAGCTGGTACTGGCCACTAATAATAATTCTGAAAACATCAAAGTGGCAGTCCAGGGTTTAGAAGAAAAACTGGTTAGCTCTGTTCAGACTGCAGTGAAAGGTGAACTTGTTCAACCACTGGCAGGTCTGAAGGATGAGGTTGAGAAGTTGGTTACAAGGGTCAGTTCTTTGGAAAGTAGACCAACCCTTGATCAGAATGCTGTTGCAAGCACGATCAGTGATGAATGTACAAGGAAGTTCAGATCCAGTATGCTGAAAGAAATCACTGAAGAGATTTCTGGGTCTGTTCTTCGATCCATACAGGGTAGTTTATTACCACAAATGGAGAAGATGATAGAAAAAGAATTGCCAAAGCACTTGCCTAAGGAAATTGAAAATATTAAAAAGGAAGTGCTGGGGCTCAAGAAAAGTGTGATTGATTCATCTCCAGTGGCTGGAAGAACCTTTGGTGCACTGGACAGACATATGCTAGAACAATTATGGAATGATCTCAAGTCCAGAACTGGTGATCATTCCAAGGGGGAAAAGTCATCTGGTGTCCAAGAAGGTTTGATCAGAAAGAAGAAGGAAGATGTTGTCAGTGCTGTTGAAAGGGCCTTTGCTACTGAAAGCATTGTGCAAAGAAAACAAGTGACTGGTACTGATACCAGTGCACAATTAGCACAAAGAGCACTCGGTACTGATGCCGTTATGCAGACTGAAGAGGCCGCTGGTACTGAAGCCAGTGAGCCCCAGTTTGAATCTTTCCCAGATATACCAACAACTTTGAAGTCAGTAAAAGGAAAAGAACAAATGGTATCTGGTGAAGAAGAACAAACTGCTGAAGAATCATCAGAGTTTCCCACTGCTGATGATGAAACCTCGAAGAAACTGCAACAAGAATGCATAATGATAGAGATCTTTAAGAGAAATCAAAAAGATGAACTGCTGACCCATCAAAGGGAGATGGCAACAATGGGGACTCTGGACTCTTATAATGCTGGCAGGTTAGGCATTAATATTGATGTATACAAAAAGATGAAGGATGACCCCAGAGTTCATCAATGTCTGAATGCATTGGATGATGTTCATGTACGCTCCTTTTATGCTGAAGAAGAACAAATTTATGATTCTATAATTTATGGTGTTAGTGTACCAGAACTCATCAGGCAGAGGAAGGAGGAACTGGTGAACCTCCAGAAGAAGATAAGGAAAAATGCTGGTGCTCTGGAGTTAGAGTACAGGAAGAAATTGACAGGCCTACCAAAGCTGACTGCCAAACAGATCAAAGCAATCAAAGATGCTGATGTTAGCACATTCATTCCCCTGGACACATCTCTGAAAATCAATCGTCAACAACTCCAGTCTGGAGAAGTACAACAGAGAGTGTCAAAGGAAACTGAAGTAATGATCCAGACAGCCAAATGGAAAGACAAGTATAATGAAATGTTGAATTTCAGGGCTGATGCTAGAAGGATCATTGGTGCCGAAATCAAGTTGGCTGATAATCATGAAGGTATGTCAAAGTTTTATATAAAGTTGACCAGGGAAGGTAACTTTACAGATGAAAGACAGAGTACTTCAGTCCAGGCGTTTGGATGGAGCGAACTGAAAGAGATTGCGTTAACGTTCAGGGGGAAGACAGATTTGTCGACTGACGTTAAATCATTTCTGAAGAGAGTTGAGAAGGTATGGAGAAGAAAGCAACAGATGGAAGTTGCAATTGGCATGAAATCACCAGAATCTACACCATCTTCTCCATCACCAAAGAGAAAGGCTTCTGAAGATGCTCCAGGACAGACATCGAAGAGAAGGGCCTGACTCTTATATCATTTACATATTGTAATTTATCGTTTGATAAAAATTGTAACTATTTTTCAGTTGATGTATGTAATATTAGTTGCAATTTTTAATTCATACAAGTAAATGATCAGATTTAGTCTAAGTTAGAACTTAAAAGATGAAACTGAAAACACTCATGATCTATAAAGTGTTTTCCAGTAACTTAGATTTTTTAGACAAAATCAAAACTTGTGTTTTTCAAGCATACAAAATTGTATAGATTTAAGCTTGAAAACACTTGCATTATTTCTAAACAAATAGGGGGAATATGTTAGGTCCAGATTTACTGGACTCGCTCCAGACTCGACTACTGGAGCTTACTGAAGATCTGTCCAGAAACTGACCTACTCCAGACTTGGAATCTGGAGTCCCTCTGAAGATTTGTCAGAAATAATGGAAGACCAGTGAGCAAATACTTGTATAGGAAATCTGGAGTATTCTCCAGATTAGCTCACTGGACTTCACCCCAGTCCAGATCTACTCTACTGAAGACGTTCTTACTGAAGTCAAAGACTGAAGTCAGAATAAAGAAGACTGACAAATGGCGGAGTCCACTGGAAGTCTTACCAGATCTGTACACTGGAGGATTGTCAGTGTTCTAGACCTTACAAGTCTGAACACTGATATCGAGGATTTGACTTTAAGCCTTTACACACTTTCCAAAGAACATTCCACTTGTTCTTTACCAAAGTATATACGTGTGTAAAGGTGGTTGGATAAAAAGGATTATAAGTCATTTGATGTGACTTTATCCTTATTCCTTATTCAATACATTTAATGTTCTTGTCGGATCATTAAATGTATGCAACCATATTTGTACGGCACAAAATTCACTGGTGAATTTTGTTGCCTATAAATACAAAGTCATTTCTTTGAGAAAATTACTTTAAAGCATACATTTAGCATTAGAGTGAATTTGTCTAAATACTCTCGATCTTAAACAGGGATACTTCACAACTTTAAGTATCTCGATCCAAAAGAGTTATTTGACAAATATAGATCATTTGTAATTCATAGGTTGTTAGGATACATACTTATTTGTATTATCTTGATTCCGGACAACCTTGTATTTTATTTAACATCATAAATAAAATACACCTTGAAAAATACATAATGTTCCACTTTACTTGCTTATTACTTTAAGTCATGTATTTACTTATTTATATACTTGCATTTATATTTAAGTAATACTAGTCCATTCTAGTGATTATTAGACTTGTTGTATTTTACACTTGTTCGGGGTTAACCATCTTAATTTCAGGGACTCATATAAACAAATACAAGGATTGTTGCGGAACAAAGATAAACACAAAAGTGTAAGTATCTAAACAACCTTGAAATACAAGTGATCTAATAACTTGGAAATACTCGTAAGAATTACTTAGAGTATATCTCACAAGTTGCAATGCCAAAGTTTCAAGCATTTGCAATTTGTGAGAAGTCTTATATTTATAGGCCAAGTCCATGCTGATGTGGACTGGGTCGTACAAAATATGGTTGGGAGCATTTAAGGAATTAAAGTCAATTCCTTAACATGCGTACTTTTAAGGTTAAGTGTGAAAGTCATTTGATGTGACATTTCACACTTTATTCCCAACCTTTTACTTAACCTTGTACCTTTTAATAGATAAAGCTATTAACCGGGTAAAGGTGTGTAAAGTAAAAAAGACTTCCTCGTAATCAGTGTAAAGTGTTGTAAGTACTTTACACTGAGATGCTTCAGTCTTCGATCAGATAGAATCAACTTCTGAGCTCCGCGTCTGAGCAAATTCTCTTTCTTCAGTCTTCAGTCTTTGACTTCAGCTGAATGGTATTCTGATGGGTTGATCTGAACTGAAGTGAAGCTTCAGTGAACTAATTCTGAAGTGGTTTAGAATTCTGTACAAGTATCTTCACTGAACTTCAACTATTTCTGAACAAATTATACTTGGTCGATTTTCGACCCAACAAATTCCCCCTATTTGTTCTGAAATAGTGCATGCATCTCAGACTTCTATCTATACATGTTTGTAAGTCTGAAATGCAAGTTTTGTTTAAGTTGTAAAAAATTTCTAAGGACATCTTATAGATCATTGATGCCTCAGAATTTTCTTCTTGTTTTTCTTAACTTAAACCTATCATCTACTTGTTGGCTACAATATGTAACATATATATACAAACTGAAGTGTTTGTTACATTTGCAAATAAATATACAAGTAAATGATAAACTGAAAAGGAAGCTACTTCTTTGAAGGCCTTGAACCAGAAGGGCTTTCAGAAGCTTTCCTCTTCAGTGGAGACTGATCCTTTCTCCCAAACAATCTATTCTCCATCTCTACCTTGGCCTGCATCTTTTGTTGTATTCTTGATAGCCATGCACCAATGAGATGAGACTTGGGCTTCGCCTTCAGAATCTGGATCATCTCTCTATGTTCTGAAATGCCAAACTCGTGAACTGAGACCTGAGTATATTCTTCAGCTGCCCTTCCTTCTCTTTTAACAACCAGATCAAACAGCTTCAATCCATCAACTTTTGTTATTTCCACATCAATTATTTTAGCTGGATGAGATCGATGCTTCATATAATGATCATACTGATCCTTTTCATGCTTTATTTGGATTCAGCAGCATCATCAGAAATTCGCTGAAATGTGGAAAGATCAGCATCACGAGCATGTTTTCTTGAAGATCTAGGTCCAGTCACTTTGGCCTTTGGTGGTGGCCTTGACAATTCTTTCTCAACCTTGAGAACTTCAGCCAAGATTGACTTCTTTTTGATATCCATCTCAGCCTTCCTATTTTTCACCAAATCTTCAATGATAACTTGAAGGTGAGATGGTCCAGCTTTTGTTCCAGTGGAGAATACTTAACACCATACTCATAATCACTCATCTCAGTCAATGCCTTCTACACTCTGGGATCTTCTTTAATTTTCTGATATCTTTCTAAGGAAAGACCCAGAGCTGCAACATCAATATGATCAAGGGTGCCCATCTTCAGATGTTGTTCCCTTTCTCTTAACTTGTTTTCTCTATAAGCAATGAACTGATTTGAGACCTTCCTCTGCAACTCTTTCAATTTAGCCTCATCAGCAGTTAAATCTGGCAGAGGATACCCATGCTCATCAACATTTCACCAACCATAAGTCCAGAACCTTAGCATTTTTCTTCTTGTTCTTCTTCAACTGGGGCCTTGCCCTTATCCTTCTTACAGGCTCAGAAACTTGCACTTCAGATTTTCTTTGTTCCCCCTGAACTGAGGCACTACCAGATTGCACCTCAGTTTGCTTCTTGGTTGCTTCTATCAACTCTTGAGTACTTGAAAGCAGACCAATAGGCACATCTTTTCCCCCTTTGGGGACCTCAGAAGGCATCTTAGCATATAAATCAATGGCCATCTGCATAGCCTTCAGAGGTTCCCAACTCTGCTGCTGAAGGCAATCAGAAATGCCCTTTGCCATGGTAGAGAACTGAGCCCTTAATCTGAAGGAAGAGTTAAGGGTCAGAGCCTCTTTCTCAGTGAGATCAAGCAGCATTTTCCTATCTTCTGCACTGAACAGAGAGGAGAGGAGGAGGAGGAGCAACAACAGGTTCCTTCTTGAGCAAGGTCAGAATTTCATCAAGTTGTTTCGATTGGCCCTTCACAGTTTCATCAAGAGTAGAAATAGACTTCTGAACATCTTCAACAGCCTTGTCAACTCTTTTGTGTGTGTCTCTTGTAAGTTCATCGACCATTTTTCTGACCTTCTCTTCAACCTTTTCAGCCACTGAAGCTGAAATCTGAGCAACAAGTTCCTGAGAGAGCTCAGACTTCATCTTCTCAAAAACTTCAACACTTATAAGAACCAAGTGCCTTCTCATCAATACTTGCTTCTTAACCAACCCATTCACCTCCTTCCCGACTTCCATAACCTCCTGTTTGATCAATTCAATGCCAGATGTCAAGTTCGCAACAACTGAAGCTTGCACATCTCTTTTGGTCAGTCTGAAGGCTTCCCTGATAGCTGAACTTATCTTATTGATTGCAAGTACCAGCTCATTAAGCTTCCCACCCACTAGTCCTTCATTACCAGCTACCTTGGTCAACTCAGTGCCAAGAAACATCTGAGCACCTTTCATTTCTGCAATGGACGTAGTGTTGGCAGTTAGAGATTTTGTTAAGTCCTCCACCTTGAGAAGTAGGCTTTGGACTTCGGCATTTTGTTTCTCTAACTGTGCTTCCACACTCAAAGGAGGAGGTGGTTGTGCAGAAGCAGAAGCCACAAAGGGAATACGACCAAGCCCATCTAATGCCTTTTCAAGTTGCATTTCAGTTAGACTCTCAGATTCAGTAGTAGAGTCCAACTCCTTTCAGATGGATGATCATAGCAGAAGCCACAAAGGGAATATTGCCAAGCCCATCCAATGCTTTTTCAATTTGCATTTCAGTTGGACTCTCAGATTCAGTAGCAGAGTCCAACTCTTTCTCACTGGGATCATCATAACTGATGGGCCTTGGCACTTGGTGAATTTGTGGATGTAAGTGTTGTAGTTGTGGTTGGAAAGTTGGTGAAGTAATATAAACAGGTGTTGAGCCTGGTGGAAAATATGGATGTGTGTGAGATGTTGGCGGTTGGCGATATGGTTGTTCAACAAGTATATTTTGGATTTCTGGGGGAGGAGGAACGTTTGTGAGATCGAAGGGTGGCTCAGAATCAGACGACTGATTCTCCTCCAATAAATTCTCATCAAACTCAAAGTCAGCAAGGGAATCAAGATTCCCCTGAGGTGGCTCATCGTCATCCCAGAATGAAGTCAAGACAACATTCTGATCAGATATGCCCTGGTTCAGATCACTGGTACCTGAACCAGCTTCTGGTTCAACAACTGCTGCAGATGCATCGTCACCAGATTTATGAAGTGTTGGCTCAGCCAAAGCTTCATCGCCAGTGACAGTAGACACGGGGGTTGCCTTAATGATTCTCGTACCGTCATCAAGAATCACTTCATCGGCCGTAGAGTGGGAGACCTCAGTTTCCAAGGGTGTCACCTCATAAACTTCATCAGTCTGTGCTGCAGAGGAGTGTAAGATTTGTGAAGTTACAGGGGGTGCACGTGCAGACACGGACTCTACTGTGTGTTGGGCTGACACACTTATATTTTCTTCACCATCTCCTCCTAAAGAAGTTTTGGAGATGGCTGCTTGTGGGTTTCCCTTTTGACTCGATTCTTCTGGTTCTTTTTGGGAAGAACCAGAAGGGTTGGCTTCGGTACTAACATCCTTGGGCTGTGAGGATGCTTCTTAAATTTACGTTGTTTTAAAACGCCCTTTGGAGATCCTGAGGGATCTTTTGGGAGATCCTCAGGTTGGTCAGTGGATGAGGGAGGTGGATGGGAGGAAGAAGTTGTAGGGGTTTTAAACAACTTCAACATTTTGCCACTAGGTGCACCAATGGGTCTCACATTCTTTTGTGACCCGCTCGGTGACCTTTCTGAGCCAGCCGGTCGTGCTGTTTCAGTTTTAGAAATTACCTGAGTCATTGCAGCAGAAAGTTCTGGTTCAGGTTCTGAAGTGGATGCCTTTGAAATATCCCTGCAGAACTCCGTTGCTGAAGACTCAAGCCCCTCATCATGATATGCATCTCCAAGAATGTTCATGGAGCAGATGCTCAGAAATCTGGGAAATGAGATATGTAGAATTCTTTTTCCCTTTAATTTTGCAACCAGCTGAGAGAAGAGAATCTCAGCGAAGTCTACCTCAATCCCATGCCACATATAGTACCCAATTTCAACTTGTGGCAAGGAAATCTGGTCCAACCCACCATAATTTCCTCCAAGGCACTCGACAATCTGAGTCCAAAAATACCTCCAACAGTTGCCAAATCCAGACAAAAATATGTGCCCAGATGTTCTCAAATTGCCTTCTGCATCAACCATGTCATTGTGACCCATGGCCTGCAGTACCTCCCTGAAATTAATTCCCTTAAGCCTTTTAGCATAGGCTGAAGGAGATTGGAGGTAGTTCAAATGAAGGGCCTCCCTGAACCCATCAAGTGAAATGATACACTGCTTTGTGCCTTCTTTTAATGAAAAAGCAATGGATTTTTCATCCTTGCTTAAAGTGGCAGTGTACCAGAATTCAAGTAAGTATCTATGATACAATACTTGAGGATCTGCAGTCAAGGCATAATGGAGAGGGGATTCTTCAAGAAACTTGTTTATCCTCCCCATTAAGGTTTTGTGTTTGGCATTTAGTGCGGCCACAAAATTGTTCATATTGAACCGAAGGGTCGATGGATCGAACCCTGTTGGCCATGCCGCACTAGCCTTGACTACTTTAGATGGTTTGTATTCGAAACCTATAAGTGATTTGGCTTGAGAAACTTTAGCCATAATTTTTACAAGGGAAAACTGAAATTGATGATGATTTAGGGTTTTGGAGTTTTGAAGAAGAGAGAATGAGAGAGAATGAATGATTGGGAGTAAATGAAAAATGAAGTAAATGAAGGAATTGTTTTCAAAAAAGGTATTTATATTTATGATGGAATACAAAGGGTTTTCCAAAATAAATAAAATGAAAATGATTTTGAAATTCAAACCCATAAAAAAATATTATTTAATTGAAATCAATTTTGATCGGGTTTGAAATCCGAAATAATTTTGGGGTATACGTCCGCATTTAATGCAAAGACGGTTGGGGCCCCACTTTTTAGAAAACTTTTCAACCTTCTTAATTAAAAAGTGATCATCACTTTTACATTTACGGCGCAACTTGTGTGACACGTCAGCAAAATGCATCATTATTCAAACGTTATACAGTAACTTTCACGTGTTCACACAACGACCAAGTATCCAAATACATTATAAAGGACTGATTCATTTCAGAAATGACATACAAAATCTGAGCATGATCGATTTAAGGAATCTGAACCATCTTAGTTTATACCATTATTCTGAAATCATTTCAGAAATTCTGAGGCATTTCAGTCAAAATATTTTTCAGAAAGCAAAGTTCCCCCTTAGAGAAAAATTCTTTTAATACAAAAATATTTGACACTTCCCCCTGAGGTGATGCTATACAGGATTTAGCATACCTAACTCACTGATGAGATGTTTAAACGTTTTGACATCCAAGGGTTTTGTAAAAACATCAGCGAGTTGTTTATCAATGGGAATGAAATGAAGTTCAATATCACCTTTGATAATGTGATCTCTAATAAAATGATACCTGAGGTCGATATGCTTGGTTTTGGAGTGCATTACAGGATTGTGAGAGATGGCAATGGCACTGGTGTTATCACAAAATATTGGAGTTCTTGTATATTTAACACCATAATCAGTCAGTTGGTTCTTCATCCACAAATATGAGCGCAGCAACTTGCTGTAGAAATGTATTCAGCTTCAGCTGTGGAGAGTGACACTGCAGTTTGCTTCTTGCTTGTCCAACTAACCAATTTGCCACCTAGGAAATGACAACCACCTGTGGTACTTTTCCTATCTATTTTACAACCTGCATGATCAGAATATGAATAACCCATTAGATCTAGACTTGAGCCTTTGGGATACCAAAGACCAAGTCTGGGGACACCTTTAAGGTATCTGAAAATCCTTTTTACAGCATTTAAGTGTGCTTCTCTGGGATCAGACTGAAATCTTGCACAAAGGCATGTTGCAAACATTATGTCAGGTCTACTAGCAGTTAAGTACATAAGTGATCCCACCATACCACGATATTTTGTGGGATCCACTTGTTTTCCATTAGGATCAGAATCCAAAGTCAATGGAGCTGAAATGGGAGTATCTTTTGATGAGACTGAATCAAATTGATATTTCTTTATTAAATCTCTGACATATTTTTCTTGATTTATAAAAATACCATCACTGGTTGTTTCACTTGAAGACCCAGAAAATATGTCAGTTCGCCCATCATACTCATTTCATACTCAGAAGACATTATTTCAGAAAATGTTTTACACATTTTGTCATTAGTAGACCCAAACACAATATCATCAACATAAATTTGTACAAGTAAGATATCACTTTTATCATGCAAAATGAACAAAGTGTTATCAATTGCACCCCTTTTAAAACCATTTTTCAGAAGATGTTTAGTAAGAGTATCATACCAGGCTCTAGGTGCTTATCTCAGACCATATAATGCTTTGTTCAGTCTGTACACCCAGTGAGGTTTTTCTTCATTGATGAACCCTGGTGGCTGATAAACATACACAACTTCTTCCAATTCACCATTCAGAAATGCACTTTTGACATCCATCTGATAGACTTTGAACTCATGATGAGCTGCAAAAGCTAAGAAAATTCTGATAGCTTCTAGTCTAGCAACTGGTGCAAAAGTTTCATCAAAGTCTACTCCTTCTTCTTGAGAGTAACCCTTTGCAACAAGTCTTGCCTTGTTTCGAACTACATGTCCATCTTCATCCATCTTGTTTCTGAAGACCCATCTTGTCCCAATTGGATCTTTCTTCAGATTGTTGGGACATGGAACAAGTTCCCAAACGTCGTTCCTTTTAAACTGATTGAGCTCATCTTGCATGGCTTCAATCCAGCTTGGGTCTTTCATAGCCTCGTCAATCTTCTTCGGTTCTATCAGTGATAAGAAGCTGACATTTAAGCATTGATCGCTTGTGGCTCTTCTGGTCTGAACCCCTCTATTGGAATCTCCAATGATTTGCTCGATTGGATGTGCTTTTGTCCACTTAGAGTAATGACCAGGATGAACAATGATATCAGTGCAAGAACTCCTCTGATTTACTTCAGGAGGAGCTTCAGAAAAGACTATTTCAGTCTCATCATCTTCCTCCTGCAGATCATGACTTGCATCATGAAACTCTTCAGATTGGGGTAATTCAGTGGAAACTGATATCTGAGGTGAAGCAGCACATACATCTGATCCAATAGTCAGTTCAGAAGGTAGTTTAAAACTGACTGAAGGATAGAATGGTATGTTGCTTTTCTTATTCTTGTTGTTCTGAAGCAGGTTCAGGTGACTGATCAGATTGAGCAATGGGATCAGATTCACCAAAACTGATTCGACTTTCTGAGGGTGGTACAGGAGTTGGTTTATTGAAGATTGCAGAATTTGATTCATCAAAGGTAACATGAATTGACTCATCAACCTTGTCAAGTCTCTTGTTATAGACTCTGAAGGCTTTGCGATTAACTGAATATCCTAAGAAGTACCCTTCATCAGCTTTTGCATCAAATTTTCCAAGCTGACTGGAATCGTTCAGAATGTATACTGGACATCCAAATACATGGAAGTATCCAATATTAGGCTTTCTATTTCTAAGTACTTCATAGGCTGTCTTCTTGTGTCTTTTGACATAAACAGATCTGTTCTGAGTGTAGCAAGCAGTTGCAACAGCTTCAGCCCAAAAATTCTTAGGAAGACCAGATTCATTCAGCATACTTCTAGCAGCTTCAATCAGCGTTCGATTCTTTCTTTCTACAACACCATTCTGCTCTGGTGTGTGCGCTGAGGAGAAGTTCTGAGATATGCCAGTTTCAGTGCAGAAGGACTCCAGAGTGGCATTTCTGAATTCAGTGCCATTGTCACTTCTGAGCTGACAAACTTTTCACTTATGCTTGAGTTCAATTTGTTTGATGAGGGCAATGATTTCAGCAGCAGCTTCATTCTTGGTTCTGAGGAAAATCACCCAACAATATCTTGAAAATTCATCAACAATAACCAGAGTGTACTTCTTTCCTGCTCTGGTCTGAACATTCACTGGTCCAAAAAGGTCCATGTGAAGCATGTGAAGAGGTTCAGTTATACTGAAATTTTGCTTTGTCTTGAATGAAGCTCTTTTCTGCTTACCCATTTCACAACCTGGACATGGCTTGTCTTTATTGAAAGACATTGAGGGTATCCCATCCACAAGTTGTTTTCTTGACAACTTATTAATGTTCTTGAAGTTCAGATGGGATAATCTTTTGTGCTATAACCAGTTTGTGTCCTCATCCGCCTTAGTGTAGAAACATTGTTCACTGGGTGAACTATTCATATCAATGATATAAATGTTTCCTTTTCTTGGTGCAATCAACACTACCTTTCCATCTCTGTTGAATATGGTGCCTTGTGAAATATCAAATAAAACCTTAAAGCCATCATCACACAGTTGACTGACACTGATCAGGTTGTATTTCAAACCATTCACATATGCAACACGTGTGAATTTGACTTGTCCATTATTCACAACACCATATCCCTCAGTTTGTCCATTTTCATCATTTCCAAATGTTATTGAGGGCCCCTCTTGCACCCTATATTCCTCCAGCAGGGTTTGATAACCAGTCATGGTTCTGCCAGCTGCGTTGTCAAGAAACCATATATTCTTCTTTCGGTCTCCCTGCACACAAACAAAGATTAGTTCTTTTTGGGAACCCATCTCTTGATGGGTTCACTGGACTCTCCCTTAGACGTCCCAGATTTCTTTGGTTCAGGAGGAACTGAAGGATCAAAGGGGATCTCAGTCATAATCTCAGATGACACAAAAACAGTTGGTTTGATGGGGCTTTCAACCTTTTTCTTCTCAGATTTTTGCTTGATTTGTTTAGAAAAAGGTTTTGCATTTTGTTTAGGTTGAAGAGGAGTGGTTTCAACATTTTTTAAACGTGCATTATAACTCTGCACTTGTCTAGCCAATAACTGAAATTGACTCTCTAACCTTAACAAAATTGATTATTCATTAGACACCTGAGCCTTACCTGAATCTGAGGTAGAAGGCTCAGTGGGGGAGACATTTTTCTTCTTCTTTTGGCCTTTTGGAACCTTAGATGAAGACTGAGGAGAAGGCTTTTTGGTTTTAGCTTTCTTTTCTGAAACAGTTGTCTGAGCTGTTTCAGATTTGCCCTCAGATTGTTCCTGGGCCTTTTCAGTCACAGTTTTCTGATTGCCAACTGAAGATCAACAGATTCATATGCTGTTCTTTGATTAGCAAAAGTGTTTTTGATTGCAGCATCTGGATTTGGTGCTTTCATCCAAGATTTAATTATTTTTTGTTCTTTTTCAAGGATGGTTTTCAGTTCTTCCTTTTCCAATTCTAAGGTGGCAACCATAGACTGATAACTTTTTAGGGCCAACTGAACATCTTTCAGTTCTCTTAGTCTGGCCTGACTGGCGTTCAGTTCAGAAGTATTATTTTCAAACATTTTTAGGCTTTCTGAACGCACTGTCTCAACAAATGAGATGTCAGCCTCTAAAAGAACCAAAAGGTCCAGTTTGTGTTCCTCATTACTTTCAAAACCAAAATCACTAACCTTTTTCATGACTATATCCACCCAACGACCAGATTCAACATCAGACTTGACCAAATGACCTTGATCTTCACGTGCCATGAAACACATGTCCCTAACTTCTTCCTCATCATCAGATGATTCATCAGATTCTTCCCATTTTTCAGTCTTGGCAATCATACAACCATTATTGCTTGAGTTGTCTTGAGCCATGAGAGCTATATGGGCTTTCAGCTTCTTGTACTTAGCCTTATAGCTATCATCAGATTTCTGAAAAATAGAATGGTTAGGGGTAGATTGTGATGATGAAGGTTGACTAGATCTGCATTCCTTCATGAAATGTCCTTTCTTGCCACACTTAAAGCATTCAAGATTAGACTTGTCAATAGAAGCGCTGGAAGCAAATGGTTTTCCAGATCGATTAGATTTGGCCTTAAAACGATTGAACGTTTTAGCCAGCATGGCAACCAGATCATCATTGTCATCCTTATCACAACCATGAGTAACATTATCAGAAATACCAGTTTTTAACATTTCAGAAACCATCTTCTTCATTGAGTCAGAATGATCACTCTCAGAAGATAGTAGTGCAGTCCCATGTGGCTCAGAATACTGAACCATGACTGAACTGGTAGAAGCATGATTTTTGGCATCTTGCTCAGCCACAGCTCTTTCTGCTTTGTTCTCTTCAGTGTATCTGAAGGCTCCATATAAGGATGCAAGAGTGTGACTGTGCAAGGTTTTTCCTTGTCTTAAAACCAAGATCAAATTTTCCCATTTAGAAGGTAAAATGTCACAAAACTTTTCCAACAAAATTTCTTTGTCTTTAGTTACACCCAAGGCTTTCAGTTGATTTACCAGATTAGTAAACCTGATGTATGTTTGAGTTAAAGTTTCACCAGGGATTGCAAAGAAAGACTCATCTTTTATTTAAAGCAACTTTTCTTGTGACAATTGTCTCAGAAGTGCCTTCAAACTGAGTCATAAGTTCCTCCCACATTAATTTTGAATTTTCAAGTAAAACAAGGGTGGGCATAAGAGTTTCAGGAACTGCATATAAGATCATATTTTGCAGCTTGGTATCAAGATCTACCAGCCTATGATCTTCTTCAGACCAATGATCCTTCTCCTTAGGTGTCATCCTAGGAGTCCCATCGGCAGTTCTGACAACAGTGGAGGCATTCATGGGAACAAAGGGTCCTTCTTTTAAAATGTCGGTCAAATGTCTTTCAACACCAGCAATATATTTGAGCATGCATGCTTTCCATGTTATAAAGTTTTCACTGTTCCCATCAAACTTGGGAACAAGATTGTTTGGAAAGTGTACATGCACATTATGCAATGGTATATTGTTGTTGATAACAGGGGGTGGGTTAGTGCCGTTAGGATTAGGGTTAGGACCTGTAACAATTGTGACTTTGACCATTTGACCACATGTACAATTTGAATAATTATTGAGTTGGCCAATATAGTTCAAGTGCAATTTGGAGTTCATTTAAGTGCAATGTGTTCATATAGATCAATTTATCGTTTATTTAGACTTATGTGCTAGTCGAGATCATTGTTAGTGCTAATCGATTTTACATCTTGAGATGACATTTAGATTAATTGGAAAGTTAAATGGATCCTACCCATGGGTTATGCCCAACCCATTGACCCAACTAGCTACCCAACCCTTACCCCCACCTTATCCAATTTGGAGTTCATTTAAGTGCAATGTGTTCATATAGATCAATTTATCGTTTAATTTTAGACTTATGTGCTAGTCGAGATCATTGTTAGTGCTAATCGATTTTACATCTTGAGATGACATTTAGATTAATTGGAAAGTTAAATGGATCCTACCCATGGGTTATGCCCAACCCATTGACCCAACTAGCTACCCAACCCTTACCCCCACCTTATCCATTCTATCATCCATTCATTCTTCCCCTTATCTTTTCTTTCTTTCTTCTTGCAAGAACAAAACACACACACACAAATGTCTCTCTCCCTCTAAGATTCTTACACCAAGATTATGGTTTCAAGTTAGATTAGTGCTAGAAACATCATCTATTACATCTCCTTTGCATCATATCAAAAGATTGAGTCTTCAAAGTGCAAGAATTCTTCCATTCGGGTCAATTTTCGGATTTGAGCATTGTGGTGATTTTTGGTAAGTAAAACTTCACTCAAATTAATCATTTTATGTTTGTAATCATGTTTCTAAGTCAAACCCATGAGTTTCTTGGTCAAAATCGGGTTCAAGCTTCAATTAGGTCAAAATTAGGGTTTTGGTGTTCTTGATTTGGGTTTGGGCGAATTAAGACATGGATTTGATGTTATGATTCGAGTTTATGAGATGGGTTATGTTTGTTTATGTTTAATTATGTCTAACAATGCATAAAAACGGGTTTTGGATCATCACAAATCATTTTGGAAGTCAAAAATGGTGTCTGGGTTAGTGTTTGGGTGTGTTTGGCTCGACTTGCTGTTGCTGGTGCAGAACTGGGCTAATTGCGGCGCAACTAGCATGTTGAGGCGCAACTTATATTTCTGAAATCTTGTTGAGGCGCAACTACCAAGTTGAGGCGCAACACTTGCATGTTTCTTTCTAGTTGCGGCGCAACTACAAGTTGAGGCGCAACTAGCAATGTTGAGGCGCAACTACAAAGTTGAGGCGCAACTACCAAGTTGAGGCGCAACTATTTCTGAAATCTTGTTGAGGCGCAACTACCAAGTTGAGGCGCAACTACTGGGCTAATTGCGGCGCAACTAGCATGTTGAGGCGCAACTTATATTTCTGAAAGTTGCGGCGCAACTAGCATGTTGAGGCGCAACTTATATTTCTGAAATCTTGTTGAGGCGCAACTACCAAGTTGAGGCGCAACACTTGCATGTTTCTTTCCTTAGCAGTTTTCAAACACTTATAACTTTTGATCCGTAAGTCCAATCGAGTCATATGACCTATCGTTGGAATCGTGAGAGAGTCTACTTTCTCATGGTACAATCCTTTTGGTCTGATTCCTTGTCTATTTCTAAAAATGTCGAGTCAAAGTGTCTTGTTCATACTCAGGAAAGTTGTTGAAGCATTGGTGGGTTTGTGACTCGACTTAAACTTGCTAGACCGACTTGTTTAGGGTCTTTAGAGTTGAATTTGATTGTATTGTGATATACATTGATAGGTTGTGGACAGTGACGATTGTTGAACGTTTATAACTCGATATTAACTTGTCGTTTTGCTTGGAAATCAAGGTGAGTTCCGTAGTTCCCTACTCAATAGAGATTCGGGCTGAAAAGTGTACAACTTTTGTGTGTTGACTTGCTTGATTGTGCAATTATATGTTTGCCTTGATTGATGACATAGTTCAATTGTGCATACGCTTGATTTTCTTGATTGATGACATGATTTGATTGTGCATATGTTTGAGTGTCTTGGGTGATGACATTGTTTAATTGATGGGTTGTGCATTTACTATTAGATATGAATTGTGAACTTAACTTAGTAGGTCATACATGGAAGATGGTAATGCATTCGAAGGGTTATAGATGTGGTGGGAAGGCTGCGGGTGACCCTATATATAAGCATCTCTAACTTCTCGAATGTAGTACCATATGAGGTGTATGTACTTAGTGAATGGTGGATGTGATGGACATTGATGGTCTTTGATGGACATTTGTGGGTCATTGAGAGCCATTTGTGATGTGTAGAGGGACATTGATTGACATGATGAACATGATGACAATATACGGGCACCTTAAGTGCTTGATGACAATATACGGGCACCTTAAGTGCTTGATGACAATATACGGGCACCTTAAGTGCTTGATGACAATATACGGGCACCTTAAGTGCTTGATGACAATATACGGGCACCTTAAGTGCTTGATGACAATATACGGGCACCTTAAGTGCTTGATGACAATATACGGGTACTTTAAGTACTTGATGACATTATGGAGGACAAGAGGACAATTGAGGGACAATGTGTGCATGCGTGAAAACATAGAACTTGTTAAGATACTTGTTGATATCATTATTACTTGTTCTTGTTTACTATGCGTATCCTAACTACCTTGAGTAGTTCATTATGTGAATACATGTGTGAGGGTCATTAATGGACATTGTTGACATGGTGATATTGATTGATTTATGATTAGGATAGTTGTACATATATGGAAGACGATGATACCTTTAATGTATTGATTGATTTATGTATTGATTGATTTATGTATTGATTGATTTATGTATTGATTGATTTATGTATTGATTGATTTATGTATTGATTGATTTATGTATTGATTGATTTATGTATTGATTGATTTATGTATTGATTGATTTATGTATTGATTGATTTATGTATTGATTGATTTATGTATTGATTGATTTATGTATTGATTGTTTATGATTGATTGATGTTGATTGATTTGTGTATTGATTGATTTATGTTTGCATTCGATTGTGAGTATTATATTTAATTAGGATAGTTGTGCATACATGGAAGATGGTAATGCATTCGAAGGGTTATAGATGTAGTGGGAAGGTTGCGGGTGACCCTATATATAAGCATCTCTAACTTCTCGAATGTAGTACCATATGAGGTGTATGTACTTAGTGAATGGTGGATGTGATGGACATTGATGGTCTTTGATGGACATTTGTGGGTCATTGAGAGCCATTTGTGATGTGTAGAGGGACATTGATTGACATGATGAACATGATGACAATATACGGGCACCTTAAGTGCTTGATGACAATATACGGGTACTTTAAGTACTTGATGACATTATGGAGGACAAGAGGACAATTGAGGGACAATGTGTGCATGCGTGAAAACATAGAACTTGTTAAGATACTTGTTGATATCATTATTACTTGTTCTTGTTTACTATGCGTATCCTAACTACCTTGAGTAGTTCATTATGTGAATACATGTGTGAGGGTCATTAATGGACACTGTTGACATGGTGATATTGATTGATTTATGAATATTAGGATAGTTGTACATACATGGAAGACGATGATACCTTTAATGAGTTGTAGATGTGGTGGGAAGGCTGCGGGTGACCCTATATATAAGCATCTATGATTCCTTAAATGTAAAGTTGTATGAAATGTATGTGCATTGTGGATGGTTGAGTTGATGGACATGATGGACATGATGACATTAAACGGGTACTTATGTACTTGATGACATTATACGGGTACTATACGTACTTGATGACATTTGGATGACATGAGAACAATTGAGGGACATTGATGGACTTGTTTGACATTATAGAACTTACATGATACTTATTGTTATCGTCATTACTTGTCCTTGTTTATTATGCTTATTCTAACTACCTTGAGTAGCTCATTTTGTGAATACATGTGTGTGGACATTGTGAGTCATTAATGGACATTTGTGGTATGTTGAGGGACATTGATGGACATGATAGGCATGATGACATATAAACGGGTGCTCTAAGTACTTGACGACATTTGGATGACATGAGAACATTTGTGAGGCATGGATGGACATGTTTGAGGTCATAGTACTTGTTTGATACTTATTGTTATCGACATTATTTGTTCTTGCTCATTATACGTATTCTAGCTATTGTATAGTTCGTTTAAGGGATACGTGTGTGATTAGGTTGTGCCACGAGCCAACCTAAATTGAGTGCTTGTGCCTTTTAAGGACTTACTGTAAGTGTTTACTTGCTCATTATCCTTGTTCATATTGTGAGTGGCATTGGCATTAGATCCTTGTCATTCTTTCCTACGAACTCACCAACCTAGTGTTGACTTTGTTTAGTACACTTTTCAGGTAATCAAGTGAATCCAAGATGCGAGGGTTGATTGATGCTTGTGCTAGAACTTGGGCTTGGACTTACATGGATCCAGGATTCATTTGCCCCTTATTTTGTATTATGCATTATGTACTTGTTTGTTGATGTTGGATTCACCGAATCCCTTTTATTCATATAGTTCATGTTCTACGATAATCCCATGCATACGCTATATCTTTTCAGTAGCATTTCGAGCCTAGCTCGGGGTGTTACAGAATGGTGGCCCATGCGTGGTCGTAGAGAATTAGGCGGTTTGACCTAGACTACGGCTTAAGTAAAAACTCTTCATATAGCATGCATGGTTAGGAATTTTGAATGCAACATGAATTGTATGAACCTTGTAAGTGTACACTAAGAGTTCGTAGGCAGGATCGTTATACGTAATGATATGGGTACTATATGATCAATGTGTTGGTTTGAGATGAGTACTATGTGATCAACGTGTTGTTTTGTGACGAGTACAATGTGAACAATGTGTTATGTTGTGGCAAGTACAGTGTGAAGAATGTGTGATGAGTACAATTGGCTTGGCATGATCAATGTGTTGTTGTGTGATGGTCAAGTGCATGAGGTCAATGTGGTTATTTGAAGTCAATGAGGTCATGTGCATATTGTTGGATTGAGATGATTTGAATTGATGTTGTTTGATGATTTAGGGCAAAATGAAGTTATGGCATTAACATGGTATAATATTGTGGCAACCCTAAAAGAGCCTGATCAACTATTTTATGGTCACCCGGTATTATAACAAGTTAATGACATCACGGATTGCACATGTTTGGCTTAAAGTATAATAAGGAACCGATATGCTTAATGGGAGTTGGTTGGGTGGAGGGTTAGCCGCTGGTACACCCTGTATACATACCCGGTCAATAACTAGAGGGCATATCGGATTTGGATTATACTTTAAACCGCTTGTTTAGTTGCTTGGTTGTGTGACGTATTGAACATGAGTATGTGGTTTGATGATGGAAAATTATTGTGAACTTGGTATGATGGCATGATACATAACGATTCCCCTAGAACATTAGTACTTTGGCCTTAGTGTAAATATATGAATTGTGTATGACATGTCGGTACGAGAGCATTGACTACTTGTGTGACTAACATGTGAGAACTTTGAGACTAACTTTCGGGTCATAAACTTTAAGATCATTACTAAGGTGGATACAATTAACGGTACCGGTATGTATTGCCAAGCATTTATGATGAGAAGCGGAGTGTTGTGCAAAACGACAAACCAGAGGAAAGGGGTTAGGAGAACTTTTGCGGCGAGTACTACTGAAGCCCGTAACGATCCTAATGTGGTGACAGGTACATTCCTTCTTAACGGTAATTACGCCACGGTGTTATCTAATTCCGGAGCCGATTATAGCTTCGTGTCCCATAGCTTCGTTCCTTCGATAGATATTCATCCTTGTGCCTTAAACTATGTGCTTGATATTGAAATGGTCAATGGTGCTCTAACTAGAATTAGTCAAGTACTTCGTGACTGTATCTTGACTTTAAACGACATCGGATCTTTCATTGATCTTATGCCTTTCGATACTGGAAGCTTTGACATCATTGTGGGTATGGATTGGATGACGGCGGTAAATGCGGTCATTGATTGTGGTGAAAGAGAGGTCAAGAATTGGAGGCGTTGAGAGGGGCGAGAAGCAAGAAATTGCCTTTCAAACTCTCAAGGACATGTTGTGATGCTTCGGGTCAAGGATTGGGGTGTGTGCTTATGCAATGGGGCAAGATCATTGCTTATGCCTTTTGATATTGGAAGCTTTGACATCATTGTGGGTATGGATTGGATGACGGCGGTAAATGCGGTCATTGATTGTGGTGAAAGAGAGGTCAAGAATTGGAGGCGTTGAGAGGGGCGAGAAGCAAGAAATTGCCTTTCAAACTCTCAAGGACATGTTGTGACGCTTCGGGTCAAGGATTGGGGTGTGTGCTTATGCAACGGGGCAAGGTCATTGCTTATGCCTCCCGTTAACTTAAAGTGCATGAGAAAAACTACCCCCACTCATGATTTAGAATTGGGAGCGGTCGTTTTCGCCTTGAAGTGTTGGAGACATTACCCTTATGGCACCAAATGTGTAATCTACACCGATCATAAAAGTCTTCAACATATTTTCATCAAGTGAGTTGAATATGAGACAAAGAAGATGGCTTGAACTTTTAGCGATTATGATTGTGATATTCGCTACCATCCGGGCAAAGCTAATGTTGTAGCCGATGCATTGAGTAGAAAGGAAAGGGTCAAACCGAGAAGAGTAAGAGTCATGAGTCTCACGGTGGGACAAAGTATTGTGACCGAATCATAGAAGCTCAAGTACAAGCAACCTTACCGGAGTACTTTGGTAATGAAAAGTTAGATGGCATGGAGCAACAATTTGATAGGAAAGAAGACAATGGGCTATATCTAGTTGAGAGGCTTTGGGTTCCCATTTTCGGCAATTTGAGAACATTTCTATGAATGAAGCCCACAAGTCGGCTTATTCGGTCCATCCGGGCTCGGATAAGATGTACTTTGATATGAAGGACTTTTATTGGTGGCCGGGCATGCAACGTGATGTGGCTAAATATGTGAGTGAGTGCCTTACTTGCTTAAAAGTGAAAGCCGATCATAAGAAGCCACCCGGTTTATTGGTGCAACCGGTGACACCGGGATGGAAATGGGAACGGATTGCAATGGACTTCATCACGAAGTTACCGAAGACAAGAAGTGGTCGTGATACTATATGGGTGATTGTGGATCGGTTGACAAAGTCGGCTCACTTCTTAGCCATTCGTGAGACCGATAAGTTTGACACCATGGCGCGCTTGTACATTAAAGAAGTGGTGTCTAAGCATGGAGTTCCGGTTTCTATCATCTCCGATAGAGATACCCGGTATAACTCAAATTTTTGGAAAGCCTTTCAACGAGCAATGGGTACTCAACTCGACATGAGTACGGCGTTTCATCCTCAAACGGATGGACAAACTGAGAGAGAACCATTCAAACGCTTGAAGACATGTTGAGGGTGTGTGCAATTGATTTCGGTGGTAGTTGGGAAGATCATTTGCCATTAGTTGAGTTCTCGTATAATAATAATTACCATGCGAGTATTCAAATGGCCCCGTTTAGGGCACTTTACGGTAGAAGGTGTCGTCATCCACTCGCGTGGGCCGAGATTGGTGAAAGCCAATTTATTGGGCCAGAAATAGTAGTTGAAACAACAAAAGTGATTTCTCAAATTAAGGAGAGATTACAATTGGCCCGTGAGAGACAAAAGAAATACGCCGATGTAAGGCGTAGACCGTTGGAGTTCAATGTCGGTGATCATGTACTTTTGAAAGTCTCCCCGTGGAAAGGTGTTGTCCATTTTGTGAAGAGAGGCAAGCTTGGACCAAGATACATTGGACCTTTTGAGATCATTGAACGAGTGGGCAAAGTGGCTTACCGATTGAAGCTACCTCAAGAGCTTAGCGGTGTGCATGACGTGTTCCACATTTGTAACTTAAGAAAGTGCTTGGCGGATCCTACACTACATGTGCCTATGAACGAGATTCAAGTGGACAAAAAGCTCAATTTCGTTGAAGAGCCGGTAGAGATATTAGAACGTGAGGTCAAGAAAGTGAAGAACAAACGTTATACGATAGTCAAAATACCGCATTTGTTTAGTGATGAGGGTTCTATCGAATTTCGGGACGAAATTCCCTTAACGGGGGAATGATGTAACAATTGTGACTTTGAACGTTTGACCACATGTACAATTTGAATAATTATTGAGTTGGCCAATATAGTTCAAGTGCAATTTGGAGTTCATTTAAGTGCAATGTGTTCATATAGATCAATTTATCGTTTAATTTGGGACTTATGTGCTAGTCGATATCATTGTTAGTGCTAATCGATTTTACATCTTGAGATGACATTTAGATTAATTGGAAAGTTAAATGGATCCTACCCATGGGTTATGCCCAACCCATTGACCCAACTAGCTACCCAACCCTTACCCCCACCTTATCCATTCTATCATCCATTCATTCTTCCCCTTATCTTTTCTTTCTTTCTTCTTGCAAGAACAAAACACACACACACAAATGTCTCTCTCCCTCTAAGATTCTTACACCAAGATTATGGTTTCAAGTTAGATTAGTGCTAGAAACATCATCTATTACATCTCCTTAGCAACATATCAAAAGATTGAGTCTTCAAAGTGCAAGAATTCTTCCATTCGGGTCAATTTTCGGATTTGAGCATTGTGGTGATTTTTGGTAAGTAAAACTTCACTCAAATCAACCATTTTATACTTATTATCATGTTTCTAAGTCAAACCCATGAGTTTCTTGGTCAAAATCGGGTTCAAGCTTCAATTAAGTCAAAATTAGGGTTTTGGTGTTCTTGATTTGGGTTTGGGAGAATTAAGACATGGATTTGATGTTATGATTCGAGTTTATGAGATGGGTTATGTTTGTTTATGTTTAATTATGTCTAACAATGCATAAAAACGGGTTTTGGATCATCACAAATCATTTTGGAAGTCAAAAATGGTGTTGTGTTTGGGTTGTGTGGCTGACTTCTGTGCAGAACTGGGCTAATTGCGGCGCAACTAGCATGTTGAGGCGCAACTTATATTTCTGAAATCTTGTTGAGGCGCAACTACCAAGTTGAGGCGCAACACTTGCATGTTTCTTTCCTTAGCAGTTTTCAAACACTTATAACTTTTGATCCGTAAGTCCAATCGAGTCATATGACCTATCGTTGGAATCGTGAGAGAGTCTACTTTCTCATGGTACAATCCTTTTGGTCTGATTCCTTGTCTATTTCTAAAAATGCCGAGTCAAAGTGTCTTGTTCATACTCGGGAAAGTGTTGAAGCGTTGGTGGGTTTGTGACTCGACTTAAACTTGCTAGACCGACTTGTTTAGGGTCTTTAGAGTTGAATTTGATTGTATTGTGATATACATTGATAGGTTGTGGACTCAATAGAGATTCGGGCTGAAAAGTGTACAACTTTTGTGTGTTGACTTGCTTGATTGTGCAATTATATGTTTGCCTTGATTGATGACATAGTTCAATTGTGCATACGCTTGATTTTCTTGATTGATGACATGATTTGATTGTGCATATGTTTGAGTGTCTTGGGTGATGACATTGTTTAATTGATGGGTTGTGCATTTACTATTAGATATGAATTGTGAACTTAACTTAGTAGGTCATACATGGAAGATGGTAATGCATTCGAAGGGTTATAGATGTGGTGGGAAGGCTGCGGGTGACCCTATATATAAGCATCTCTAACTTCTCGAATGTAGTACCATATGAGGTGTATGTACTTAGTGAATGGTGGATGTGATGGACATTGATGGTCTTTGATGGACATTTGTGGGTCATTGAGAGCCATTTGTGATGTGTAGAGGGACATTGATTGACATGATGAACATGATGACAATATACGGGCACCTTAAGTGCTTGATGACAATATACGGGTACTTTAAGTACTTGATGACATTATGGAGGACAAGAGGACAATTGAGGGACAATGTGTGCATGCGTGAAAACATAGAACTTGTTAAGATACTTGTTGATATCATTATTACTTGTTCTTGTTTACTATGCGTATCCTAACTACCTTGAGTAGTTCATTATGTGAATACATGTGTGAGGGTCATTGATGGACATGGTTGATATGGAGACATTGATTGATTTATGGATTGATTGAGTATGGATTGATTGATTTATGATTAGGATAGTTGTACATACATGGAAGATGATGATACATTTAATGAGTTGTAGATGTGGTGGGAAGGCTGCGGGTGACCCTATATATAAGCATCTATGATTCCTTAAATGTAAATTCGTATGAAATGTATGTGCATTGTGATGGTTGAGTTGATGGACATGGTACTTGATGACATTAAACGGGTACTTACGTACTTGATGACATTATACGGGTACTATACGTACTTGATGACATTTGGATGACATGAGAACAATTGAGGGACATTGATGGACTTGTTTGACATTATAGAACTTGCATGATACTTATTGTTATCGTCATTACTTGTTCTTGTTTATTATGCTTATTCTAACTACCTTGAGTAGCTCATTTTGTGAATACATGTGTGGTGGACATTGTGAGTCATTAATGGACATTTGTGGTATGTTGAGGGACATTGATGGACATGATAGGCATGATGACATATAAACGGGTGCTCTAAGTACTTGACGACATTTGGATGACATGAGAACATTTGTGAGGCATGGATGGACATGTTTGAGGTCATAGTACTTGTTTGATACTTATTGTTATCGACATTATTTGTTCTTGCTCATTATACGTATTCTAGCTATTGTATAGTTCGTTTAAGGGATACGTGTGTGATTAGGTTGTGCCACGAGCCAACCTAAATTGAGTGCTTGTGCCTTTTAAGGACTTACTGTAAGTGTATTACTTGCTCATTATCCTTGTTCATATTGTGAGTGGCATTGACATTAGATCCTTGTCATTCTTTCCTACGAACTCACCAACCTAGTGTTGACCTTGTTTAGTACACTTTTCAGGTTATCAAGTGAATCCAAGATGTGATGGTTGATTGGTGCTTGTGCTAGAACTTGGGCTTGGACTACATGGATCCAGGATTCATTTGCCCCTTACTTTGTATTATGCATTTATGTACTTGTTTTGATGATGGATTCACCGAATCCCCTTTTGTTCATATAGTTTATGTTCTACGATAATCCCATGCATACGCTATATCTTTTCAGTGGCATTTCGAGCCTAGCTCGGGGTGTTACAGAATGGTGCTTCATTGTTTGGTTGGTCAGCCATCACAGCAGACCTAGGTTAATGAATATAATATTCTAACCTTCTGCTCTGATACCAATTGTGAGTCCCAAATGTGATGGATAATATATCTAACTGGAAATAGACCAGTTCAGATTACGATCCAGATATGGATAGAAACAACAAAGTAATTAACTGAAAGTAATTGACAAGAAACAAAAGTGCTGAAACTATATAAAGTAATATATATAATCAAGTATGTAGCATTGAGACACGATGTACTTTTTCAATGTATTTGATTTATTGATATAAACAAATACAAAGGTTGTTGCGGAACAAAGATAAACACCAAAGTGTAAGTATCTAAACAACCTAGAAATACAAGTGATCTAATAACTTGGAAATACTCGTAAAGAATTACTTAGAGTATATCTCACAAGTTGCAATGCCAAAGTTTCAAGCATTTGCAATTTGTGAGAAGTCTTATATTTATAGGCCAAGTCCATGCTGATGTGGACTAGGTCGTACAAAATATGGTTGGGAGCATTTAAGGAATTAAAATCAATTCCTTAACATGCGTACTTTTAAGGTTAAGTGTGAAAGTCATTTGATGTGACATTTCACACTTTATTCCCAACCTTTTACTCAACCTTGTACCTTTTAATAGATAAAGCTATTAACCGGGTAAAGGTGTGTAAAGTAAAAAAGACTTCCTCGTAATCAGTGTAAAGTGTTGTAAGTACTTTACACTGAGATGCTTCAGTCTTCGATCAGATAGAATCAACTTCTGAGCTCCGCGTCTGAGCTGATTCTCTTTCTTCAGTCTTCAGTCTTTGACTTCAGCTGAATGGTATTCTGATGGGTTGATCTGAACTGAAGTGAAGCTTCAGTGAACTAATTCTGAAGTGGTTCAGAATTCTGTACAAGTATCTTCACTGAACTTCAACTATTTCTGAACAAATTATACTTGGTCGATTTTCGACCCAACAAATTCCCCCTATTTGTTAAATATGCCACATTCGGAATGTTTAATATGTATTTATATGTAAATATATAGTTTTCTTTTGTTTAAAATTGATGGTGCATCTAAGAAATGCACCACTCATTCATTAGCATCATCATTTTTGTGTTTATTACACTTGAGCTTCATTAGAAAAACCACAATTATCCTCGTTTAGTGTCTTCATTTGCAAATAGTTATTGAATGTGTGTGGGAATTCAAGACCCCTTTGGTAGGGTTTTCACCATTTTTCCATAACCCATTTCTTCATTTCATGCTTAGGGGTCATCTTTATTCAAATCATTTTGAGAGTTTGCTTGAGGACAAACAAATCTTAAGTGTGAGATGTTGATATTAGCTAATTTATACATATTTTGCATCATTAATTATTAGCTAATATCATTTATTTGTTTGCATTTTATGTCAAATTCATATGTTTTTGGTTCCTTATTATCGCGCAAGTATTTTGTAGGTTTATAATGTCACTTGGTTAATTATGGAGCATAAATGGAGTTAAAATGTGCTAAAGATGGCTGGAAATTAGAGGGAGTGTTGGTTGCAGATTTGGATTTGATTGGAGGTAGGCAAATATGTATCCAACTGGGCAAATAAGATGTGAGATCCAAGCAACAGCAGCCCAGAAGTCAAGAAGCAAACAACATATTTACTCCGTATTTTGTTGAGACGAGGAACCCATGATTCACAAATTATATTTCATTTTGGGGATAAATGAAAAATGGCAGCGAGTAGCCGCAGTCAAAAGAGACAACAACATCCATTTTCATTTTATGAGCTTTGGTTATGGTTTGACCATCCTATCCCCACTTGACACACACGCACACTTAGTCCACAAATTCTTTGGAGCTTATGTTGACCAGCCAATCACGTTCCTCCACATGGCCGCCATGCTTCACTTTACTACTTGTTCCAGCCGAGACCAGGAGTAACCACGCATGGAACAATATATTATTTTCTGCTATTAGTTTTGTGGCGGTGGGAAGAGACATGTTTTTGTCTTTCATTGGAGGATTGTAAAAAATTTGTGCTGCTTATATTTAGGGAGAAAAAAGCAGCAGCATTTGAGGAGAGCTGCATATTATCATCGAAAAGAAAACAAGCAGCAGCAGCAGCTCAACGCAACACCACTTTTATTTTTCTTTTTTTTCATCACTATCAACACTCACTTATAGAAGACTCTTTTACCATCATCCACCTCCATCCAGAGACGGAGCCAATTTTTTTTGCGAGGGGGCAATTTTAAAAGTTGTTTGTAGTCGTATCTGAGAATGTAAAAAAATTGACCTTAGCTCGGGGTTAGAAAATGGACCCTCAAAATAAATTTGTTCCACACACCGGGTGTAACACTCATATTCAAAAGGTACCAGTTATTTTTAATAAATAAAGATCACACGTGTCTGACAAGGTCTTATTAAATGAAAACTTATTCAATCATAATGCAGGAAACCCGAAAATATAGTTTTTTATGAAATAGTTAGCTTGTATATATATCTATTTTATATAACTAATATGATTATTAAAAATTAAAACAACTCAAGTTTTTTAATCTCCCAATGGAAAGATCTATCTCAAAATTAATGTTTCGATGACCAATGACTTCCAAAGAATAAGCTTATGACAACGAAGATAATATTTGTATGTATTTCCTATTCATTTTTTCTTATTTTGAGAAAAAATTACATATATACCATTTAAATTTTAAAAAATTACATTGTACCAAAATTAGGAGTGGGGGCAGCTGACCCCGCTGCCCCCATGTAGATCCGTCCTTGTCTCATCAACACCATCTCTATCTTAAATTTAAACCCACCATTTCCTTATCCTAAAATTAAAGGGTGACACTTTGATTGGAAGATTTGGGGCTTTTTGTTGGGATTGAAGATTGAAGATAGTTTCATCCATCCATCCATCCATCCATCCTCCATCCATCCATCCATCCATCCATCCATCCATCCATCCATCCATCCATCCATCCATCCATCCATCCATCTATCCATCCATCCATTGTTCTCTATTTGTGGGTTGTAATTTCTACTCTTATTTTCATTATTATAAACATGATTTGCATATGTCTATGTGTGTATTTGATTGTTTGTGTTAATGATATGGAGTAGTGATTCTTATATGTTTGCTTAGACAATATAATGTTTTTCCCTTGATTGTTTATGGTTGATTGGTTGATAAACATTTATTTGTGGGTTTTGACTTTTTTGGGTCAAACTTTGATTAGTTGATAAACTTGGTTAACATGATATGTATTAGTGCTTTGCAAATGAACGTTTGATTGAACTTGTATATGTTGGTGATTTTTCACCATGGTGTTTATGAACGTAAAACCATATGTTGCCTTTGGAGTCAATTGGTCAAATAAGATTCGTAAATTAATAAGTTGTAATTGCATGTAAGTGCACTTTTGTGTGACATTTAGCAATCTAGATATGTTATCATTTTGTTTATCGAGTTTGTAATTGGACATTAGATATGGACATTATGTTTTGGACTTTAATGTTTATTTACATGTTTATCTAATGTTGGTACATGATATATGCTAAGTGTTTCATTAGAACCTAGACCATATGAGGCTTACCCATATGAGGCTTGCTGATTAGAGGCTCCTCATTTGAACCTCGTATGAGTGAGGGTCGTTTCACGTGAAGGCCCAGCGGGCTTCACATGCTGAGGGTCGTTTGAGGCCCAGCCCAAACGAGGCTCGTCGTACCCTATATATATGAAACCCTAAGTCGAGTTTCATAACAACTTTGATAATTCTGATTGACTCGTATAGCCGAAACTCTGTCGTTTTCGTTTCTCATTGCTTTAGGGTAGACTACCAGGGCGTAGTGAACCAAAAAGCTAAGCCGTACACAGAAACCGTGATAGTAATATCAAATAGGTTATCTTGGAGGATTCCGCACTCCAACATAATCATAGCATTCCTGTAACGATCTAGTTACCAGGGGACTTACAAGTGGTATCAGAGCCTCGGGTTTTCTAACCAAAGGTTCAGGACTGCTTTTTGATATTACAAACGTTTAGGATAGTTTTGCACAAAGATTTGTGCATTAAAATCAAAAACGTGGTTAGTGTGTATTTCGGCCGTGACAAATTTAGGGTTCTAAGTTTTCATTCGAAAATATAGGATCTAAAAAGTGTCAAACCCGATCTGAACCTCGGACTAGTTCGAACCTCTAGTCTCATTCGAACCTCAAGTCCCATTCGAACCTCGTTTGAGCATTAACCTCGTTCGAACCTTGAACCTCGTTTGCCTTGAACCTCGTTTACTTTGAACCTCGTTTGGACTTCAGTCTCATTCGAACTTCGAATCCCATTTGAACCTCGAATCTCATTTGAACTTCGAATCCCATTTGAACTTCGAATCTCATTTGAACTTCGAATCCCATTTGAACTTCAAACCCCATTTGAACTTCGTTTTCTACACTTAACCGATTTCGGAAATGGCAGCTAACAACCGTCATTATCCGAAGTACTTTTCCGGTCTTTTTAGTTCGTTTTTCATTTATGTACGTTCTTAGACTTTAAGACTTTATCACGGAATAAATGGATTTGTGTTTATCCGGTCTTTATGAGCATTTAGACTTTAGAAAAAGTTCACCTGGACTCGAGAATAGGAGGAATACTAGTTGTCTTGTGAAAATAATGAAATACTTAAAATTTAATTAAAAGATTTAATAAATAATTATAGACATGTTTATATCCGTGAAAAAGCTATTGAAAATTTCGGGACGAATAAATACTGGGTGAGGAGAATGTGACAACCGCCAAAATTTCAGGTTGATTAATTTACTATTATGTGTACTACTTAAATTTTTGTAGATCAAACAATATGAACAAACATTTTATGGCATAATAAACTGAACAAATATTTTTGATAAATCATGGACAATTATTGCCAAGAACTCAAATAGTTATTTGAGAGTTGCTTGGAAATACTTTTCCATACTTATACTATCAATAACCGTATTTATGAATAGTACCGTATTCGTGAATAGTAACCGTATACATGAATAGTACCGTATCCGTGAATAGTAATCGTATCCAGAAATTGTATTCATGAATAGTGATCGTGAATAGTAAAAAGTAAATTCTAAATAGTAAAGGTAGAAAGTAAATTGTAAAAAGGTAATAAAATAAAATAATAAAGGGGACCCAACGGGACCCACGTCAAATCATTCCTACGACTTTGAATTTCTGATTTCTTAAATTTTCAAAAAGTAAATAGTATAAAGTAAACGTCGCTTTCATACTTTATTCTTATAATATAAACGTCCAAAACCCGCTCACAGGAGTTAATTGAGCAAAAATTATTAAAATGAAAGTTGTAGATTTTAATTCGCTGATTTCATAGAAACTTGAATCGTCTCGATTGGAGGCCGTATGAATAATTTAGGATTAAAACAATGTATAAATATATACTACTATGATAAAGGAAATCTATCATTAGAAACGTCCAAGAAGTAGTGGGAAACACACTTTTATCTACTTTATAATTTAAAATTCATAAATTATGAATCACGGGTTTAGTTCACTAGAGATATGGACAAAAAGAATACTATATATACCCCTTATTCATGATTAACTTTATAATATAATAATAATTAAAAATTCTAATAAGAACGTGTGTGTTGAAATTTTTCGTTGAATCCATGAATCCAGCCATTCTTGACTTCGGCGTTCTTTCCTTTTGTTTTTTTTTCTAAATAGGCTGGTTATCGTATTATTATAATAATCAAACGAACGAATTCGTTCGTCTATAAATAGCATATGTTATTTAACCATAAAACTCGTACCATTATATTCACTTCTAAATATTCTCTCTTATAATCACACAAGACTAAGTACGTCAGTGATCTTTCTTCTACAACATTAAGGTGAGTTTCGTAGCCCCTCTTTTAATCAGTTTTGGGGTGAAAAATATACTTGTTTTTCAAACACTTTTGACGATTTCTGTTATGTTCAATATTGAGCCTATGCCATAGAGTTATTGTGCCATATGATATGTTTATGTCTTGATGTATGTATGTGATTATATGTTTGTCGTTGTGTTTTATGACGTGCTTATTTGACGTGTTTTTGTGTGAGATTTTGAGACTTTGGACTAGGCAGGTACCGTAAGGCCGGACTTTGAGACATTGAGATTTTAGACTTTTGGACTTATCATGGAGTAACTCTGCTCTTTATATATTGAACTATTACTTGTTTAGACTTAAAAGAATCGGCAAAAGACTTATTACTTAGACTAGACTTTTGATATAAAACTTACGAACTCACCAACCTTTGTGTTGACACGTTTTAGTATACTTTTCAGGTACTCAGGCTAATCAAGGATAAAGATTTGAATTATAGGCTGGACTTTGGAGATTAGTGCTCCTTTACTTATATCGGACTTCAAGGCTGCATGCCTTGGTTTATTTTCTGTTATGGACTTACTAGTAATAAGCTTTCCTAGCATTGTGTGACTTGGAACTCTTGTATTAAGACTTATGTTTTGGGAATATATCATTATATTCTATTTCATTTAGTAGTATCTATGTAATTCCATGTCGTGCTGTACTTTTCATGACACCTCATGTTTCCGCCAACGGTGGGGTGTTACAGAATGGTATCAGAGCCGTGGTTGTAGAGAATTAGGTGGAAAAGCCTAGACTATAACCTAAGAACCCCGTATAGCATTTACGATAGGAAGCATAGATGCATTCTAGACGTGCTAACGTCATTTATATTTTGAGTTCATGTTCTATTAAGACTTATAATACCTGTGCTTATTTTACGTGTTTTTGTGTGAGATTTTGAGACTTTGGACTAGGCAGGTACCGTAAGGCCGGACTTTGAGACATTGAGATTTTAGACTTTTGGACTTATCATGGAGTAACTCTGCTCTTTATATATTGAACTATTACTTGTTTAGACTTAAAAGAATCGACAAAAGACTTATTACTTTGACTAGACTTTTGATATAAAACATACGAACTCACCAACCTTTGTGTTGACACGTTTTAGTATACTTTCCAGGTACTCAGGCAAATCAGGGATAAGATTGCACTGGTAGTTATCGTGTGGTAGCAACCCTGGGCTGCTTGATGGGTGTTGGTTGGGTGGAGGGAAAGCCGCTGGTATCACCTGTATACATACCCTGCCAATACCTAGAGAGCATATCAGTACCGTGATCCGACCTTGCATTAGATGTACTAGGGGTGTGGAGGGAAAGCCGCTGGTATCACCTGTATACATACACCACTAGTGCAACGGATGTAGGTGTTAGATTCGGACCACATTTTAACTGTGATGGTTTAGGGATATATATTATTAGTATATATATGTATTAGTATTGCATTGACGTGGACTACAGGATTAGTTTAAGTTCTTGATAGCATCCCTTAGATCATAAGTCGAGAGAGTTTACTGAGTGCAACGTGTGACATTAATATCGTCAAGCTTATTCTTCACCGATTAACGTTACGTGAATATAGGACAATGGCAAGGACAAGATCTGGCGCTGGTGCTAACAATGGGAGAAGCAGTGGTGATGGTCAAGGTGCTGGTCGTGGTATTGGACATGCAGGAGGTCAAGGTGCTGGCCGTATAACTGGTCGTAGTACTGGTCGTGGCACTGGGCTTGGCGTAGGACAAGGTGTGGGTCGAGGTGTTGGCCGTGGCGTGGGTCGTGGTGCAGACCGCGGTGGCGGCCGAGGTAGTGGTCGTGGACGCGGTCGTGGTGGAGCTGAAAATGAAACTACTAATGAGCAAGCTGGAATGCAACCAGACCCAACTATGATTGCTATGATTACCCAAGTGGTTAATACTATACTTGCACAAAATGCCCAAAATGCATAAAATGCAGAGAATGACGATACTCAGCATGTGGATGCTCAGCATGAGGATGCAGAGGATGATCAGGGTGGTGAATATTATGAAGACGTTGATCAAGGAATTCGTGTTGGAAATGTACCGAGGGGACTTAGAAGCGGCGTCAGGACCTGTACTTACAAGAACTTCAAAGACTGTGGTGTGCAAGAGTATGATGGTAGAGGTGGAGCAGTCAAGTTTATCCAATGGTTAGAAAAGATGGAAGCTGTGATTGGTATTAGCGAATGTACCCCTGAGCAAAGAGTTAAGTATGTGGCAGGCTCATTCACTAAAGATGCTTTGTCTTGGTGGAACACTCAGTGCCGAGTCAGAGGCAGATTAGCGGGAGGCGATGTCTTGGTACAACTTCAGAGAGTTGATGATGAGGAAGTTCTGTATAGCAACCGAACTGGTGAGGCTAGAACGAGAGTTTTTGGAACATAAGATGGTTGGTACTGATCATGCTAGATATACTACCCGTTTTAATGAACTGTCAAGGCTCGTTCCACATTTGGTTGAACCTGAGAACAAAGGTATAGAAAAGTATCTTCGTGGGTTAGTTCCTCTGATTAGGTCGACTATGGCTGCTGTTCACCCACTTACCCTGGAAGAGGCTATATTGAGATCTGAGGCTATGACAGAGGAGTTGGTTCAGTGTGGAACCATTACTGCTGTTGGGACAAAGAGGAAGGAAAGCGGTGGGGCAAGTAGTAGTAAGAAAGCTTGGCGATCTGATGGACAGAGACAGAAGAAAGGCAAGATATTTGCAGTGACTGATGCTGGCAAAAAGGAATATGTGGGTTCTCACCCTAAGTGTACCAAATGCAATCTTCATCATGCAGCAAATAAGAATTGCTTAACATGCTACAACTGCAATAAGACTGGGCATTTGGCAAATTACTGTAGGGAACCAAGGACACAAGGAGTACCGTTGAATGTTGTGCCATTGAATCAGAGGAGGCCACCAGGTATTCGCGGGGCATGTTATGAATGTGGGTCCACTGAGCACTACCGAAACACATGTCCTCAATGGGTTGGGCAACAGGTTCAAGTGGCGGTTCATCCTAACCAGCTACAGATTACTGGACCCAATCAGAATAGAGGTAATCAAGTTCAGGCTGCTAGAGGTCGTGCTTTCGTGTTGAATGCTGCTGAGGCTCGCAATGACCCGAACGTTGTGGCAGGTACCTTTCTTCTAAATGGTCATTATGCTACTGTTCTCTTTGATTCGGGAGCTGATTATAGTTTTGTAGCGAATAGTTTCGTTCCCTTACTGAGTACTAAGCCGAGCCCTATGTATATATGTTTCGATGTAGAAATGGCTAACGGTGGGTTAGTCAGATTAGACCAAGTCATCCGTTCGTGCACATTAGTTCTTAATAATCATGCTTTCTTTATTGACTTGGTACCTTTTGAAATGGGGAGTTTTGACGTTATTGTTGGTATGGACTGGATGTCTTTGGTCGATGCGTCGATTCTATGTAGTACAAAAATCGTTAGAATTCCCTTACCTAGTGGTGAAATGCTAGAAGTTCAGGGCGAGAAGTCTAAGTCATATGAGGGTCTTGTTATGAGTGCATCTGTTAAGGAGGTTAGCTTGATTGATGTTCCTGTCGTTCGCGACTATCAGGACATTTTCCCTGATGATTTACCGGGCTTACCTCCGCCTCGACAACTTGATTTTCGCATTAGTCTTGTTCCTAACGCAGCTCCTGTAGCAAAATCCCCCTATAGACTAGCAACAACTGAATTACAAGAATTGGCCACACAATTAAAAGAACTTCAAGACAAGGGATTTATTAGACCTAGTCAGTCACCGTGGGGAGCACCTGTTTTATTCGTCAAAAAGAAGGATGGTTCTTTTCGCATGTGTATTGACTATCGTGAGCTGAATAAGTTAACAGTGAAGAATCGTTATCCCCTTCCTAGGATTGATGATTTGTTCGACCAGCTCCAAGGCGCAAAGTGTTTCTCAAAAATTGACTTACGTTCAGGGTATCATCAATTGCGTGTACACGAGGACGACATACCGAAGACAGCTTTTAGAACGAGATACGGACATTATGAATTCACTGTGATGCCCTTTGGATTGACTAACGCACCAGCAGTCTTCATGGACTTGATGCATAGGGTGTGCCAACCGTACTTGGACAAGTTTGTAATTGTGTTTATCGACGACATTCTGATTTACTCAAAGACAAAGGAAGAGCATGTCGAACACCTGAGAAAGGTATTAGAGTATATTCACAGGACCAAAGAGATCCATATGAAGTAACTCGAATGGTTTGGATATAGAATTTTGCACCTTTGATTTATGGGGATTTTTATGTTGCTTCCCTTTCAAACACGGTACACATTTATCTTCCATCCCAAACTTCTTAACTGGAACACCTTCAACTAATTCAAGACTGATAAGTTCATTCATCTTCCGAAAGTTGATATGTCCCATTCTTCGATGCCATAAGAGAGATTCCGATTCATTGGCCTTGCTCAACAAACAAAGGGGCTCCTTTGGATTATCAACACCTAAAACTAAACCATAGATGTCTCTCTTTCTCGGAGCTCTGAGCATTATCCATTCTTCAGGAATAACAAAACCCGGCTTCAAGATGAATGCCTCCTTTTCTGTGAAATGAACATTGTTGCCCTTGTCACAGATCTGTGAGACACTCATAAGATTATGAGTAAGTTGTTCCACATAGTTTACTCGTTCCAGAGTAAGTTGTCCATTGACGACATCTCCTTGACCGGTGATGTTACCGCCCTTGGATCCAGCAAAACTAACATATGACCCATGTATACCAACATAATTGGACAAGAGCTTCTTGTCCCCTGTCATGTGCCTGGAGCATCCACTGTCAAGGTACCACAAATGAATTGGTTTCCTAGGAACTCCCTGCACATACAATGAGAAAAGTTAGTTTTCGGTTGGGACCCAAACCTTCATTGGTTTGGGTCGACCCTTCTCATCCTTGAGAAGTAGTTCAGTCCAATATCCATTGCTAGAAGCCTTGGATGGATGTCTTACTGTTTGGTGATCACTGATGATTACTCAAGATATTCATGGGTATTCTTTTTGAAGACCAAGGATGAGACTGCTACTCGATTTATGGATTTCATTAAACAAGTCGAGAATGTCCATGAAATTAAAGTGAAGAGAATCAGGAGTGACAATGGCACTGAGTTCAAGAATAATACTATTACGGTATTTTGTTTGTCCAAAGGTATTCAACATCAATTCAGTGCACCATATGAACCACAACAGAACGGTGTCGCTGAAAGGAAGAACAGGACATTGATAGAAACAGCCAGGACGATGCTTGCTGATTCAGGGCTTCCTATTACCTTCTGGGGAGAGGCGGTGAATACAGCTTGTCACATTTTGAATCGGGTTTTGACAGTTAAACGGTTTAAGAAGACTTGTTATGAGCTGTTGCACAACAAAAAGCCCAATTTGCAGAATGTTGAGCCGTTTGGTGTTCCGTGTACTTTTCTGAAAGTACTTCCTCAAGGAAAATTTGATCCTAAATCTGAGGAGGGTTTCTTCTTAGGTTATGTACCTAGTACACCAATTCGGCGTGTGTACAATCAGAAGACTGGCAAAGTTGATTTTGGTACAAATGTGGTTATTGTCAGTCATAAACCTGCTGTACACATGGGTCCAGCTAATAACTTCGATTATGATGGTGTCTTCACCTCTTTTCGTGGTCCTGTTTCGTTTCCAGGTGTTCCGGTAGTGGAAGATGTAGTTACTCTTCATGATCCACTTGATGGTGGACCGGTTCCTGTTTCTTCTCCTGTTTCATCACCAATCATTATACCAGTTGCAAATTCTGGAGAGTCTAGTGGGACCAAAGAAGCAGATTCTACCTTAGAGACTGCTCCTAAAGATCCCATTGATCCTTTACATATACCTCTACCTGATGATCCTTTCTATGATACTGATGACACGGAAGGTGAAACTCAGGAAGAGCCTAAAACTCCAGAACAACATGTGCAGACTAACTTGGGAAATGATCTTACAGTCGACACGGTTCCTCAAACAAGAGCCAACAAGGATCATCCAGTAGAGCAAATCATTGGTGATGCTTCTGCCTCTGTTCGCACGAGAAACCAGAATAGGAAAAATTTGTCAAGTATGTTTGCTGAAGTTAAGGATTCTGGGGCAATTACTTGGTACTTGTATTTTTGCTTCATCTCTCAGGTTGAGCCTAAAAATGTTGGTATGGCTCTTAAAGATCCGTCATGGGTTGAGGCAATGCAAGAAGAATTGGCTCAGTTTAGAAAGCTTGATGTATGGAAGTTAGTTGACTTACCTAAGGGTGAATCTCCTTTATCTACGCGATGGGTTTTTCGTTGTAAAAGGGATGACAAAGGTGTAGTCACTCGCAATAAGGCTCGATTGGTGGTTAGAGGATTTGAGCAACAAGAAGGCTTTGATTACGATGAGACGTTTGCACCTGTAGCTAGACTAGAAGCTATTCGATTATTTCTGGCATTTGCTAGTTATCAAGGCATAAAGGTGTATCAACTTGACGTAAAGAGTGCCTTTTTGTATGGGGAAATTAGAGAGGAAGTGTATGTAGATCAACCTCAAGGGTTTGAGGATCCAGATTTTCCTAATAGAGTATATCGTCTTGATAAGGCTTTATATGGTTTACATCAGGCTCCTAGATCATGGTATGAAAAATTGTCTACTCATCTGCATGAAAACGGTTTTACTCGAGGTTCTATTGACAGCACGTTGTTCATCAAATGGAAAGGGAAGGACTACTTGCTTGTACAGGTTTATGTCGATGATATTATCTTTGGATCATCTGATAAGAATATGTGCAAGGAGTTTGAGCAGAGCATGAAGGCTAAGTTCGAAATGAGTGCTATGGGGGAATTAACTTTCTTCCTTGGATTACAGGTGGATCAGCTGAAGGATGGGTTTTTTATTCATCAGAGCAAATATGTTCAAGATCTTCTTACTCGGTTTAAAATGACCGATGCTAAAGATGTGATTACTCCCATTCAGACTAATCATGGCCTGTGTCCTGATAAGCCTAATGATCCAGATGTAGATGCTACTCAATATCGGGCTATAATTGGTTCTTTGATGTATCTGACGGCTTCACGTCCAGATATTACCTTTGCTGTTTGTTTGTGTGCTCGATATCAGGCTAATCCGAAAGAGTCGCATTTGAAGGCTGCAAAAAGGATTCTTCGCTATGTGAAGGCCAATCCTCGTCTAGGGCTTTGGTATCCCATGCATGGTTCCTTTGAATTCAAAGCTTATACTGATTCGGATTATGGTGGCTGTAGTTCGGATAGGAAATCAACGTCAGGTGGATGTCAACTTTTAGGGGGGAGAATCATATCGTGGCAGTGCAAAAAGCAGACATCTGTTGCACAGTCTACCTGTGAAGCAGAATACATTGCTGCTGGTCAATGCTGTTCTCAGGTACTTTGGATACAACAGCAATTGCGCGACTATGGTATGGATATCTCTGACTCTCCTATTTGTATTGATAATAAGTCTGCCATAGACATTACAAAAAATCCGAAAAATTTTAAAGTCACCAAGCACATTGATATAAAGCATCACTTTTTACGTGACTGTTTTGAGAAAAAGCTTATTCATTTAGAAAAGGTTATTACTGATGATAACCTTGCAGATCTTTATACTAAAGCTTTTGATAGACCTCGTCATGAGTTGTTATATCAACTCAATGGTATGAAGAATGCCGAGTAGTCTCTCTAAGAACTTAAATTTTATTTTTGTGTGTCTTTGTAGTTTAAGTCGTACATATATAGAGTCTAAAATACAAAAAGAGTTGTCTTAGTATAAGTCTGTATATATCTAGAGTCAATAAAAAAAAAAAAAATTAGGTTACTGCACTATATGATTAGACGTGACGATACTTTAGCTTTTAAGCCTGTTAATCGTAATATAACTGCTCAGTTCAGTGATTACAATTAAGGATATATCGGTAGGCACAAAGTACCAAGGTTTCCTTCAATCTGAACTTAATTTATACAATGTTCTTGTGGGAAACACGTCAGCATATGGCCTTGAATATGGACTTTTCAAGTGAATTGTGCCATCCTTAAAACTTGAGAAAGATTTAGCGTTTGGTTTGAGATTGGATGTGTTTGTAAACCATAGGGGGGATTCGCATGCATTCGTGTATGTCAATCTAAACAGAACAAAATGGGTTTTAGCTTCTAAAGCAACTATTAAAACCATCATGATTTCGATTGGCTAAAACAAAGTACAGAAGAATGCAGAAATAATGAAGTATAGACAAGAAGTTTTATCAAATATTTCTGAAGTATCAAATTGCTGCACATCAATGAAGTTTATCTCAAACAAGCAATGAAGAATAGCCAATTCGAATCATGCACTATCCATCAAACGTGTTTGTTCTGACCCTTGATCGAAAGATCATTAACCATGGTGACTTTCAAAGTTGTAATACTTATAAACACATCTGGTTAAGGACTTTAATGCTCTGTCGATTTTAAGTGTATGCTTGACTGTGGGTCACATAAGTTCGCAAACCTATAATTGTGGCATGAGTAACTTACTAGGTTACATGGTGACTGTCCTTGGCTCAAGTAATACGAAAGTGTCACAAAACCAAAGGAAACTGGAAGTACCGAGTGTTTAAGAGGACAAATATACCGGTAATCGTTTTTGGATCACTGTTCATAACTAATAATAAGAGAATTATTTCTCACCCACAGGTTTATGTAACATGCTAAACTGATCTAATCAGCAGTAACCAAGCATCATGTAAATAATGAATAAATTCAAGTTAATTAGTGTATAGCTTAGATTATTATTATGCAATTTTTATTCTGATTTATTTTTCTTTTTCTTTTTATTGAGTCAAAATGGTATTTTCATAAGTTCTTATTGCACGAGAGATCCTATTTGAAATTCTGAGTATATGTTTTACTGAATTCATTCATGAGAATTCTTGATGAGGTTGTGTGGTTTGTATAAAAAGAAGATTTTCTGATATGAACATTAATTTGTTTAAGTTTAGAAAATGATCTTTTGTTGTCTTGCCACTGCGAATTCTACTGGTTTTCTGAGTGTGTCCCTCTCATAGGCCTTTGGATTTTCTTCAAGGGTAGGAGTCTCCTTGTGGTTTTCCATTTCGAGCTCTTTACTGTGATGTGCGCATTTGAAATTAGTGTCTTCAATTTGGCGGGATAATAGAAAATGATATTTTAAGTGTTTTGTGAAACGTCAAAGTTATTTGAAATCTCACAATTTTTTGTTGTTACAAGTTATGAATTTTGATTAATAACTTGGTGACATTTTAGGGTTTGACAATGAAATGACCTCCCTTGATCTTTTGTTAGATATTTTGGTATTTTGTATTGGTTAATCCTGTTTTTGTATGATTTTAGCTTGAAATTTTCTGCATTATTCTGTTATGCTCTTAATGCGTTAATGAGTTTTCATTTAAGTGTGCAGTGTTCAGGTTAAAAAGATTAAGTTGAAGTGCTATATTCTGCAAATACATTGTTATTCGTATGGATGATATCCTAGAGATAAGATCCTTGCTGTGTGATGACAATTTTACTGATGCAGATATGAGCATGAGAAGGAGGAATACATGAACTTGATATTGGTGTATTTATTTATATTATGATTCATGTATTTAGTGAAAATAATCAGATCTGTTACTCTTAATCTTCGTACTATAATTGATATATGACGAACTTATATTATCTTCGTACATGTTCTTACGAAGATACTTATCTTCGTTCAAATTGTTCTTACGAAGATACTTATCTTCGTTCAAATTGTTCTTACGAAGATACTTATCTTCGTTCAAATTGTTCTTACGAAGATACTTATCTTCGTTCAAATTGTTCTTACGAAGATAACTTATCTTCGTTCAAATTTGTTCTTACGAACTTAATATTATCTTCGTACACTTTGTTCTTACGAAATAATGTATCTTCGTACACTTTGTTCTTACGAACTTAATATTATCTTCGTACACTTGTTCTTACGAACTTAATATTATCTTCGTACATTGTTCTTACGAAGATACTTATCTTCGTTCAAATTGTTCTTACGAAGATACTTATCTTCGTTCAAATTGTTCTTACGAAGATACTTATCTTCGTTCAAATTGTTCTTACGAAGATACTTATCTTCGTTCAAATTGTTCTTACGAAGATACTTATCTTCGTTCAAATTGTTCTTACGAAGATAACTTATCTTCGTTCAAATTTGTTCTTACGAATAGATTTATCTTCGTACAGTTCTTACGAAGATACTTATCTTCGTTCAAATGTTCTTACGAAGATACTTATCTTCGTTCAAATTGTTCTTACGAAGATACTTATCTTCGTTCAAATTGTTCTTACGAAGATAACTTATCTTCGTTAAATTTGTTCTTACGAATAATATTATCTTCGTACAGTTCTTACGAAGATACTTATCTTCGTTCAAATTGTTCTTACGAAGATAACTTATCTTCGTTCAAATTTGTTCTTACGAACTTAATATTATCTTCGTACACTTGTTCTTACGAACTTAATATTATCTTCGTACATTGTTCTTACGAAGATACTTATCTTCGTTCAAATTGTTCTTACGAAGATACTTATCTTCGTTCAAATTGTTCTTACGAAGATACTTATCTTCGTTCAAATTGATCTTACGAAGATATACTTATCTTCGTTCAACCAGTTCTTACGAAGATACTTATCTTCGTTCAAATTGTTCTTACGAAGATAACAATTTATCTTCGTTCTGGAAGTCAAGTTGTTCTTACGAAGATTATCTTCGTACGAACTTAATTGTACCCGGTTTTCTACCCGACCCGTTTTATACCTTGTTTACCATCTATATAAATATAGGTTGTCTTCGTTCTATTTTTTACATAAACGAATTTGTGCAGCCTCACTTCCATACTTTCATCAATCAAAACTTCAGTTTTCAGTCGATTTAAGACTTGTTGATTCCATTATCATTGTTATTAGTGATTCAGGTACCTTATTGACCATTATTGTTCGCAAATCACTAATCATAATTGGTTTCTGTGTTCAATCTATACACGAACTCAGACCGGTTCACAATAATTTTGATTTTAGGGTTTTAACTTCGTTTTGAGATTAATCCTCTATTATATCTTAAATTTTTGTTATAATCGACCTGGGTTATGCTATAATTAATGGATACAAATGGTTGAAAACGATTTTGGGCAAAAACAAAAAGTTAATCAATTTAAATTGTTGATGAACTGCTGCTTGGAATTGAAAAACGAACTTAGTGATAAAAGCAAACGAAGTTATCCTTCGTTTATAACTTACGAACTTAAATTTAAGTTGATAAGTTACGAACTTAGGATTTTTACAAGTGTTTACGAACTTAATTGTTCTTACGAACTTAATGATATCTTCGTACACTTTGTTCTTACGAACTTAATATTATCTTCGTACACTTGTTCTTACGAACTTAATATTATCTTCGTACACTTGTTCTTACGAAACTTAATGTCATCTTCGTAAAGTTTATGCTTACGAATTTAACATTATCTTCGTAAACTTCCTTCTTACGAACTTAACGACTATTTTCGTAATGTTTAATCTACGAATTTAGTGATTAAGTTTTCCAAGTCTGTAATTCATTCATTGTGCTTAATTTATATTTGTTGTTTCGATACTGTGATTTGTTTTGCAGATATGGCTTTAGCACCAAGACAATTCTTTGAGAAGCATAATCTGGCTCTCAATCTTGATCCAGATCAACGCAATAGTGAACATTATCATCAAATGTTTGAATTCATAGCTCGTTCAAGACTGTCGTTCGCGTTCACTTTTACACCACGACTTATTCGACAGTACATCGATGAATTTTGGCGTACTGCTCATGAAGTGATGGTTGAGGGTCATAGCGTTATTCGAGCTACAGTTGCTGGGATCACCTTTGATTTCAACGCTTCTAATCTACGTCATATTCTACATTTAGGTGAAGAACCAGAAGAAGAGGTAGAAATGGCATATTCGTTTCCGCTTATTTATCATTGCTTTCAGAGGATGGGTTACGTCGGTGCGATTAAGTTGCCATTTGACAAAAGTGGAATTAAGGGACGATGGAGATATCTAGCGTATGCCTTGCTAGTCTGTTTAAGCAATCGAAAAGCGGGTTTTGATCAACTGTCTGCTCAAATTGCAACGCAGATGGTTGCATTGGTTTATAATCGCCCGTATCCATTTTCTGTCTATTTTTATCAGGAATTTCTTGAACAGCTGAGTGCCAAAGGACGAAAGCGCTTTCTGCTTTATCCTCGTTTTGTTATGGCAATAGTCAGACACTTCTGTCCAGACTTAGTTTATAATCAAGGTCCTCGTTATAATCTGCATGCTTGGCCTCTACGTCTCTTCGCTGACTTAGAAGCTAATACACGCAATGTAGAAGGCCTTACAGATCCACCACTGTTTGGTCACTTGATAAATCCTGACTATCGTTCTCGTCTTGAGGATGATATCTTTGTGGATGATGATGAAGAGTCTGATGATACTGAAGATTCTGAAGATGGTTCAGATAATTCTTCAGATGGTGATTCCGATGATGATTCTGATCATGGGAATGACAATGATGAAGCGAGTACCAGTGGTTCAGATACTGTTGTTGTCTCGGAAAACACAGATGAACATGAGAATCGTACAAAGAAGGCTCATGATGTTGCTGTAGCTTCTGAAAGTGATCATCAAGAAGGTGTATCAGGTGAGCTACGTAGAGAACGTCGAAGCAAGGCATGTCATGCTTCTCCGATAGTCTCTGATACGGCTCAATCTGCTCATGATAAGTATGATGCACATCCTGAGGAGGTTGCAGCTCGATTGATCCTGCACTAGCCAGCCTTTTTGACGATATTGATGATCCGGTCAATGCACCAAGTTCAAGTGATACTAGGAGTTCTAAAAGATCAATGGATGCTACTCTTACTTATCAAAGAGTTAAGCGTGCACGTATTACTGAAGCTACATCAGTTTCAATTCCTGATCCTCCAAGTTCAACTGCTGCTGCTATTCCGGTTGCATCAACAGCACCAGCTCATTCTGTTGCTGTCAGTGTGCCATTACGACCATTGTTGCCTCCCAGAGTGCCTGTTATTCCTCCTCTTCCTTCAGAATCTCCTCTGGTTCGACGTATTGAGGTTCTAGAGACTCGTGTTCACACGTTAGAGTCTGATCTCTCAGATGTCCGAGCTGCTCTGACCTTTCTTGTCAATTGGGTCAAGAATCAAGGGGGAGATGTGCCTGAAGAGATATGCAGATTATCAGTGCCAAGACGTCAAGATGATGATGATGATGATGCTGATAATGCTGGTGATCGAAGTGATTCTCGCCCAGTTCTTGACAAAGGAAAGGGTGTTGAAGTTCAGGGGGAGATAGGGGGAGATCATACTGAGGTTGGTACATCTGGTGCTGGAGATTCAAGTACTCCTCGTGATGCTGAGGCTATTGAAGCACTTGACTCAGGTAATTCTTCAAAATCAATTGATTATTTAAGTGATGATCAAGTTGAAGCTGAAACTGATCGATTAAAGCGTGAAGTTGAAGCAAAATTTGGACATGACTATTATTCTCAATTAAACGCCTTTCATGATGTCGTTGATGTTTTATTAGATAAACAACAACAAGCAGAAAATGAAAGAGAAAAAGAATTACAGATTCAAAAGCAAACAGCTTTGGAATCTGATTCTGATTCTGATTCGACTTATGATGTTAATAATGATTAGATGAATTGTATTTTAGGTTGCATGTAATAAGTTATGACATGTAAATGTAATTTATCTTATTTCAATGCAATTATATTTCATCTTTATTATCATGATTAATCATTGTATTCTGGTGTTATTTTGTGTAATCTACTCAGATGATACAGATGATACAGAATTACTCTTTGATGGAAATGAGCTTGAGGAAGGTGAGATTGTCCCGGAACCAGATGTTAATTTATTCAAGAAACCTTATGGGTTTGATGATATTTGGGACACAATTCCTAATGATCCATCTATTGAAGAAAGGAATGTGTTGGAATTGAAGAGAAAAGATATAAAGGAAAGAATGTTCAAGCTTCATTTAGTAGCAATACAAAAGTTTTAAACTTTGTGGTATATGCTAAGATTGAAGATAATTTGATTCCTTTTGAGTATGAGATAAATTTAACAAGACCTTTTAATCCAAACAATCATCCAGTTCCTCTCAGAGATGATGATCCACTACAAGAGGTTGATCGGCTTGTGCCTGGACAAAGACTTGGTGAATATATAGTCACTAGGGATACTTTGAAACCTATCATGTATTGGACTCACATTTCAGATAAAGATGCTGCGAAATATAAGACAATAATCTGGAGTTGGTTCTATGATGAAGAATTGAAGTTGTTCATTCTTAAAAGACCAGAAGGTTGTCAATATTTAGCATGGCGTGAGAGTCACTTCAGAAGTTTGTGTGAAGAGGACTTACATGAACTTGGAAATAACTGGATTATCAATCCAAGTGGATATGGTCTTGCTGATCTTATTGGTAAGAAACTTCATGAGGATTTCAAGTTGAGATTGAATATGAAAGACTCAGAGAAACCGAAGTTTTATATTGAATCAAGAAAGAAGAAGAAAGTGGTTAAACCAGATAGAAGCGTTGAGTATATTCAACGTGATATCAAGTGTATGATCAAAGTCCCTGCCAAGAAATGGGCACAAGATGTCTTGGAGAAAATGGACAATTGGGAGATTGATCGAGATACTGGTGAAGCCAAGATGTATGCAGATTCAGAAAAGAAGATTTTGCTGAGAAGGATGTATGATCCAATGCAATTGGTCAACTTCTCAAGAAATGATCTGAGGAAATTATACGATACAGAATGTTCATTTTTGCCATTTTGGAAATATGAAGAAAGTCGATATCGTAAGATTATTCAAGTCTGCTTGCATGAGAATATCCATGGAAATAGCAAGCGATTGTTATTTAATGGATGACAGAATTTTGAAGACTAAAGAAATCGAAGGTGCTGCTGTCAAGGGGGAGTTTGTTGATACACGTTGATGTGACAACAGCAACTTAGATTTGATTATGTCTTATTCGTATATGTAATTGATAGATTATGAACATAATGTTTTGGAAATGATCGATTACATGTTTAGGTGTTATATATGTTTATATATGATGTTTGTTATGTATGTTATACAAGTACAAACATAATATACGTTAGGATTCCTTGTACGTGAAATACTAGGAATATAACATAAAGCTGATTTACAACTAACGAAGATAATCTTCGTTAGGCACTAACGAAGATAATCTTCGTTAAGATGGGCTGGGCTGCTAAGTTCGTAAGAACAAAGCCCAGCAAAACCCAATGTCGAATTGCAACATATAAAAACGTTTAGAAACCCTAAATTGAGGTTGGCTGATCAGTTTAACACACCGAAATCATCTAAGTTCGTTTGTGATCGATACCAAACGAAGATAGAACAACATAAGGCTGATTATACAATTGTAATTGGCAATATTAATAGATAACTAATCAAACAGTTATCTCGTGAGGATTCCGCACTCACGACATAACCATAGACGATCTCGAGAGCGATCCATTGCTATCGAGGGACTCACAAAGGTATTGGACTTATTGAGGAAGGAAAAACTGTACGGGAAGTTTTCTAAATGTGAGTTTTGGCTGGATGAAGTACACTTTTTGGGACATGTTGTGAGCAAAGATGGAATTCACGTGGACCCTAGCAAGATTGACTCAGTTTCAAGTTGAATTTAAAAACTCTATAGGACTGAAATTTTCAGTCATCTTGCAAACATCATAGAAGATTCATCTGGACGAATTAGGAGACGAATCTTATTTTTTTGGAAAGGTCCAAGTGTCAGTAAAATTTGATAAGAACAAAGTTTCTTCTGGTTTTGCTCAGAAGAGTGCCAAAAACGACGATTTTCAGAACTGGTCTGATTTCTGACGAGGCTACAGGTTTGTTTTTGTAAAAATCATAACTCTTTCATTAAAGCTCTTGAAGAGCCAAACCTTACAATTTTTGAAAAGGCCATTGAGTGCCCAACAAATGTCTAGAACTGAGTTTTGTTGTATCTAGTCTTCTTGACTTCCCAAAGTCGTTGTCTAGTAGATGACGCAAAGCTGGGAACATGCTGAAATTTCCCTATTTTGCACTTAGGCTTTGTGGTAGCTTATAAGTTGATCTTATACTTGTTCTAGGTACCCGGGATTACATTTTGAGCATAGTAAAGTACTTGTACTAGTACTTGGAATTGCTTTACTTCCAGGTGAGTTTCGTAAACCCTCCCTACTCAATTGAGATTCGGGCTGAAAAGTGTACATGCTTGTTAATTGATTGTTTGTTTAATGTATTGACTTGTTGCTCG
>CM067172.1:128831611-128871255 GCA_034093135.1 Erigeron breviscapus
AGCAGTCCTCCAGAAATCATCAATATACTGCCTAATCAATCTAGGTGAATCACAGAATGCAAAAGAAAGCCTAGAACGAGCAATAAAATCAAACATCCCATGATAGCGTTCACAATTATGCTGATCTGGATCAAGATTTAAGGCCAGATTGTGCTTCTTAACGAACTGACGTGGAGCAAGAGCCATTTCTGCAAAACAAATCATAATATAAAAACAATTATAGGATTAGCACAAGAAATTAATTGCAGGTTTAGATGAACTTAATCAATAATTTCATAAGTTGAAACTGTACGAAATTAATCTTTAAGTTCGTAAGTTAAGAATGTACGAAGATAGACTTTAAGTTCGTTAGGTAACAATAAACGAAAATAGATGTTAAGTTCGTTAGGTAACAATAAACGAAAATAGGTGTTAAGTTCGTTGGGTAACAATAAACGAAGATAGCGTTGAAGCATAACTAAGTTCGTTTGTCACAAGAACTTCTAACTTCGTTAGTTGAAAGAAGAGTCTAAGTTCGTAAGTCCTGTTTGAGAACCTAAGTTCGTAGAAATAAACGAAAGCTAACTTCGTAGACATTCTGAACAGCAATTGGTTCCAAAATCAAATATTTGATTCGTAAAACATTGATTAACACTTTATTTGCCCAAAATCAATCACAAAACATTTGTATCACTAAAATGAAGCATAACCCACTTCGATTTTACAAACGAATTAAGGATCCAATGGATTTAAAATCAAAAACGAAATTAAACCCTAGAACCTAAAATATAACTTAAAACCGATTGAGTTCATGTAAAATTTGGGCAAAAACAAGAATCAAGAATTGGGGATTAGTGAATGACGATAGTAGATAATATACCTGAATCACTTATTTCAACAAAAATCGAAATAAAAAGCCGAGAATCAAGTGAAAACAAGTAATTTGATTGATGAAGATATAGGGGTTTAAGTGGTTTAAATTCGTTTTCTTTAATGATTTTGGCAATGAAAAAGAGAAAACGAATTAAGTTGGGATATATATATGGATGGTTAAAAGATGGGTCAAAATGGGTCGGGTGAAAAGGTCGGTCGAAAATAAGGGGAACGAAGTTAACCTTCGTAAACTCAAAGGGAACGAAGATAGAGGTTATCTTCGTTTAAAGCCAAATAAAACGAAATTAGATGTGACGAAAATAAGTTCAATTTTCTGATGAACAAGTCCAAACGAAGTTAAAGACTATCTTCGTAAGAACAACATTGTACTTAGAAAATTTTTCAAGATTCTTCATCACGAAACTTTCCACGATTCGACCCTTTGACCTAATCCTGTTCATAGCAACAACTCGTTAAAAGCAACCTGTTCATGCCTTGTACCAAGAAGTACCACCATCTAAAATCATCATCATAATGTAAGTATTTTACAAACATTATAATCTTGAATAAAAGCAAAACCCCAAGGTCTTAAACCAAACATCAACAAACCTGAAAATAATCAATTGACATATTAACAACATTACCAATCATGACCATGATACGGAGAACATTTCTCTAATCATTGAGATGCTTGACGGCAAACCATCGTGAAACACTTAAGTCCCATATGAGAAGCCGTCTACAAAACAAACAAACAAACAATGAATAGTCCAAAAATCCAATGAAGAACTTTGTAAAGTTTCCGAAATCATGTCATAAAACAAGGTACGAAAACCAAAAGAAATAAGTATCAACACTGATTATTTTCACTAAATACATGAATTGTGAAGTAAATAAATACTCCAAAGACAAGTTCAAGTATTCTTCTTTCGCGTGCTCATATCTGCATCACAACATTGTCACTTCACACCAAAAATCTTGTCTCCACGACATCATCAGTGTGAATAACACTGTATTGCAACAAAGATCAGCACTCCAACTTTATCTTCTTAACCTGAACACTGCACACTTACCAAAAAACTCATTAACGCAACAAGAGCAAAGGCACAGTAATGCAGAAAATTCAAGTGAAAATACACAAAATTAGGATTAACAATTACGAAATACTCAAGATTCTAATAAAAGATCAAGGGAGGTCATTCCATTGTCAAACCGTAAAAGGTCACCAAGTTATCAATTAGATTCATAACTTGTAAAAACTGAAACTTGTGAGATTTCAAATAACATTGACTTGTCACATAAGATTTAAAAGATCATTTTCTAACTTTAACAAATTAATGTCCATATCAGAAAATCTTCTTTTGAACTAATCACTTAACCTCATCAAGAATTCAAATGAATGAATTCAACAAAACATATACTCAACAGAATTTAAGTAGAATCTCTCGTGCAATAAGAACTTATGAAAATACTTATTTTGACTCAATAAAATCGAAAAATAAATTAGAATAAAAATTACAGAATAATAAACTAGTCTATACACAATAGTTATCTTAATTTATTCATTATTTACATGTGACTAGGGTACTGCTGATCAGATCAGATTAGCATTTACATAAGCCTACTAGCGAGAAATAATTCTCTTATTATTAGTTATGAACAGTGATCCAAAAACGATTACCAATATGTTTGTCCTCTTAAACACTCGGTACGTCCAGTCTCCTTTTTGGTTTGTGGCACTTTCGTATTACTTGAGCCAAGGACAGTCACCATGTAACCTAGTAAGTTACTCATGCCACAAGTTTAGTTTGCGAACTTATGTGCCCCATGTTCAGATACACTCTCACAATCGAAACAAGCACTAAGATTAAGACATTTGGTAATTAAAGTGAGAAGGTCTTTAAGAATCAAGTCAGCGGTGACAGGTCGGTGATTCCTCACGCGCAAAGCGACTTAACTTGACTCACGTACGGAAATATACTTAACATTGCATAATGCCAAGTACTTGCATATTTGTGACATTAATTTTATTTTAAAGCACTTATGAAAACCCGTGACTTTCTATGAGACCCGTGTAGCGAACTTTCTGACAACCTATCCCAAGTTGGAAACTTTAGGTAGGCTGGGTATACAAAGACACCCCAAGGACTTACTTGTTCGAATCTCAAAGGCCACATTAGCTTCATATTTTCAACAGATTTATTTGATATTTGTATATCTTGTCACAAATATACATCCGAAAAAGCAATACATACACATATATGTATCCGAGACCTTCTTTATAAAGACCAAATATACATAATTATAATGCAAGATCTTTCATAAGATTTAAAGGACTTGCCTATTTTAAGAACAAGTATTCTCAGCCATATATCTGAATACGTTTCCCATAAGAACATTGTATACATTTAAGTTCAGATTATAAGGAAACCTTGGTACTTTGTGCCTATCGATACATCATATAATGGTATCACTGAACTGAGCATTTTAAAGTACAATTAAGTAGGCTTAAAAGCTAAAGTATCTTCACGTCTAATCATGTAGTGCAGTAATTTTTTTTTTTTTTTTTTTTTTTTTTTTTTTTTGACACTATCTATATACGACTTAAACTACTAAGACTCGAAAAGAAAATTTAAGTTCTTTGAGAGAAACTACTCGACATTCTTCATACCATTGAGTTGATATAACAACTCATGACGAGGTCTATCAAAAGCTTTAGTGTATAAATCAGCAAGGTTATCATCAGTAATAACCTTTTCTAAATGAATAAGCTTTTTCTCAAAACAGTCACGTAAAAAGTGATGCTTTATATCTATGTGCTTGGTGACTTTAAAGTTTTTCGGATTCTTAGTAATATCTATGGCAGACTTATTATCGATACAAATAGGAGAGTCAGAGATATCCATACCATAGTCGCGCAATTGTTGCTGTATCCAAAGTACCTGAGAACAGCATTGACCAGCAGCTATGTACTCTGCTTCACAGGTAGACTGTGCAACAGATGTCTGCTTCTTGCACTGCCACGATATAATTCTCCCCCCTAAAAGCTGACATCCACCTGACGTTGATTTCCTATCCGAACTGCAGCCACCATAATCCGAATCAGTATAAGCTTTGAATTCAAAGGAACCATGCATGGGATACCAAAGCCCTAGACGAGGCTTGGCCTTCACATAACGAAGAATCCTTTTCGCAGCTTTCAAATGTGACTCTTTCGGATTAGCCTGATATCTAGCACACATACAAACAGCAAAGGTAATGTCTGGACGTGAAGCCGTCAGATACATCAAAGAACCAATGATAGCCCGATATTGAGTTGCATCGACGTCTGGATCATTAGTTTTATCAGGACACAGCCCATGATTAGTCTGAATGGGAGTAATTGCATCTTTAGCATCAGTCATTCGAAACCTAGTAAGAAGATCTTGAACATACTTGGTCTGATGAATAAAGAACCCATCCTTCAGTTGATCCACCTGTAGTCCAAGGAAAAAAGTTAATTCCCCATAGCACTCATTTCGAACTTAGCCTTCATGCTATGCTCAAATTCCTTGCACATATTCTCATCAGATGAACCAAAGATAATATCATCGACGTAAACCTGTACGAGCAAGTAGTCCTTCCCTTTCCATTTGATAAACAACGTGCTGTCAATAGAACCTCTAGTAAAACCATTTTCATGCAGATGAGTAGACAGTTTTTCATACCATGACCGAGGAGCCTGATGTAAACCATATAGAGCCTTATCAAGACGATATACTCTATTAGGGAAGTCTGGATCCTCAAACCCCGGAGGTTGATCTACATACACTTCTTCTCTTATTTCCCCATACAAAAAGGCACTCTTTACGTCAAGTTGATACACCTTTATACCTTTATAACTAGCAAATGCCAGAAATAATCAAATAGCTTCAAGTCTAGCTACTGGTGCAAATGTCTCATCGTAATCGAAGCCTTCTTGTTGCTCAAATCCTCTAACCACCAACCGAGCCTTATTGCGAGTGACTACACCTTTGTCATCCTTTTTACAACGAAAAACCCATCGCGTTGATAAAGGAGATTCACCCGGAGGTAAGTCAACTAACTTCCATACATCAAGCTTTCTAAACTGAGCCAATTCTTCTTGCATCGCCTCAACCCATGACGGATCTTTAAGAGCCATTCCAACATTTTTAGGCTCTATCTGAGAGATGAAGCAAAAGTACAAGTACCAAGTAATTGCCCCAGTATCCTTAATTTCAGCAAACATACTTGACAAATTTTTCCTATTCTGATTTCTCGTGCGAACAGAGGCAGAAGCATCACCAATGATTTGCTCTACTGGATGATCCTTGTTGACTCTTGTTTGAGGAACCGTATCGACTGTAAGATCATTTCCCAAGTTAGTCTGCACATGTTGCTCTGGAGTTTTAGGCTCCTCCTGATTTTCACCTTCCGTGTCATCAGTATCATAGAAGGGAGTATCAGGTAGAGGTATATGTAAAGGATCAGTAGGATCTTTAGGAGCAGTCTCTAAGGTAGAATCTGCTTCTTTGGATCCACTTGATTCTCCAGATTTAGAAGCAGGCTTAATGAATGGTGAAGAAACAGGAGAAGAAACAGGTACCGGCCCACCTTCTAATGGATCATGTAGAGTAACTACATCTTCCACAATCGGAACGCCTGAAAAAGAAACAGGACCATCATAATCGAAGTCATTAGCAGGACCAATGTGTACAGCAGGTTTATGACTGACAATTACCACATTTGTACCAAAATTAACTTTGCCAGTTTTCTGATTGTACACACGCCGAATTGGTGTACTAGGTATATAGCCTAAAAAGAAACCCTCCTCAGATTTAGGATCAAATTTTTCCTATTCTGATTTCTCGTGCGAACAGAGGCAGAAGCATCACCAATGATTTGCTCTACTGGATGATCCTTGTTGACTCTTGTTTGAGGAACCGTATCGACTGTAAGATCATTTCCCAAGTTAGTCTGCACATGTTGCTCTGGAGTTTTAGGCTCCTCCTGATTTTCACCTTCCGTGTCATCAGTATCATAGAAGGGAGTATCAGGTAGAGGTATATGTAAAGGATCAGTAGGATCTTTAGGAGCAGTCTCTAAGGTAGAATCTGCTTCTTTGGATCCACTTGATTCTCCAGATTTAGAAGCAGGCTTAATGAATGGTGAAGAAACAGGAGAAGAAACAGGTACCGGCCCACCTTCTAATGGATCATGTAGAGTAACTACATCTTCCACAATCGGAACGCCTGAAAAAGAAACAGGACCATCATAATCGAAGTCATTAGCAGGACCAATGTGTACAGCAGGTTTATGACTGACAATTACCACATTTGTACCAAAATTAACTTTGCCAGTTTTCTGATTGTACACACGCCGAATTGGTGTACTAGGTATATAGCCTAAAAAGAAACCCTCCTCAGATTTAGGATCAAATTTTTCCTATTCTGATTTCTCGTGCGAACAGAGGCAGAAGCATCACCAATGATTTGCTCTACTGGATGATCCTTGTTGACTCTTGTTTGAGGAACCGTATCGACTGTAAGATCATTTCCCAAGTTAGTCTGCACATGTTGCTCTGGAGTTTTAGGCTCCTCCTGATTTTCACCTTCCGTGTCATCAGTATCATAGAAGGGAGTATCAGGTAGAGGTATATGTAAAGGATCAGTAGGATCTTTAGGAGCAGTCTCTAAGGTAGAATCTGCTTCTTTGGATCCACTTGATTCTCCAGATTTAGAAGCAGGCTTAATGAATGGTGAAGAAACAGGAGAAGAAACAGGTACCGGCCCACCTTCTAATGGATCATGTAGAGTAACTACATCTTCCACAATCGGAACGCCTGAAAAAGAAACAGGACCATCATAATCGAAGTCATTAGCAGGACCAATGTGTACAGCAGGTTTATGACTGACAATTACCACATTTGTACCAAAATTAACTTTGCCAGTTTTCTGATTGTACACACGCCGAATTGGTGTACTAGGTATATAGCCTAAAAAGAAACCCTCCTCAGATTTAGGATCAAATTTTTCCTATTCTGATTTCTCGTGCGAACAGAGGCAGAAGCATCACCAATGATTTGCTCTACTGGATGATCCTTGTTGACTCTTGTTTGAGGAACCGTATCGACTGTAAGATCATTTCCCAAGTTAGTCTGCACATGTTGCTCTGGAGTTTTAGGCTCCTCCTGATTTTCACCTTCCGTGTCATCAGTATCATAGAAGGGAGTATCAGGTAGAGGTATATGTAAAGGATCAGTAGGATCTTTAGGAGCAGTCTCTAAGGTAGAATCTGCTTCTTTGGATCCACTTGATTCTCCAGATTTAGAAGCAGGCTTAATGAATGGTGAAGAAACAGGAGAAGAAACAGGTACCGGCCCACCTTCTAATGGATCATGTAGAGTAACTACATCTTCCACAATCGGAACGCCTGAAAAAGAATCAGTTCAGTCCAATACCCATTGCTGGAAGCCGTGGGTGAGACATGATTCTCGTCTCGTCTTCTCGCTGGAGGAGACTTCTGACCTCTCATCGGAGAAGATCTAGGAGAATGAGGGCCATAAGAAGGTCGAACACTCGAATGAACTTGGTCATAGAATGAATTTTGATTTCTAGGAGCAGAACGATCAGGTCGTGGAGGTGTTTGAAAACGATTTGAATTCCTATGAACATTTCCTGATGAACCTTTCAGTGGAGATTCACGTCGTTGAGGTATAGTAAACGGTTTTTGAGAAGATTGAACTTTAGCCTCATCAACCTGTTTATCATTACCCAACCCCCTTTTTCCTTCTGAGGTGGAAACCTTTGAAGGAGAACTTGATCTTCTAGGTCTATTTGGACAAATACTATAAACATGACCCTTTTCATGACAAGCAAAGCAGGAAAGGACCTTGAACTTTTTGTTTGTATCTACCTTTTTATCGGTACCTACAGATTCATTGTTAGCACTAATGTCCACTGACCTTCTAGCACCATCTTTCTCATGTTTACCTTTACTTGGAGATTTCTTAAGTGCAGGCATTAAGATGTGCTTTAAAACCTTAGTTGCTTCTTCATTAACGGCTAAGTTATCTTCAGTTTTTCTCATCCTAGACTGCTTAGGTAATGGAGTGAGACGTTGCTGACTTAATTTCTTCATATCCTCAATAGCAACATCCCAGACTTTATCAATCCTCTTAGGGTCAATAGATTCTAATGGGAATTCTAACTCAGTATAGACCCTATTACTCTTATGAAGTGTAAAGTGTACAATACTGTCTTTCTGACCATTAGGAATAAACTGATTTAAGACAACACCTTTCAATTTCTCTTCCTTGTTAGGTTGAGAAGAAACTCCTTTAGACTCTTTTGTTCCCTCAGGCATCTTTGTCTCAAGAATTGAGTCCTTTGGATTACCATCTACAACACTAGGTTGAAGTAGGATTTCAGGAAGATTAGGTTCAATAGAAGTATAGTTATTATTGAAAGGAGGAGGCACATCTTTATAAGAGATCTTAGCATTGTCAAGACTCTTAGAGGAAGAATTCTCAAACTTTGTCATATGCATCAAAAGCTCAGCATGTCTAACAGATTCAGATTTAGCATTTAAATCCAAGATTTCTATCCTAGCATCAGCAAGTTCCTTTTCAATGGTAGCACTGATGTGTCATATTTTATACCATTTCCCACGCGAATTTAGGACCATTTATTCGATATTTATATAGTCTTATTTCCAACTTTCGATGCTTTGAGGTATGTTAAGTGTTTTCAGGTTGAAAAATGATTATGCGGATGAATTGATCGATTTTGATGATTTATGGAAGACTCGTGAGAAGGATTCGGGTGAAACCAAGTGAAAGATGAAGAAAGCGGAGTCTGGAAGGTGTAACGGCCGTCACATATATGACGGGCGTTAGGGATCTAGGTCAAAGTGTGACGGGCGTATGAAGGCTGACGGCCGTTATGTATTGAAGTTGGTGAGTTACTGTGACGGGTCCCTAACGGCCGTATGCTTTTCAAAGAAGGCGTTACGGGTGTCACATATGTGATGGCCGTTACGGGTGTCGATGGATTGTGACAGGCGTTACAAAGGGTAACGGGCGTTACGCGACTTATTCATATAAATAGCTGGTCAAGTTTCTGTATCGAGGGGGACTTTTGGGGAGATTTTTCCTGAGGGTTTTTGAGAACTTCATCCTTTCCAGGAGCTGCTCTATTAGGGTTCTATCAGGTTTCCAAGCAAGATTTCTTAGGCGGATCCACTGAAGATTCACGAGCACCCATCTGGATCGTATCTACTTATTGTCTTGCAATTCTCTATTTACTCAAACGATTGGTACAATATGTTCTATTATAATTTCTTTTATCAATTTCAATTTAGCATGATTGGCTAGATCTATTATCATCCATCTTGATGTAACTAGACGAATGATGTGATTGTTATGTTTTAATTCAAAGAGTTGATTTCCATTATCGTTGTGTCGAGATCTTGATGATTTAATTCCTTTATATATATTTTTATGATATTGGTTGCGTGTGTGTTCTTCGTTAGTGGTACTAGTCGAACACATATGTGATTTTCAAACGGTTGCTTGTCTATGAGCAATTATCACTAGTTCATGGTATGATAGTGAATGTCATTTAAATAAAAGGAGTCATTTTGTCAACGTGTTTAGAAACGGTTGGTGGTACCACGTTTTAATTCACATAGGCATAATTGGTATTTGGATAATCAAACAAACTATTTGTTGGTAAGGTTGTCTAGGCATTGGTGGTACCGGCTTGGGTAATTATACTAGCAACTTAGGTGTTTGGGTGATTTGTGAGCGGTTGGTGGTACCACGTTTTAATTCACATAGGCATAATTGGTATTTGGATAATCAAACAAACTATTTGTTGGTAAGGTTGTCTAGGCATTGGTGGTACCGGCTTGGGTAATTATACTAGCAACTTAGGTGTTTGGGTGATTTGTGAGCGGTTGGTGGTACCACGTTTTAATTCACATAGGCATAATTGGTATTTGGATAATCAAACAAACTATTTGTTGGTAAGGTTGTCTAGGCATTGGTGGTACCGGCTTGGGTAATTATACTAGCAACTTAGGTGTTTGGGTGATTTGTGAGCGGTTGGTGGTACCACGTTTTAATTCACATAGGCATAATTGGTATTTGGATAATCAAACAAACTATTTGTTGGTAAGGTCGTCTAGGCATTGGTGGTACCGGCTTGGGTAATTATACTAGCAACTTAGGTGTTTGGGTGATTTGTGAGCGGTTGGTGGTACCACGTTTTAATTCACATAGGCATAATTGGTATTTGGATAATCAAACAAACTATTTGTTGGTAAGGTTGTCTAGGCATTGGTGGTACCGGCTTGGGTAATTATACTAGCAACTTAGGTGTTTGGGTGATTTGTGAGCGGTTGGTGGTACCACGTTTTAATTCACATAGGCATAATTGGTATTTGGATAATCAAACAAACTATTTGTTGGTAAGGTTGTCTAGGCATTGGTGGTACCGGCTTGGGTAATTATACTAGCAACTTAGGTGTTTGGGTGATTTGTGAGCGGTTGGTGGTACCACGTTTTAATTCACATAGGCATAATTGGTATTTGGATAATCAAACAAACTATTTGTTGGTAAGGTTGTCTAGGCATTGGTGGTACCGGCTTGGGTAATTATACTAGCAACTTAGGTGTTTGGGTGATTTGTGAGCGGTTGGTGGTACCACGCGAGCATTTTATCCTTTCACGATTATCTTGTCAACTCTTAATGAATTTAGTCTTAATTGAAAGCAATCATGTTTGAAGTCTAGTGAAGTCAAGGTGGATGATCTTTACTATTATTGTTTGAGTTTACCTTTACTTTATCCGTTTTGTCTTTCAAAGTTCTTGTCGAAGAGAGAATCACAGCAATACCCTTTTTCCAAACCATTTTACTAAACAATTGATTCGAACCAATCCCCGTGAACGAACCTGGACTTACTTTATAACTATATTGCATACGATCGGGTCCACTGCCCGATAGTGTGTAGTAGTGAGTTTCAAGGTATTTCTAGTCTTAATTTTTAAACTCGATTTAGCACATCAAGTTTTTGGCGCCGCTGCCGGGGATTGTGTGCCGTTTTAGTTGTAAATTTAGTGGTTTGATCCTTCTTCACGCGTGAGGAAGTTATTTGCTTTAATAGTTTAGTTTTTCTTTTCTTATCTTATCACAGGTGCAGTTGACGTGTTTGGTTAGTTGTGTTTTGCAGGTCTACTACTTGGTTGATGAACTTGAGGTCTTCTGGTTTACCACTTAATAGCCCTTTGAGAACACCAACAAGACGTAGGTTTAACTACACAACACCAACACCATTCTCACCTATTGCTAGACCCACTCCTGATTCAGACGAGGAGGGATTCTATTTGGAAGAATTTTTCAATCTTGAAGTTAAGTTAGAGGAGACAATGGGAGATGAAGAAAGGGACCCGAATGATATACGGTATGGCGAGAGGGTTCGCACTATTCCTGCCAACCGTGGTAGCCCTATAAGACCTCCAGCCATTGGTCATGATTTCAATCTTAAGGGTAATCATCTGAAGAGCATTGAAGAGCAACAGTTTGACGGGAAAAGGAAATGGGATCCATATCAGCACTTAGAAAGATTTGAGAAGTTGGCACGGTTATACCAATATGGGAATAACCAAATGAATGCCGTTAAACTAGAGACATTTCCAATGTCCATTACCGGAGATGCTCTAGATTGGTTTAATGATCTCCCGGAAAACTCCATAGCAACTTGGGACCAACTAAAGCAAGCTTTCATTGGTGAGTTCTACTCACTTAGAACTCAACGGAAGTTGGAGAACTTGATTAGGTCTTTTGCTCAAGATGAAGATGAAGATGTGGTGGATGCATGGATCCGATTCAAGGAGATGTTGAGGAATTGTCCGGGCCATAATATGACTAAGGAGCAATATGTTGAGCTCTTCTTTGATGGCCTCGATAAGAAGTCTAAGAGGGAGTTAGGATATGCTTTTGGGGGTGGTTTTAACAAGATCACACCAAATGAGGGTTTTGAAATCTTGGAGTCCATGGCTAAGGATAATGCAAATATGGATGACGATAGATTTTTAAAGAATGAGAGAAGGTTGAAGAAGGGTACTAGCCAAGGTAGAGTTGCGAAAGTTGAGGCTAGTCATGATTCGGGGATGATACGAAGGCGTTGAATGAGAGGTTGGATAGGATTGATGGCAAGGTTGAGATGAATATGAAGAATCAATGTGTCAATTTTAAGGATCTTGAGAGTAGGATGGCTGCACTTTCTAGGCCTCATGGTACTTTGCCTAGTAATACTCAACAGAATCCTAGGCCTCAGTTTAGCATGGGGCCGAATCAGGGACAAAATGTGGGGCAGAAGTACACTCCACCTCAAGCCCGTAATGAGGAAGCCAAGGCCATTACAACTCGTACAGGTAAATCTTATGACCCTCCTACTATGCCTAATGTGGTTGTTTCAGATGTTCAGGATTCAGGAGCTATTGATGAAGAAGTGGAGGAGGAGATTGAGATGGAGGAGAATCCGACCGTGAAGACTCCGGTCACTCCACCAGAACCGGTTGTGGAACCCGAGGTTAAGGCTTACAAACCAAAAGTTCCATTTCCACAACGGTTCAGGAAGGCTAAACTAAAGGAACAATATAACAAGTTTGTTCAAATGATTTCTAATGTTCATATTAATGTTCCTTTAGTTGATTTGATACAGGGGATGCCTCATTATTCCAAGTTCATTAAGGAACTTGTGACGGATAAAAGAAAGATGGAGGAGGCAAAAGCTACTTTTCTAAATGCCGAGTGTTCTGCTATCTTGCAGAACCGCATACCGCCTAAGCTTGAAGACCCAGGGAGTTTTCTGATTACTTGCTCTATTAGAACCATTATTTGTAAGGCTTTAGCCGATTTAGGTGCTAGTATCAATTTGATGCCTTATTCGGTTTGGAGTAAGTTGGCCTTAGGAATCCTTCGCCCGACTCGCATGAGTATTAGGCTAGCCGACCACTCATTTCAGTATCCCATGGGGATTGCTGAAAATATTAGAGTCAAAGTGGGTCATATTGTTTTCTTAGTGGACTTTGTTATTCTAGAGATGGAGGAGGATGCCCAAGTACCCCTTATTCTTGGTAGACCTTTCCTAAACACCGCGGATGCTATCATCCGTGTGAAGGACAAGGAGATTTCTTTGGGAGTGGGCACCGATAGGATTGTTTTTAATGTCGAAAGGTCTATTAAGCATACTTATTCTAATGATGAGTCATGTTTCAGGGTTGATGTGATTGATGATGCTTTGGACCTAGAATTTCAGGAGTTGATGGATACCGATAGGGGATGAGGAGATTACTTATCTAGGAGCTGGAGAAATTTCTGATGATGCTTTGGACCAAGAATTTCAGGAGTTGATGGATACCGATACGGGGGATGAGGAGATTGCTTATCTAGGAGCTGGAGAAATTTCTGATGATGCTTTGTTTGCTGAGGTTATGGCACTTAGTTTAGAGGAGACACCTCCAATGGATGAGAGCTTTGAGAGAGTGGTTGCGGATGGAAGCTCATTGGTACCTAATTCTGTTGATGTACCACCTACAGATTTGGAGCTTAAGCCATTGCCTGCCCATTTGGAATATGCTTACTTGGCAGGTAAATCCTCTCTACCAGTGGTTATCTCGTCCTCCTTATCGAGTGACGAGAAGGGACTTCTTTTGACCGTGCTTTGAGCCCATAAGCGGGCTTTTGCTTGGAAGACTACAGACATTCCAGGTATTAGTCCTAACTTTTGTCAGCACAAAATTGATTTTATCGATGATGTTAAGCCCGTTGTCCAGCGACAAAGGAGGCTAAACCCTAATATGAAAGAAGTGGTCAAGAAAGAAGTTATTAAGTTGTTAGATGCAGGGATTATTTTCCCTATTGCTGATAGTCCTTGGGTCAGCCCTGTTCATTGCGTGCCCAAAAAGGGGGGTATGACGGTTATAGAGAATGAGAATAGGGAACTTTTGGCTACTAGGACTATAACGGGGTGGCGGGTGTGTATCGACTACCGTAAGCTAAATGATGCCACCCGAAAGGATCACTTTCCATTGCCTTTCATTGATCAGATGTTGGAGAGGTTAGCAGGTAATGAGTACTTTTGTTTCCTTGATGGTTTTTCCGGGTACTTTCAAATACCCATTGATCCAAAGGATCAAGAAAAGACCACTTTTACGTGCCCCTTTGGCACTTTTGCTTATCGGCGAATGCCGTTTGGTCTATGTAATGCCCCGGGCACCTTTCAAAGGTGTATGATTGCTATATTCCAGGACATGCTTGAAACCTCCATGGAGGTTTTCATGGATGATTTCTCGGTTTTTGGGGACTCATTTCGTACTTGCTTGCATAACTTAGATAAGATGTTGGAAAGGTGCGAGAGGGCGCAACTTGTGTTAAATTGGGAGAAATGTCACTTCATGGTGACTGAGGGTATTGTGCTTGGTCACAAAGTGTCTAAGGCCGGGATAGAGGTTGATAGGGCTAAGATTGATGTGATAGCTAAATTACCCCCGCCTTCCAATGTGAAAGGGGTAAGGAGTTTTCTTGGACATGCCGGTTTTTACCGTCGTTTCATTAAAGATTTTTCTAAGATTACTCGTCCTATGACCCACTTGTTGGAGAAGGACGTCCCTTTTGTATTTGATGATGCTTGTGTAAGTGCTTTTCAGGTGCTAAAGGAGAAGTTGACCAATTCACCTATCATGGTCGGGCCGGATTGGGAATTGCCCTTTGAATTGATGTGTGATGCTAGTGATTTTGCTGTGGGAGCCGTACTTGGGCAAAGGGTTGAGAAACATTTCAAGCCCATATACTTTGCTAGCAAAACTTTGAACCCAGCTCAGCAAAATTACACCACAACTGAAAAGGAGTTGCTCGCCGTGGTTTTTGCTTTTGATAAATTTAGATCATATCTTGTTTTAAGTTTTTTTTTTTTTTTTTTTTTTTTTTTTTTTTTTTTTTTTTTTTTTTATCTTGTTTTAAGTAAGACCATTGTTTTTACGGACCATTCAGCCCTAAAGTACTTGTTTTCCAAACAAGATGCTAAACCCAGACTTATCCGTTGGATCTTGTTGTTACAAGAATTTGATATTGAGATCAAGGATAAGAAAGGGGCTGAAAACTTGGCTGCTGATCATTTGAGTAGATTGGAAGATCCTCACCGGGAGGAACTTCGTGATGGGGAGATCAATGACCACTTCCCTGATGAATGCTTAATGTTTATATCTAATTCTGATAATGTTCCTTGGTTTGCTGACATTGCAAATTATTTGGTTGCAGGTGAGATACCAAATGACTTCACGCATCAACAGAAGAAGAAGCTAATTTCGGATGCCAAACACTATTTTTGGGATAGCCCATATTTGTTTCGTGTTTGTGCAGATGGCATGGTGAGGAGATGTGTAGCAGGAGCTGAGACTAGGGAGATTCTGGATGCTTGTCATTTCGGTCCAACTGGAGGTCACTACGGTCCTTCAGTTACAGGTAAAAAGGTGTTTGATGCAGGTTTCTATTGGCCCACCATTTTTAAGGAGGCTCAAACCTTGGTGGAAACTTGTGACATTTGTCAGAGGCAAGGAAACATCACTAAGCGGGATGAGATGCCCCAACAGAGCATACAGGTATGTGAGGTTTTCGATATTTGGGGAATAGACTTCATGGGACCATTCCCACCGTCTAACAAGTTCCTTTACATTCTTGTTGCCGTTGATTACGTATCTAAGTGGGCCGAAGCCAAGGCTTTACCCACGAATGATGCTAGGGTAGTGATTGATTTCCTTAAGCAATTGTTTTGCCGGTTTGGTTGCCCTAGAGCCCTAATTAGTGACCGAGGAACCCACTTTGCAAATAATCAATTAGCTAAGGTCATGAAACGATATGGTGTTGTGCATTATTTCTCTACTTCCTATCATCCACAAACTAGTGGACAAGTAGAAAACACCAATAGGGCTTTGAAAAGAATTTTGGAGAAAACGGTGGGAGATAACCCTAAGGCATGGTCAAAGAAGTTGGATGACGCCTTGTGGGCATTTAGGACGGCTTACAAGACACCGATTGGCACCACGCCATACCGGTTGCTCTATGGTAAGACTTGTCATTTACCCATTGAGATAGAGCACAAGGCATATTGGGCTTTGAGAAATTTAAACTTGGATATGATGGAAGCCGGTGACCTTAGGATGTTGCAACTTCATGAGCTCGATGAACTTAGGTTAGGTGCTTATGAAAATTCAAGGCTTTACAAGGAGAAGACCAAAGTTTACCATGACAAAAGGATCCGTAGAAAGGAATTTAAAGTAGGAGCTAAGGTGTTGTTATTTCTGTCTAAGTTTAAGATCAAGCAGCCTAAGCTTACTTCTAGGTGGATAGGACCTTTTGTAATCAAGCATGTTTATCCGTCGGGATATGTGGAATTGTTCAAGAGGGATGGTGAAGGTTCTTTCATTGTGAATGGTCATAGATTGAAGTTGTACTTTGAAGAAGAACAAGTGGATGGGATGATCGAGGAAATCCCCGTTTTTGAATACGAGGCTTGAAAGGTAGTGGAGTCTAGCTAACGACTCGTTAATAAATTAAGCGCTTCTCGGGAGGCAACCCGTGTCTTTTGTTGAATTGTATTTTCTTTTCATTTGTTTTGGCATTTCATTTTCGTAAAATCTTAAAAATCCATAAAAATTTGAAAAACTTAGAAAACCCAAAAAGATTTTTGTTTTATTAGTTTTCCATTTTATTTTTATTTTGTTCGAATTCTCATGCTTTTATTGAGAAATTGCAGGTCCGAAGGTCGCCTCGAGTGTTAAGTTAAGTAATTCGGCAAAGGTAAGTGCAGGTGTCGTTAGTAAGTGGTCATGATTGGTCCTGTCGTCTGTTAAATATTGACGAGTCATTAAGTGGTGACTTGTACTTGGCCGTGTAACGCCCGTCACCATCCTAACGCCCGTTAGGAGGGGATTTTTGGTTTTTACTGTAACGTGCGCGTTACGGCCGTCATGCTCCATTTAGTTTTGTAACACCCGTTACCATTATGACGCCCGTCACGATCTATGTTGTGAGGTAACGCCCGTTGCCACGTGTGACGGCCGTTACGTGGAATTTTCTGAGGATAAGAGGGTCGATTCTGGGGCAGACCTCACAAGTTTTAAACATAACCACACACTTATCGGCAGGCAGAGAGAAAAAAAAAAGAACTAGGGTTTTGGTTTATTGTTTTTTTTCTCTCTTTTTCTTCCATTAATCTTCAAAGACCTTCTTCAATCAGATGGCCACCAAGAGACAACGTGAGATGAGAGCAAATAGGGCTGCTGTAGCTGAAGGTTCAGGTTCACAAAAAAGGCAACCTGAAGCCCCTATCATTCGCACTCCCGAGCAGGTACCTGCAGAATATCAACCTAAGGTTACCCGGGAAATGTTAAGGACTAGACCGTTTGTAGCCAACCGAAGGTTAGATCTTGATAATTTGGGAGAATTGGGTTTGGATACTGAAGAGTTGAATAGTTTGCTGACACCCCAATGGAGGGTCTTGTTTTCTATTAATACTACTATTTGGAAAGAGTTGTGTATAGAGTTCTTTAGTTCTTTCAGGTTGAACACCGATGAGATTAGGTGTAAGGCTACGGCCATGACATTTACTTTGGGTGATAGGGTTCACACTATGTCGTTTCAAGAGTTTGGGGTTGCATTGGGTTTATATTCGGAGGAAGAGGTGAGAAGGACCTCATTTACCAAGGGCATTGTTCAGTGGCCTGCAGGTATGACTGCTGCTCAGTTTTGGAATTCTGAAGACTTGAGCGATCAAGCGTATCATAATACTATTAAGCAGTCTGCTGTGAGAAACCCGGTGTATAGATTGGTTCTGAGGATGATAGCCGAGACCATCTCGAATAGAAACAACTGTCCTAATAATGCCACCAACACAGATTTGTTTTTCTTCTACTGTTTGTTGAAGAAAGTTCCTTGTAACCTGGCTAGGTGCATTGGTTATTACTTGTACGAGCGTGGACATGGTAAGGGTAGAGGGTTTATTGCTGGTGGGCACTTTGTTTGTCACTTGGCTAGGCGCATGGGGTTGATTCAGCCGGATCCATTTGGCCATATTCCGGGATTTCAGGCTGTTTGCCATAGTATGTTACTTGACAGGGCAGCTTTGATTCGGATGGGTATTCTACTGCAGCATGTGAGTAGTAGTAGTGAGGAGGATGATGATATGGATGCTGATGATGATGGTGATGGGGAGCCAGTTAGAGAGACCCCTAGTGTTTCAGCACCTACTGGAGGTGTTAGTTCCAGTTCATCTGCTTTTGATTTTTCAGGATTAGGACATCGAGTGGATGAGATTTATCGCAGTGTGACAGGGTTGCACGATAGGATGGACCGTCAGGATGAGTGGTCCCGTTTCATTGGCAGCCAGGTTAATCGTCTGGCCTTTCAGCAGGAGTACTACCAGCCACACTTGCAGCGCTGGATAGATTCTACACCTCCTCCACCTGGTCCATCTGATGTGCCTCAGCCACAGCAGCAGCAGTTTGTGCCACCACAGCTTTATCCGATCGGCCATGCTGCATTTGATCACTACTATCCACAGCTGAGACAGCCGAGACCTTCAGGTGATGGTGCTAGCAGCTCGAGTCAGGTACCTGATAGCAGGGCGAGGTATTCCCCCCTCCCCCGCCCCCCCCCTCCCCCCTTCCCCCCTCCCCCCCCCATTTCCTCCTCCCCACCCTATCCCCCCTTCCGGCTTCTCCCCCCATGTCCCTCTCCCCATTCTCTTCCCCAACCTTGCTCCCCACATACCGAATGCGGCCCGCATTCGCACCTTGCGCTGCCCCGCGCTCTTTGTCCGGGGGCACGGGGCCCCCCACTCCCTACTTACGCGGTCCCCACCCCCTCCGAAGGAACGAAAGGCACAGCGCCCGCAAACACCCGCACACACGCTGAAGCCGTCAGCCACACCCAACACCCGGGCCACCGACCACGCACGACGTCCCTCCTCGGGAAGCCGCACTGATCACCTCTTCATCCGCCGAAGACTTCTCGACGCACCGTCCTCCCCATACCCCCTGGGTACACCCCGGAAGTGGAAGGCAGTGCCAGACCAAAGAGAAAGGAGAAAACAGTGACCCGCCCCCGTTCCCCCAGAGGTTACCACCGAGCATCCCCCCCGAATGTCGCCCAGCGCGCGCCACCCCAAGAAAAGGACTTCCCCGGCCCAACGCGCCCACCACACATCCAGGAAGTCCGACATGGGTGCATCGATCATTTACTCCACCCGCCCCTCGACGGCGCCGAGGGGAGAGGCCGTTCCCCCGCTGTCAGCCCCCCCCCCCAGCCCCACACCCCAGGAGCTTCCACTCCTCAGGAGGCCTCTGAGGTAGGAGCCCCCGCCTACGTTCTCCCCGCAAAGAGGGAGAAAAGGACACTGGGACATTCCACCCGTCGTGTCTATTATTTTCTTCCTACCCGATTTTTTCCTCTTACTTTTCCTGTTCTCCTCTTCATTTTAGTGAGAAGTATTATGGTGATAGCACCCCATCTGTTTTTCCACCACCGGAGTGATTGGCTTGATGATGTTGATGCAGTCAGTTGGTTGGCTTGATGGCTATGGTTATGCTTGTTTGAACAATTTAATTTCCGTACCTTTTATTTCTTTTAGTAGTTTGTTTTGTACTCACCCTTGTGGGTGAAAGACTTCAGTACCTTTTATTTTTCTTTTGTGCTTAAACAGTAGGTACTATATATGTCGGGAATTTTTGTGGTTTGTTCTATGATGAAATTTATGCAGGTTTAGTGATGTCCATTGTGAAACCCAAGTGTGGGGGAACCCGTTGATTTGTTTGATTTTGGAATCGTGTTGGTAGCTCACTGTGATGTCATGTGCATATGCTGGCAGTAAGTTCAGCGCTATATTTTTGTTTGACATCTTTACTGACATGGTTTGTCCATCATCCGGTATGTGTTCTTATTTTTCCATTTCTGTCGCTTACCCCTATTTACCCTTTGGTTTGACCGAATATGGACATTGAGGGCATTGTCCATCTTAAGTGTGGGGGGGATGGCAAATAGGTTTAAGCTACCGGGTACATCACTTTTGTTGTTTTGCCATTGAGATTTCTACCGGTTTTGTTGATGTGTCCCTCTCATGGGCCTTCGGATTTTATCCAAAGGTAGGAGTGTCTATTTTGAGCTCTTTACTGTGATGTGCATGTTTGGAATCGGTGTTGTCAATTTGGTGGGATAATAGAGGTTGATGTGGTTTTTGAAACTTGAGTTGAGCTTGTCCTTGTGGTAAATTGCTTTTGTCACTTAATTCATAATATTTTAATGAGCAATTTCACTACAAATTTTTCCTTGGCAAAAGTTTAATCGGCGAAATGTGTTCTGAACGGTTATGGGGCTTATCCTTGTGGATTGATAACATTACTTGCATACTCAAATATCCCAAACACCTAAAGTTGTGAGATTCATTGTTCATATATAGATGTGCTAGGTGTTTACGGTTTTGGTTTGATTGCCTTGTAATTTGTCCCTCTCTTAGGCTCTTGGATTTATTCGGGAGTAAGGGTTCCATTTCGAACTCTGCACTAAGATGTGCGAATTTGAGGTTAATTTATTCCATTTCCGGGTTCTTCTCTTTGATTTGAGTGTGCCGGTGATGTGTTGAGCTAGAACTTGGCCTTGTGATCGTGACGAGACCGCAGTGAGATCACTTTTGTGATAAAAGTATATCGGATGACGAATTGGCATATAGGTTTGACCCATACTTTTCTTTCTTTCTTTATTTTTCACTTTTCCTTTTGTATGTTCATACCCTTCCTATACTTATACTCACTTACATTTTCATCCTTCCTTTCTTTGTAAACCCTACTTTTACATCCTTTTAACTTAGCCTTTTCCATTGTATAAATCCACTCACTTATGTAAACTTCACCTTATTATACCTTACTATACCGATAGTCTAATCTGGGGGGCCATTGATTGTCATTGGTTTGTTGGACGGTTTATGAGAATTTTGGCGGTGGATTGGTTGGATTATGCTTTGAATTGGGTAGGACGTAGATTGGTTTACGTATTCGGGAATGTGTTGGATTGTTCAAAAGAAAGTAAGTGTGTTAGACATTGTTCATCATTGTAAGAGGGTGCCTACTAGTAGAGTAAAAGTGGTTCGAAAAAAATAAATAAAGAAAGAGTTCAATTAAAAAAAAAAAAAAAAAAAAAAAAAAGAAAAAAAAAAAGAACTTGGGCTACTAGTGGGTACTTCTCATTTTTTTTATGTCTAGAGTTGTGATATATCATTAAGAATGGAGGGTTTGGATGATTTTATGATTGTTTGAAGTTGATACACCACAATGGTGTCGAGTTTGCTTGGTATTTTTGAGGTGTCTTGGCGGATGAGCAATTTATGGGTCCATGGTTTGTTGGCAATCAATGGTACGGGTTTTTGATTAGACTATTTTGTTCATATTTTCTACTCACCTTATACTTTTGATTGATTCCTTTCATTTCTAACCTACACTCCCTCACTCATGGTAAATATCTATTACTTATACCTTAGCCTAACTATACAACCAACTTATATGCCATATTTTGATGATGTACTTGGTGCTTACGCCATGTCGGTGGAGCTATGATCCTCGTTCAAGCCTATGGTAAGATATGCATCACGACTGCGCTATGAGTGATTCTTGATATATTCAGCCCCAAAAGTAAGTTCGTTGGAGTTCATTGTATTTGAGAGGTTCATTTGTTTCACTTGTGCATAGTCGTGTTATTGAGGCTTGTGGATTGTTCAGATATTGTCAAACATTTCGGGTTTTCATTTAAGATTAAAACTGCTTCACCCAACTTCTTTGTCATTGACATACTTGGTGTGGCTTCTTTTTGATACTCGTAATTGTTTATTTAGCTTCTTTGCCAAGGATTACTTTTTCTTTAAACGTAGGATTTGCTTGAGGACAAGCAATGCTCAAGTGTGGGGGGATTTGATGTGTCATATTTTATACCATTTCCCACGCGAATTTAGGACCATTTATTCGATATTTATATAGTCTTATTTCCAACTTTCGATGCTTTGAGGTATGTTAAGTGTTTTCAGGTTGAAAAATGATTATGCGGATGAATTGATCGATTTTGATGATTTATGGAAGACTCGGGAGAAGGATTCGGGTGAAACCAAGTGAAAGATGAAGAAAGCGGAGTCTGGAAGGTGTAACGGCCGTCACATATATGACGGGCGTTAGGGATCTAGGTCAAAGTGTGACGGGCGTATGAAGGCTGACGGCCGTTATGTATTGAAGTTGGTGAGTTACTGTGACGGGTCCCTAACGGCCGTATGCTTTTCAAAGAAGGTGTTACGGGTGTCACATATGTGACGGCCGTTATGGGTGTCGATGGATTGTGACGGGCGTTACAAAGGGTAACGGGCGTTACGCGACTTATTCATATAAATAGCTGGTCAAGTTTCTGTATCGGGGGACTTTTGGGGAGATTTTTCCTGAGGGTTTTTGAGAACTTCATCCTTTCCAGGAGCTGCTCTATTAGGGTTCTATCAGGTTTCCAAGCAAGATTTCTTAGGCGGATCCACTGAAGATTCACGAGCACCCATCTGGATCGTATCTACTTATTGTCTTGCAATTCTCTATTTACTCAAACGATTGGTACAATATGTTCTATTATAATTTCTTTTATCAATTTCAATTTAGCATGATTGGCTAGATCTATTATCATCCATCTTGATGTAACTAGACGAATGATGTGATTGTTATGTTTTAATTCAAAGAGTTGATTTCCATTATCGTTGTGTCGAGATCTTGATGATTTAATTCCTTTATATATATTTTTATGATATTGGTTGCGTGTGTGTTCTTCGTTAGTGGTACTAGTCGAACACATATGTGATTTTCAAACGGTTGCTTGTCTATGAGCAATTATCACTAGTTCATGGTATGATAGTGAATGTCATTTAAATAAAAGGAGTCATTTTGTCAACGTGTTTAGAAACGGTTGGTGGTACCACGTTTTAATTCACATAGGCATAATTGGTATTTGGATAATCAAACAAACTATTTGTTGGTAAGGTTGTCTAGGCATTGGTGGTACCGGCTTGGGTAATTATACTAGCAACTTAGGTGTTTGGGTGATTTGTGAACGGTTGGTGGTACCACGCGAGCATTTTATCCTTTCACGATTATCTTGTCACCTCTTAATGAATTTAGTCTTAATTAAAGCAATCATGTTTGAAGTCTAGTGAAGTCAAGGTGGATGATCTTTACTATTATTGTTTGAGTTTACCTTTACTTTATCCGTTTTGTCTTTCAAAGTTCTTGTCGAAGAGAGAATCACAGCAATACCCTTTTTCCAAACCATTTTACTAAACAATTGATTCGAACCAATCCCCGTGAACGAACCTGGACTTACTTTATAACTATATTGCATACGATCGGGTCCACTGCCCGATAGTGTGTAGTAGTGAGTTTCAAGGTATTTCTAGTCTTAATTTTTAAACTCGATTTAGCACATCAAGCACACTTTTTAGCTAACAAGGAATAAGCTTCACTACTTACTCTTTCTATGGCCACAGACTGATTGACTTTATCTTTCATAGCTCTAATGTCAGACTCTAAGGATCTAATCTTTTCTTTAAAGAATTTTTCTTTATCATTTACAGTTAGACCCTTTTTAATTAACTTATCTCTTTCATCATGAGCAGCATTGACAACAGATTCTAATTTCTTAATTTGTTCATTCTTTTGTTCAAGTTCATCAAACATGCGATTAACAATTTTGCAAACATGAACAATAGTATGTAAAGAATAAGATACCTGTTGGTCTGCCTCTTTGCAATCTGCCATATAAGCAACAAAGTCATCCACAGTCATGCCAGCCGGAATCTCAAACTATTGCATCTGCTCTTCAATTGTCTTTTCACTCTTTCTATGGCAGAATCATCTTTAACCTCAGCAGCTTTCACGTCATCAAGATTCTTGACATCTTCTAACTCATTGTCAGATTCGGAATCAGTATCATATACACTAGCAGCAACAAATTCCACATTCGAACTTTTAGTATTTTCATACAATTGCTCTTCACTGTGGTAGACTGTGGTATCCAAGAAGTCATCAGGAGAATCAACTATTTGAGCCATATCATCAAGAATTTCAGCCAAATAAGCGTTATTGTTCTCATCATGTGGAAGATTCCAAATATAAGAACCATCGGGTTGAACATCTACTATAGCCTTGTCATTGCCATTGACATTTGCAGTAAGATCATCAGTCAACAAAAGCGCTCTAGTTGAATTTTGATTGAACGGACGATTACCACCTCTATCTTGACGTGTAGGCGTAACATTTGCCTCTCTCTTAGGCCGTTGAAATTCTCTGGCAAAATGTCCAAAACCTTCGCAATTATAGCATTTCACCTTTGACTTGTCAAATCCCTGAGTACCTCCAGTAAGCTGTCTGCCTGTTCTATTCATAAACTTTTATTCTTTGTAGCATTGAAGCAATCAAATTGTTTCTTGAGCATTTTAATTCTATTTTGCTTCAATAGTGGATCACCTTCACAATGAGCTTCAATAGCATCGAATAGTTGCTTTGAGGTCTTGTATTCCTGTTTAGGAAACAAGTGCACCAACTCTTGAGGAATGCACATACGAAGAGTAGAAAGAGTCTTTACTTCAATGGCATAATTAGCCTTTTCTTCACCTGTTAATTCTCCCACCTTGTATGTAGAAGTAACTCCATTCACAGTAAGAGTGGGCCACTCATAACCTTCAGTGATCATAAGCCACATGTTTAAATCTTCTCGTTGAATAAAATCTTCAAATCGACCTCTCCACGCCCAGAAGTCAGCTAATGAAACTAACTTTGGTGGAGAATTAGTACGTCCTACAAGATGATCATGATAAACGAGAGAATTGAGGTATTGGGCAACAACATTGTTGGTTGAAGATGAGGAAGCCATAAGGCAAAAATACTGTTCAAACGAAGATAAGAAATAGAACGGAAATAGATTAAATTCGTAAGAACTAGGTCTGACGAAGATAGCTTAAGATCGTAAGCTAAGGTTCAGAACAAAGATTAGTAGGCTAAGTTCGTTTGATGAAGATTCAAAACGAAAATGAAGATAACTTCGTTTTCTATCTTCGTTAGATGAACTTCAGAACGAATTTAAGTTAAGTTCGTTCTCTATCTTCGTTTGATGAACTTCGTTTTGCTAAGTTCGTAAGGCAGACGAACTTAACGACAGAAAGTGTGTTCGGGAGGTTTTTGAGAAAATAACAATCAAACAAACGATCTCAACCCTTCGATAAGATATCGAATGGCTCTGATACCACTTGTGAGTCCCTCGATAGCTGCAGATCGCTCTCGAGATCGTCTATTGTTATGTCGTGAGTGCGGAATCCTCACGAGATAACTAGTTTGATTAGTTATCAAATATATTGCTAAATATATCAATATAATCGGCCTTATGTGATCTATCTTCGTCTTCTATATGCTAGAAACGAACTTAGTCGCCTTTGGTGTGTGTAATCTGAACTGGAAGTCCTCAATTTAGGGTTTCCATTCGTTTATATATGTTTCAAATCGATATTGGGCCTGCTGGGCTTTGTTCTTACGAACTTAGCAACCCAGCCCATATAACGAAGATTATCTTCGTTAGTTCCTAACGAAGATTATCTTCGTTAGTACTAAATACCATCAACATCTATGCTTAGTTATTTTCCAAGTACTTTATGTACAAGAAACCTAACATATATTATGTTTGTACTTGTATGACATACATAACAAACATCATATATAAACATATAAATAACACCAAAACATGTAATCGATCATTACTAAAACACGAAGTCCATAATCTATCAATTACATATAAATGAATAAGACATAAAACAACATAATGTCTTAATCTAAAAGACTAATCAAATCTAAGTTGCTGTTGTCACATCAACATGCATCAACATGAAGTTCTTTAATGAATGATTTATGACGTTTACAAGATAGGTCTGCAGAAATCGTCCGAAATTCGACCACTTTTGGAAATCGACACTTTTCGGCTATTTATGGGCAAAATCACCAGAAACTTTGTTCATATCGATTCAAGAGGACACATAGTACTTTTCAAAAATATAAGATTCATCTTGTAACTCTTTTAATTAAAAGAGATATGATTTTTTCAATCTTACTAAATTTCAGATCTAGTAAACCCTTTGTTTTTCAAACTATTTCGACCATCAAATGACCATAGCAACCAACACGACCTATGGATCTCATATGCACCCAAAATATGACTCATATAATGTTTTCACAAGATCACATGTTCCAGGGACAAGAGGATACAATAACAATACGTTAGATTACCCGAAAACCCAAGTAACCGATGACGAAACGTAATCAAATCAACCCTAACCCTTAAGATCCGAATTGATTCGGTAAAACCATTCAAATGACTCAAAAATTGATCAATAAATCATATCATACCTGGAAGGAAGATTAAAGGATCGAAATCTATGCGAAATCACTCCCGAATCGACCCGAAATTGCTCTAAACTTGAAGGAGGCTCTTAGGGTTTTGTGTGTGAAAGTTTCTAGGGTTAATAATCTGATTATATGGCATTAGGGTCGTGATATATCCCCTATATCTGCTGGAACAACTTTCTAAATCTTACATCTAGGCCCTCGCACTTCCTTATAACCCGTTTCGTCACTTAACTGTTCGTTTAACGCATTCGAAAACACTTAACGACGCTTATATCCCATCGGGAACACTAAATGACTTTATTAATCATTATCAACTTTATTTTTCATTACTTTAATCACTTTAACACATATCTCACGTTAATCATTTAATTCACATAAGCACATACAAAACACATAGTAACTAACGGTCTCTAACGACAAGTTAACGGTCAACGTCAAAAAGTTTTGGGATGTTACAATTCTCCCCTCCTTAAAAGGATTCTGTCCTCAGAATCATTTCACGACATCAACACCTCATTTCACTTCTCACTACTTTCCACACATGTATAGTCAGCATTTTACCACATTTACCACTTAAAATTCAACCACATTTCCAACCATTTCCTTTTCGGCTCCCTTCATTTCATGTCTTTCATTAGTCAATATGAATACCGTCAAATGAACACGCCCGCATCATGATACATTTATAATTATGTTCTGGACCATAATTCTAACTATATCATTCCTCACACGTGTACCTTTAACTATATTCACACATCATAATGTCCAACATTTCCTTCACAATCCATCATGCATAATTATACTAACTACAAACACATAATAAACACACATTTCACATACACATATAAACATAAGTATCATCGATTAATCTACTAAGGAATTACTTGGTTAGGTGCCTCGTCATCAAGCTCGTCCTCCACGGTAATCATTTGATAGGCCCGGGCTTTGGCTTTTTGAGTGTCATCCTTCTTCGCATCATCATTCCTTTGGGGACAATCAACAATCAAATGCCCCGTCTCACCACACTTGTATCATCGAATCTTATCCCTGCAACTAAAAGCAACATGTCCCTGCTTACCACACCTATCACATCTTTTAATTTTCTCCGAACATGGTCCACTATGATGAGCTCTACAAACTGAACACCATTGTCTCGCTTTACATGATCTTCGCCCTCATAAGTTGAACCATTCTTAAACTTCTCTCCCGAATCTGACGACTCATCCGACCTTCTCTTGAATCCACTATTCTTGTCATCAACAGTTTTCACAACTACCTTCTCGAACTTATAATCATCATCCAACTTCTTTGATTCCTTGATAGCACCCGCAAGAGTAGTATGTTGTCTACAAATACCCCGATAACTAGCCGAAATACCATCCACATATGCTGTGAGTCCCTTAAGTTCGATGGTTAACCAGGAAAGTGTATAATACAACAAGTCTAATAAGCACTAGATTGGACTAGTATTACTTTAATATAAATGCAAGTATATAAATAAAGTAATACAAGACTTAAAGCAATAAACAAGTAAAGTGGAACATTATGTATTTTTCATGGGTATTTTATTTATGATGTTAAATAAAACACAAGGTTGTTGCGGAATCAAGATAATACAAATAAGTATGTATCCTAACAACCTATGAGTTACAAATGATCTATATTTGTCAAATAACTCTTTTGGATCGAGATACTTAAAGTTGTGAAGTATCCCAGTTTAAGATCGAGAGTATTTGGACAAATTCACTTTCATGCAAAGTGTATGCTTAAAAAGTATTTATGTCAAGGAAATGACTTTGTATTTATAGGCAACAAAATTCACCAGTGAATTTTGTGCCGTACAAATATGGTTGCATACATTTAATGATCCGACAAGAACATTAAATGTATTGGATAAGGAATAAGGATAAGGTCACATCAAATGCAAGTGTATCCTTTTATCCAACCACCTTTACACACGTATACTTTGGTAAAGAACAAGTGGATTGTTCTTTGGAAAGTGTGTAAAGGGAAAAGTCAATCCTTGATATCAGTGTTCAGACTTGTAGGATCTAGAACACTGACAATCCTCCAGTGTACAGATCTGGTAAGACTTTCTAGTGGACTCCGCCATTTGTTAAGTCTTCTTTCTTCAGACTTCAGTCTTTGACTTCAGTCAGAATGTCTTTAGTAGAGTTGATCTGGACTGGGGTGAAGTCCAGTGAGCTCATCTGGAGAATACTCCAGATTTCCTATACAAGTATTTGCTCACTGATCTTCAATTATTTCTGGACAAATCTTCAGAGGGACTCCAGATTCCAAGTCTGGAGTAGGTCCAGTAGAACACGATTCTGATCAGATCTTCAGTGAGGCTCCAGTAGTTGCGTCTGGAGCGAGTCCAGTAAATCTGGACTAAATCTGGACCTAACAAATTCCCCCTATTTGTTTAGAAATAATGCAAGTGTTTTCAAGCTTGAATCTATACATTTTGTAAGATTGAAAAACACAAGTTTCGATTTGTCTAAAAAATCTAAGTTACTGGAAACACTTTATAGATCATGAGTGTTTTCAGTTTCATCAATTAAGTTCTAACTTAGACTAAATCTGATCATTTACTTATAGGAATAAAAAATTGCAACTATTATTACATTCATCAACTGATAAATAGTATACAACTTTCATAAGACAATAATTTACAATAAGTAAACAATAAGAGTCAGGCCCTTCTTTTCGATGTCCTTTCTGGAGCATCTTCAGTAGCCTTTCTCTTTGGTGATGGAGAAGATGGTATTGAATCTGGTGATCTTATGCCCATTGCAACTTCCATCTGTTGCTTTCTTCTCCATACCTTTTCCACCCTTTTCAGAAATGCCTTAACATCAGTCGACACATTTGTCTTCCCCCTGAACGTTAAAGCGATTTCCTTCAGTTCACTCCATCCAAAAGCTTGGACTGAAGTACTTTTCCTCTCGTCAGTAAAGTTACCCTCCCTGGTCAACTTTACTTCAAACTTTGACATGCCTTCACGATCTTCAGCCAACTTGATTTCAGCACCAGTGATCCTTCTTGCATCAGCCCTGAAATTCAACATCTCATTGTATTTTTCTTTCAGCTTGGCTTGCTGGATCAAAGCTTCAGTATCCTTGGACACTCTCCTTTGCTCTACAGCAGATTGGAGTTCTTGACGATTTATTTTTCGAGAAGTGTCCAGGGGAATGAAAGTACTTACATCAGCATCTTTGATTGTTTTGATCTGTCTAGCAGTCAACTTTGGTAAACCAGTAAGTCTCTTTCTGTACTCTATCTCCAAAGCACCAGCATTCTTTCTTATCTTTTTTCTGGAGACTTACCAGTTCATTCTTTCTTTGTCTGATGAGCTCTGGTACACTCACGCCATAAATAATTGAATCATATATGTAACACCCGTCGTTTAAAAATATGGGTTTTCAAAACTTTTCACCTAACGGTGTTAAATTGCGGAAGTAAAGACTGTAAAAGTCAAAACCGATAAAAACATTTCGGTTGCTGCATTTATTTGGTGTTACATGCCATATCAAACAATAGTTCAAATGAAAACCCAACGGTTGCCCAACATAAAACAACCGTTCACATGTCACAACATAAATTCGACATTAAGTACGAAATGTAAATAAATGTCTAAGCAAAGAATCGTCTATGGATAACTAAGGCTTCTTCAATGAATCTACCCAAGCTCACACATCCTTCGTCTAATTCCATCAAGCTAAACCTGAGGGAACAACCACATTAAAGAAGCAAGTGTTAGCTATAAGAATAGCTAAGTAAGATAACACTTAATTAAAAGCATTTGTCCAATTAAAACAATCTTCATTATTAGACAAGTTTTATTAGGCACAACACACATCACACGTTCACACATATACTACATTTCGACTTCATATTAATTAGGATAATCATCCTAAATGTGCCTATCCTGCATTAGTTCACACATTGTCACACGTATCTTTGTTAACTGCATATAAGTGTGCCCTGCATCACACCCGACTGGATGATCAGTCAAAAGACTACTCATCTTACGTCGTTAAGGAGTGGCAAGCCAATCCCAGAGTAATCCATATGTGGAGGTTGGTCAAACCTCTCGTATTACTCGCCCTGCGTTATAAAGACCATGTTGCGAGGAGCCACCCAAGCAACAACTGCATCAACGCACTCATCCGGCTAAGACAAGTACGGGTTAAGCTTAACACTTTCCCTGCATTAGTTTTATGAGCTCAATTTCACACATATAGATTGGGTCCCTGCATTCCCAAACATTCACACACATATAGTCTAGGTAACACACATTCCTAGACATTCACACACTTTAACTTCATTACGTTTAGATCCTTAGACGTGCAAGTGACATAGTAACCTAGCAAGTCTAGTGAACTAGGCGTACAAGTCAAGCATGCATATCACACATCAACTTCATTTCTATATATCATGCATATCAAGATACTTCATTAAACTACATCAACTGCATAGCTACATACTACATTAAGCAATACTACATTACACTACAATAGGGACTGCATCTCAGGTCTCATGGTCAACTGCATAACCCATAATACCTCCCAAGTAACCCATATGCCCACATGCAATATAAAGATACCGAATGGAAGTGTTTACGATTTGAAACCAGCTTTTAGTTGATCCCCCAGCGTGTCAAAGTAGTGTATCTTACCTGGTAGTAGTGTACGCGCGCAAACAAATAGCTAATAATGCTTATCAGTAATCCCCGACACCTATCGTACATTAACATATAAAGTATAAGTCATTTGGGACATTAAATGGACTTTCGTACGACCTTAAGACTGACCAAGTAGAAATCCAGCTTTACACCTTACGAAGTTACCTACAGGCCTTACGAAGATAGCCTTCGTACGAACTTAATCTTCGTTAGCTTTGCTTTACGAACTTAGGTTTTGTTCTTACGAACTTAACTTAGAAATCCTTCTTACGAATTTAGCCTTCGTTCGTACGAACTTAGCAACAGCTTCGTTAAATTCGTTCGTTTTTTCCAAAAACGACTAAGTTCTTCAATTTTCCAGAAAACAATCCATCTAGGCTTTTCCCCAAACATATTTTCGACACAATTAAACATCTTTTGATCATCAAGATCGATTATAGACTCGTTTAACACAGTTTTGAACATCAATTGACCAAAACACCTCTTTAACCCTAATTTCTTTGCAAAACCCCCTTTCAATCAGATTTGGTTCATTATAAAACAACTTTGAATCTGAAAATACAATCAATTAATTGATTATTACCTGCAAATGACAAATAGGATGCAAATACTCTTGACAATGACCACCAATTCACACACAAAACGACTTTTCGGCTTGAGATTTGATGAGAGAAGACTATGGAATGACTTAGGATCAGTTAGGGCTTGTTTAGAAGAAGTGAGATCTGTAAATTAACCTCCTAATGACAGCCTCTAAGCTACTAATCCCGTTTTTGACTTTCCACACATGTCAAAACTAGTCCCTAGGCTTCCAAATCCTTCATTATTGGTCACAAACTACATTATTGACCATATACAACATTATCCTTTCATTAAATGTCACTTCATAGACATAAACCTTCGTATTTCACACATTTATACTACATTAACATTTAGGTTTTCAAACCTCACACATAACACACATTAACTACGTATATGCATATATTCACACTAGACTTAACGACACACATGAGGTTGACTTAACAGCGTTAGTCAAATCTTAAAGAAAAGTTTGGGATGTTACATTACCTCCCCCTTAAGAGGATTCCGTCCCCAGAATCTCATCATTAAGGAACAACTCGGGATAATTCTCCTTCATTACTGCTTCAGTTTCCCAAGTCAAGCTTTCTCCATGATTATGTTTCCACTTTATCAAGATAAGATCTATCACTTTCCTGCGTAACTTCTTTTGCTTCCTTCCAAGTATTGCCACTGGTTCTTCAACCATTTTCTTCATTGGGTCGATGCTCACATCTTGAATTGGAATCACACTTGACTCCTCGGCTAAACACTTCCTTAGGTAGGATACATGAAAGGTGTTGTGAATTCCATCCAATTCTGGAGGTAATTCCAACTGATATGCTACATCCTTAATGCGTTTCAAGATTTTAAAAGGTCCAATAAATCTTGGACTCAACTTGCCCTTCTTTCCAAATCGGATTACTCCTTTCCATGGTGACACTTTCAGCATCACTAAGTCACCTACATTAAACTCCATTGGTCTCCTTTTCTTATCTGCATAAGTTTTCTGCCTTTCTCTGGCCACACGTAAAGCTTCTTTAGCTACATTAACTTTCTCAGCGGAGATTTCAATAATTTCGGGACCGGTTAACTGCTTTTCACCGGGCTCCATCCAACAACTTGGAGTCCTACATCTCCTTCCATATAACATTTCAAATGGTGGCATTCCAATACTTGCATGGTGACTATTATTATAAGCAAATTCAATCAACTTCAAGTGTTCATCCCATGCTCCACCATAGTCTAGTACACACGTTCTCAACATATCCTCTAAGGTTTGGATGGTTCTCTCACTTTGCCCATCGGTTTGAGGATGATAGGTGGTACTCAAGTTCACTCTAGTACCCAATTCTCGTTGAAGACCCTTCCAAATTTAGACACAAATCTAGTGTCCCTATCCGAGACAATAGACAATGGAACTCCATGTTTCGAGACAATTTCATCTATATACATCTTTGCCATCTTCTTTAAAGGCACATCTTGTCGGGTAGCTAGAAAATGAGCACTCTTCGTCAATCTATCTACAATCACCCAAATCATATCATTCCCTTTCGGCATTTTCGGTAGCTTCGTTACAAAGTCCATCGTGATATGATCCCATTTCCACTCGGGAACGTCTAATTGATGCAACAAACCATACGGCTTTTTATGGTCTGTTTTCACACGTGCACATGTCAAACACTTTGCTACAAAATGAGCTACTTCACCTTTAATATCCGGCCACCAATAAATCGGCTTCAAATCTGCATACATTTTGGTGACACCGGGATGCATCGAATACCTACTTCTATGAACCTCTTCAAGGATCAACTCTCGGTTACCACCAAGTAGTGGCACCCAAATACGACCCTTGTATGTTTTAAACCCACGGCTATTAGTCTCCATCACAAGTCGTTTCTTCTTCCCAATACTCTCTTTATCAATATTATCCTTCATTAATGCCATCTCTTGTGCTTCTTTAATTCGATCTAATAGACCCGACTTGGCTTGAACTTGCATGCTCATCAACTTACAAGAAGGGCTTTGCACTTTCCTACTTAGTGCATCCGCCACTACATTGGCTTTACCCGGATGGTATTTGATTTCACAATCATAGTCTTTAAGTAATTCCATCCACCTTCTTTGTCTCACATTCATCTCCTTTTGAGTAAACATATATTGTAAACTCTTATGGTCGGTGAAAAGTGTGCATTTAGTACCATATAAGTAATATCTCCATAATTTCAATGCAAACACAACCGCCGCTAGCTCAAGATCATGGGTAGGGTAATTCTTCTCATGAGGCTTCAACTGACGTGAAGCATAGGCAATCACTTTGTCTCTCTGCATTAAGACACAACCCAAACCCGTAATAGAAGCATCGCTATATACCACTAAATCATCAGTACCTTCAGGCAAGGCAAGGATAGGAGCTTCACACAACTTCTTTTTCAACGTTTGGAATGCATTTTCCTGCTTTTCAGTCCACTCGTACTTCACACCCTTCTTTGTTAATTCCGTCATAGGCTTGGCTATTCGGGAAAATCCTGAATAAACCTTCTATAATACCCAGCCAAACCAAGAAAACTCTTAATCTCGGTAGGAGTCTTTGGCTGCTCCCACTTTGAAACAGCTTCAATCTTTGAAGGATCTACTTTAATACCTTCTGATGTAATAACATGACCCAGAAACTGCACTTCTCGGAGCCAAAACTCACATTTAGAAAACTTTGCGTACAACTTCTTCTCCCTCAACACCTCCAAAACTGCTTTCAAATGCTCACGGTGTTCATCCTCTGACTTAGAATAGATCAAAATATCGTCAATAAACACAATAACAAAATGATCTAGAAAGGGGCGGCATACCCGATTTATTAAGTCCATAAACGCGGCTGGAGCATTGGTCAACCCAAATGGCATGACCAAGAACTCATAATGACCATATCTAGTCCGGAAAGCTGTCTTTGCCACATCTTCCTTCTTTACCTTCAACTGATGATAACCGGACCGCAAATCAATCTTTGAAAAATACGAAGCACCATGTAGTTGATCAAAAAGATCATCAATTCTCGGGAGAGGATACTTGTTCTTGACCGTTCGTTTGTTCAACTCACGATAGTCAATACACATGCGCATCGATCCATCCTTCTTCTTAACAAAGAGAACCGGAGCTCCCCAAGGCGAGGAACTAGGTTGTATGAACCCCTTGTCAAGTAACTCCTGAAGTTGCGTCATTAATTCCTTCATTTCTGTAGGAGCTAATCGGTAAGGTGCTTTAGCAACGGGTGTAGCACCGGGATAAGATCTATCTGAAAAGTAACTTCACGATCGGGAGGAATACCGGGTAGATCATCGGAAACACATCGGGGAAATTGGATACTACATCAACACTAGCGATTGAAGACTTCTCTTTTCTTGCATCAATGACATAAGCCAAGAAATGGCTCTTGTTTTTCCTTATACATTTAATAGCTTTCATCATACTAATAATCTTTATTCCTCCTCTCTCCTTGTCTCCATACACCGTTATCACTTTACCCTCGGATATAGGCAATCGAATTATCTTTTGGGAACATAAAATACTAGCTTCATTTCTAGCCAACCAATCCATACCGATCACTACATCAAAACCACCTAAGGTAGTAGGCAATAGTTGGACTGGAAAAGAACGACCTTCAATCTCAATGTCACAATCGTCATAACCCACACGTATATTATTAACCGTACCATTAGCAATTTCTACCTCTAATGAACAATCTAAGGGAGTAGTGACTCTCTCTAGCTTAGGAGCAAATAATGTGGACACAAACGACCTATTTGCACCTGAATCAAATAAAACAGAGGCAGGCTTTGAGTTAACAAGGAAAGTACCACATACCACTTCATCGTTGTTCCTTGCGTCATCAATCGTCATTTGAAGAGCTCTCACTTTTGTTGCTATCGTGGCGGTCTTCTTTCCAACATTCTTCATCTGTGGACAATCGGCAATGAGATGACCCGTTTCTTGGCACTTGTAGCAGCGAGTCTTGTCCCTACATTCAGTGGCAAGATGTCCCGACTTCCCACACTTATGGCACCTTCTTGTCTTGTCGGTACAATGCCCTTCATGAATTGTCTTGCAAATGTACACCATGAACCATTCTTCTTTTTATCCTTGTCACCACTCGAACTACCACTTCCACGGAACTTCTTATTATTATTGTTATTGGAAGACCAATTTGACCTTCTTTTAAACCCCGACTTCTTATCATCACTCTTCTCAACCTTCTTGTCCGAAGCGAAATCATCGTCAAGCTTCTTAGACTCCTTGATAGCTTCAGTCAGAGTCTTGTGCTGCCTGCAATACCTCGATAACTCGGAGGCAAACCATCAACATAGCAAGCAACCTGATCCGCATCAGTACGGAATAAATGACCCACGAACTTCATCTTCTCCATGAAGGAACGAGCATACTCATTAACCTTCCCGACTTCAGCCGTCAAGGCACGAAACTCCTTTTCCATCTTACGCTGCTCATGAACCCCAATATATTCCTCAATGAAATTCTGCTTAAAGTTAGCCCACGAGATAGCAGATACCATAGCTGGAGTCATCGAAATAGTAATGCTCTTCCACCAATCCCGAGCACCTTCTTTTAACATTCGACTAGCGCACAACACCTTCTTATCCTCGGGACAGTCACAGGCTTCAAAGACCATCTCCGTATCATCGAGCCATTCCATGCAACCCACTGCATTAAGGGTTCCATCAAACTTCTGACCTCCACACTTCTGGAAACTTTCAAACTTAAACCGAGGGGCTTGGACGACATTAGGAGTAACCACAACGGCATTTGCAGGGGGAATAACAACATCATCGACCGGTGGCTCAGAGTGGTGAGAAGGCACTGAATAGTTGCCATCAGTTCCTTCAGCATTTTCAGCAAGCGCGTTGTTCAATTGTTCCTGTGTCTGGGCCAATTGGGTCTGGAGAGTCCGTACGAGATTGTACAACTCAGCCGCGTTAGGGATTTGTTCCACCACTTCCACGTTAACCCTAGGTGGATTGCCGGGAGGTGGAGGCATAGGACCCAATGAGCCTTGCTGATTGACCTGGCGGGGATTTCCTCGATTTCTATTTGCATTGGCTGCAACAGCAGCAGCAGCATTTGCAACGCCTGCACCTGGATGGACAGGTGGGTAATGCTAGCAGTAGCTCCATCACGTCGGAAGTTGCGGTTGCGAGTGTTAACCATTTTCCTTTAATAAAAAGGTAGAGTCGATAAGCGTAAATTAAAGCAAAATGCTTGTTAAGATAAGGCTAAAACCTATTCATCGTAACGTAAACATCTCATAAGCCCTATCACACTCGCACTCGTCCCAACCCATCCTATATCATCTTTCATTAAAACTAAGGCATCCTACAATTACCTAGCATGCATATCTTAAGTTTAAGTCCAAATCCTATGGTTAATAGGCCTTGGTTCACTTAAACCACTTCTCTGATACCAACTTGTAACACCCGTCGTTTAAAAATATGGGTTTTCAAAACTTTTCACCTAATGGTGTTAAATTGCGGAAGTAAAGACTGTAAAAGTCAAAACCGATAAAAAAATTTCGGTTGCTGCATTTATTTGGTGTTACATGCCATATCAAACAATAGTTCAAATGAAAACCCAACGGTTGCCCAACATAAAACAACCGTTTACATGTCACAACATAAATTCGACATTAAGTACGAAATGTAAATAAATGTCTAAGCAAAGAATCGTCTATGGATAACTAAGGCTCCTTCAACGAATCTACCCAAGCTCACACATCCTTCGTCTAATTCCATCAAGCTAAACCTGAGGGAACAACCACATTAAAGAAGCAAGTGTTAGCTATAATAATAGCTAAGTAAGATAACACTTAATTAAAAGCATTTGTCCAATTAAAACAATCTTCATTATTAGACAAGTTTTATTAGGCACAACACACATCACACGTTCACACATATACTACATTTCGACTTCATATTAATTAGGATAATCATCCTAAATGTGCCTATCCTGCATTAGTTCACATATTGTCACACGTATCTTTGTTAACTGCATATAAGTGTGCCCTGCATCACACCCGACTGGATGATCAGTCAAAAGACTACTCATCTTACGTCGTTAAGGAGTGGCAAGCCAATCCAAGAGTAATCCGTATGTGGAGGTTGGTCAAACCTCTCGTATTACTCGCCCTGCGTTATAAAGACCATGTTGCGAGGAGCCACCCAAGCAACAACTGCATCAACGCACTCATCCGGCTAAGACAAGTACGGGTTAAGCTTAACACTTTCCCTGCATTAGTTTTATGAGCTCAATTTCACACATATAGATTGGGTCCCTGCATTCCCAAACATTCACACACATATAGTCTAGGTAACATACATTCCTAGACATTCACACACTTTAACTTCATTACGTTTAGATCCTTAGACGTGCAAGTGACATAGTAACCTAGCAAGTCTAGTGAACTAGGCGTACAAGTCAAGCATGCATATCACACATCAACTTCATTTCTATATATCATGCATATCAAGATACTTCATTAAACTACATCAACTGCATAGCTACATACTACATTAAGCAATACTACATTACACTACAATAGGGACTGCATCTCAGGTCTCATGGTCAACTGCATACCCATAATACCTCCCAAGTAACCCATATGCCCACATGCAATATAAAGATACCGAATGGAAGTGTTTACGATTTGAAACCAGCTTTTAGTTGATCCCCCAGCGTGTCAAAGTAGTGTATCTTACCTGGTAGTAGTGTACGCGCGCAAACAATAGCTAATAGTGCTTATCAGTAATCCCCGACACCTATCGTACATTAACATATAAAGTATAAGTCATTTGGGACATTAAATGGACTTTCGTACGACCTTAAGACTGACCAAGTAGAAATCCAGCTTTACACCTTACGAAGTTACCTACAGGCCTTACGAAGATAGCCTGCAGGTTCCTTCTTACGAAGATAGCCTTCGTACGAACTTAATCTTCGTTAGCTTTGCTTTACGAACTTAGGTTTTGTTCTTACGAACTTAACTTAGAAATCCTTCTTACGAATTTAGCCTTCGTTCGTACGAACTTAGCAACAGCTTCGTTAAATTCGTTCGTTTTTTCCAAAAACGACTAAGTTCTTCAATTTTCCAGAAAACAATCCATCTAGGCTTTTCCCCAAACATATTTTCGACACAATTAAACATCTTTTGATCATCAAGATCGATTATAGACTCGTTTAACACAGTTTTGAACATCAATTGACCAAAACACCTCTTTAACCCTAATTTCTTTGCAAAACCCCCTTTCAATCAGATTTGGTTCATTATAAAACAACTTTGAATCTGAAAATACAATCAATTAATTGATTATTACCTGCAAATGACAAATAGGATGCAAATACTCTTGACAATGACCACCAATTCACATACAAAACGACTTTTCGGCTTGAGATTTGATGAGAGAAGACTATGGAATGACTTAGGATCAGTTAGGGCTTGTTTAGAAGAAGTGAGATCTACAATTAACCTCCTAATGACAGCCTCTAAGCTACTAATCCCGTTTTTGACTTTCCACACATGTCAAAACTAGTCCCTAGGCTTCCTAATCCTTCATTATTGGTCACAAACTACATTATTGACCATATACAACATTATCCCTTCATTAAATGTCACTTCATAGACATAAACCTTCGTATTTCACACATTTATACTACATTAACATTTAGGTTTTCAAACCTCACACATAACACACATTAACTACGTATATGCATATATTCACACTAGACTTAACGACACTCATGAGGTTGACTTAACAGCGTTAGTCAAATCTTAAAGAAAAGTTTGGGATGATCATATACCTGTTCTTCTTCAGCGTAGAATGAGCGTACATGAACATCATCTAATTCATTTAGGCATTGATGAACTCTGGGGTCATCTTTCATCCTTTTATAAACTTCAATGTTAATGCCTAACCTTCCAGCATTGTAAGAGTCCAGAGTCCCCATTGTTGCCATCTCCCTTTGATG